>JAIUCV010001020.1:0-209157 GCA_026724425.1 Erythrophleum ivorense
TCGACTTACTCCACTGGATGATTAGTCCGTATAGTTTTGTTTCTGTTTCGTCGAATGTTTGGCCAGAACGTCGACGTGTACCCTTTGAAGGTGATTAATAAAATTTTACAATATCGATCTCGTTAGATGGATTATAAAATTTTATTGGAGTTATAACTGAACCTTTTGCAAGGCTGCCTACCAGTGTTCAAAAATTCGCTAGGCGTTCATTACGCGGTGACCCGGAGCCTAACGCCTAGCCGTATAGGCGGATGCCTAGGCGAGGCCTATGCGGATTAGTTATTTTAATATATATATATATATATATATATATTATATAAATTTATTAAAAATATTTGTTATATATATTAAATAATATTAATGCAAAGAAAGCTAAGAAACAAAACGTCTAATAATTAAAAATTAGTCCAAATCTCAAGTCAAAACAATAATAATTAAAAAATCTCATAAAAATGCAAAGACATGATCGATATCACAAATTTAATTATCATTTTCTTCATCACCATCTGAAAGTTGGTATCCATCTGATCCGAACTCACCAGCAAACTCATCTTCATCGGAAATAAAATCTTCGTCATGCAATTCTCTAACATCAGCCATGTCATCATCCATAGGTGTATGTTCCTCTCCATGACCAACTCCTACACCCATAACCGATTCCTCTTCTCCATCATCACCTCCAACAAGCCATTCTTGAGCAAAAGTAGCATCATCGGCAAGCAATACATCAGCATTTTTCTCCTTTTGTCTTTTCCTTTTGTTGATCAATCTTGTATTGAATTGCACATATACAAGATTATTCATTCGATCTGTATTCAACCGATTCCGCTTCTTTGTATGTATCTGGATTTTTTGAAACAAGATCATCAATATTCAAATATTAAATAAGAGTTTATAACAGTTAAGAGTTATAGTAAAGAAGTCTTACCCCTTCAAAAGAACTCCAATTTCTTTCACATCCTGATGAACTAGTAGTCAAAGACAAAATCCTCTTTGCCATTCTTTGCAAGTTAGGAACCGATGTTCCATAAGTACTCCACCATTCAACTAAGAATATTAAATTATAAACCAATATTAACTTATTAAAATAATAAAAGATTCAGTCTCTCTATTTTTTTTATAACAAATATAGAGAATGATTGTAATACGTACCTGGATCATAAGCATCTTTGTTTTCTTCGCAACCTTTGATGGCCCATGGTGTTCCAAAGTTATCTTCCTTTTTCTTGTACTTAGTAATCTCCGTATTGATTACACTGCATTGTGTGGTAATATCGTCCGGAATAAAAGCATCCACACACTTGAAAAAACTAGTAAGTACATTATCTTGCAATGGAATGGTTGGATCTTTGTATAGATAGTAAGGATTTAAGAGATAACCAGCCAAATGCAAAGGATTGTCAAGCGGACCCTCTACCCTTTGATCAATGATACTCATGATTGGTTGAATATTCCTTTCAACGTTATTCAACCCAACACGTATGTCTTTCTTTGCTTGTATTAACTCCCCATGCAAATATCCCATTGTAGGCTTTTTGTCCCCATCAACCAATCGAAGTAATTTCACTAACGGACCAAAAACCTTCAAACACATAGTCACCCCATTCCAAAACTGCATACTCGTCATTGTTTTAAAAGCTGCAGCTCCTTTAGGATGATTTGCCCATTTGCACTTTTTCCATTCAGTACTAACAAACATGGACTGTAGTTGATCGTTCTTTTCCATCAAACTTTGCAAAGTTAAAAAACATGAGGCAAATCTAGTAACCCCTGGTCTCACAATGTCTTTGCTATTTGTGAATTTCCTCATCATTGACAAAGTCTTGTGGTGAGCATAAACAAAGATTGTGAACCCTTTAGCCCTGTCGATGATCGTCTTGAAACTCTGAAGTTTTGCAATGCTCTCTAACATCAAATTAACAGTGTGTGCAGCACACGATGTCCAGAAAACATGTGGAATCTTTTCCTTCAATAGTCTAGCAGCGGCCATATTATTTGGTGCATTATCGGTTACTACTTGAACCACATTCTCTACCCCAATTTTCTCAATGCATTCTTTGACATAATCACAAATAAACGCACCTGTATGAGCTTCGTCTGAACACTCTTTAGAAGAAAGAAACATGGTTCCTCCTCTGCAATTGATGCACAAGTTCATAATGCTTCTTCTTTTTCTATCAGTCCATGCGTCTGTTAAAACAGAACACCCGTTCTCCTTCCTCTCTTCTTCTTGTTCTGTTAATAAACCCTTAACTCTCTCAACTTCTTCTTTCAATAAAGGCTCTCGTAGTTGATATTGACTCGGTGGCGTAACTCCGGTGCCGAACTGACCTGCAGCTTCAAGCATCATCTTAAATTCATCATTTGCAGTAGAATGAAAGGAAACACCAGAAACATAAACCCATCTTGCAACATATTGGTGAACACTATGTAGCTTTTCTTTCCAAAGAGCATCATTAATGTTTTGTTGCCTCATTGACAAGGAAGAAGGTCGTGGGTTGATTTGTGATGCAAATTTGTCCATTGGACCAAGTGTACGTTGCATTTTCTTTGATCTCAACTCTTCAAGTTCAACACCAGCATCATCCTCATCCTCATCTCCACCATCACCATCAGATATCTTTACAGATTTTCGCAACTCAGCATCTAAAATCATCTTGTTCTTTCTTTTATTTTGTGCTTCCTCAATAGCCTTTTTGCACTTTTCTTGATCATCTTTTGACGACTTTGGACAACCAGAAACATTTCCTGGAATCTTTGCGATATGTTCTTTCATCCTAAAAGCACCACCAGACATTTCCTTATGGCATAATTTACACTTCACCTTATCTGGATTACCAGGAACATACAAATACCCATATTCCCAAGCAACATCGTTTGAGTTTCTTTTCAAAGCTGAAGGTTGTGAGGATCCTCCTGAATTCATATTAGAACCTGCAGGCGATCCAGCCATAGCAAAATTTTATTGATGATTTCCTGCAATTTTTTGAAAAATCAAATTATGTATTCTTAGAATTTGGTTTTGCAACTGAACATCAATATGTTTAAACGTTAAACTATAAAAAACGATTCCACTTTCTTGACTAAACAAAACAAAGATAACAAAGATCTCTTACCAAGTTACCTTGAACAGCGAGACTGCGAGAGAGATAGAGTTTCAATAAGAGATAATTGCAGCCGCTCTCACTTTGTATTTTGTTTGCAGCAAAAAGAAAGAAAGCAAGAGTTGCCAGGAAGTTACTTTGTTTTGGATCATGTCACCGTGATTTAGGTAGGGTTTTCATTATTAATGAAGTCGAAACTACGACGTTTTTTTTCTATTTTTCACAAATAAACAGAAAATAGAAAATCGTCCGCCTGGTCGTTACCGTATATGCGGGTTATGCGGCGCACAGGCGCCCGCTTTTTAAGAGACCGAATAGAAAGCCGTATATGAGGAGATCGGTACGTTGAAGAGCCGCGTAGCGCATAGACGGCGCCTGTACGTCCGCATAGGGCGAATTTTTGAACACTGCTGCCTACGTACCCAAATTGGAACCCTTTTTTTTTTTTTTAAGGAGTACGCTCTTCGGCGGACTCGCTTTTCTTTTGATGAGATCGCTCTTTGGCAAGCTCAGTTTTTTGTTTTTGATGAGTATGCTCTTCGGCTGACGAGCACGCTCTTTGGCGAGCTCAGTTTTTTTTTGACGACTATGCTCTTCGGCGGACTCGTTTTTCTTTTGACAAGCACGCTCTTTGGCGAGCTTGGTTTTCTTTTTTCCGAGCACGCTCTTTGGCGAACTCACTCTTTTTTATGAGCTAAAATTGACGAGAGGAAAGATAAGTTTGAAGTCGTCGACCAGCTTAAGCTGTCAACAAGCATAAGGTGTCGACGAAGTGAAGATGCCGATTTGAAGATGGCGACCAGCTGGAGATGACGTTTCTGCCATCGCGGATCTTTTGCGTCTGCTCTAGAGGCGGCGGAGGGTTGACGCGATCGTCGTTCGCGTCGCTTCTGGCGGGACGAATGATGGGGTTTCCATATGCGTCGAGTTCAGGTTGACTTTGCTGTCCGCCTGTTCCGTTGCCGAGATCGTCGTTCGGAGGACCCATCTTTGAACATTGATTGTCTTTTTGAGATTTTATTCTCCCTCCCCACAGACGGCGCACCAATTGTTGAATCTCAAAATCACACAGTAGTATTAGATATGAGATGTGGGTTTAGGAGAGACTCTTTTATTAGATCAACCAAAATTCAAAAAGGTATAAGGGGTGATTCAACTCGACGACAAGGTTTGCCGAGATGAATCGAAGAGATGAAAGTATAATAAGAACAAAGGACGAATTATAACTAAGGTTTTTACCTCTCTGCTCTCAAGAATTTCTAGATGATTGTGATTGGTCTTCAAGGAATGAGAGGGTTTTTTATTTATAAGGAGAGAAGGTCGGCTTCATCGATATACTTTTTTCTTTCTTCTTATTTGAGGAAGACTTGTTCACCCTTTGTCCGATCTCCCTCATCATTTTATAGATTTTCTGTCTCCAAAATGTATCACTCTTCTCCTATTAATGCTGCATATATAGATGAGACAAAAACCTCTGGGAAGTCTCATCAAAAGGGAAATAGCGAGAGAGTTCACATAATTAGAATTCATTAAAAGTCACGCATATTACCAACGGTCTATTTCTGAACAGAGGATGGATAATCATAATTGAGGATAAGGATTTAAAGCGAGCAAATGATACTTGTATAAATTGCGAAATAGTACAGACCAAATAAATGAACTAACACGTGCGAACTTAGCATTACAAATTTACCCCTGATTCTTAAAAACTAGCCTTCCTTAACGACGTGAAATTAACGGAACTTCCCAACGACGCCGAACCAGCATCAATATCGAACGAATCATATCGCCGGAAAATCTCAATCAGTAAAAGCCTTGTCACCAGGACAACGAAATCCTTCCCGGCGCACTGCTTATTCCCCACCGTCGGATTCTCCGTCTCCGGCCCGTTCGACCACACCACGTACCGCAACAGCTTCTCTCCTTCCTCTCCGACGAATCGATCTGGCACAAACTCCTCCGCTCGATCGAAAATCTTCGGATCCTTCGTCACGAGCGGTTGATATCCGTAAAGCATTTCTCCTGCCTTCACTTTAAACGCCGCGCCGTGGCTTTCGATCACAAAATCTGTCTTCGCACGGGCGTATTGGTGCGGCACCGGCGGTTCGATCCGGAGACACTCAAAGACAACAGACTTCATTAGCTCCATTTGCTCAATCCCACCCATCGTGAGCTCTCCGCCGTTGGATTTGATCACCGATCTAATCTCCTCAGCCAATCGGATCTGCAAGTTGGTACCCGCCCGAGCAACCCGTTTAACGACATTCGGGAAAAGGATCTTCATCCCACCCCACGTGTTGAAACACGTGGCGAAAAGAAGGTTGTGAGCAGCTTCTTCTCGCGAGATGCCCAACTTCTCGGCCTCCACGAGAATCTCACCGGAAGACTCGAGGAAAAACTTGTACAGTCTCTGGTAGTCAGATTTGACTAGCGACGGAGGTAAACGGAAAGTATGGAGAAGAGGTTCTTCAAGAAACGCCGGTAAACCAACAGGCAATATCGGATGGAGGTTGAAAACGACCCATTTCGTGATCAGACCCGGCGCATCGGATTTAAGCTCCGTATCAGCCGGATTCGTCCCGTACATAGCTCTACCCAAGAAATTAAAGGCGGCTCCATCGGCTGGACCGGCGAAATCGGCTTTTCCGTTAGCGGCGAGCTCTTTCTCGATCGAATCGAACATCTCCGAGTAAGTAGCTCGAAACTCCGGGAAGACTCGGTTACGGCATGATTTAAGGAGATAGAAAAGAAGCGATTTGAGCTTAGCGTGATTCGGCTCCGACGGATCGAGATAAGACAAGATACGGTAGCCTCCGGTGAGCTCAGTGGAAGGCATGTAAGTTCCGGTGAAGAGATCTTTCTTCTCGACTTTATCAACATCGAACAGAGTCGGAAAGCTTTTTCCGTCGAGTAAAGCTACGACTTGTGGGTTATCGGCTATGAAACCACCCGGAGGCATGTTGACTCGAAACACTGTAGAGTTGTATTTACGGATCCGAGATTTGAAGAATTCTTCTGGTTTTTGGTTGTAGAAGTAATCGAACTTGTCTTTCAAGGGTCCTATAACTGGTAGACCGTAGTTTCCGGGGATGTTTCGGATCGGGAGATCTTTGGATCCGGATCCGGATCCGGTTCGGGTTGCGACGGCTTGATCGGGAGGAGTTTCTGACGTGGAGGCTTTGATCGGACGGGTTAAAACTCGAGTCGAGGGGTGCTTTACGGCGTTGGATTGGATTCGTGGGTGAAGAGAAATTGGGAAAGGAGATGAGACAGAGGCCATTTTTGTTTCGTTTTTGGGTGATGATGATAATTGTTTGTGAAGAAACAGAGACGACTATAATCTGTATTTATAAAGGAAGGAAATATAAATGTGAACTGAAAAAAAAAAAAAAAAAAAAAACTAAAAAAAGGGAACGCATTATTAAAGCGTGTGGGTGAGTGGTTGTTTAATTGGATAGATCGTAGACGACTTGTTGCTACCCAGGGTTAATGTTATGTATCGAATTCAAAAATTTACGGAAATTTTTTGTGGTTTTATCGACTTTTGGTATGGTAAAATCCACGCTCTAAATTTATGTTACTCGAACTTTATGTGATTTCGTTAGGAATAAATTAATTACAAAGATTAAAGACAATATTTTTTGTAAACAAGTATTTAACAAAATAGATTTATATTTTGATCGTATGAAACAATTAAAATAAATCTCATGAGAGAAGACGAAAAGAGGTTGGGAGAACGATTACAAGGTTTTATGTATTTCTTCTGTTAAATCTGAACCTAGAAGAAGATGAAATTGATCTCAGACCTCCTCGGCGTATTTTGTCCTGCAATTGCAAATCCCGTTAATCTTATACTTGACCAGATTGAGCAGCGTGATTTTCATTTAATAACTCGTTCAGATTGTTAAGCAAGCTAGTGCTCGACTTCGTCACTAAACTTTTGCTGGGCTTGGACAACGATACATGGTGAGCTCGGCCGGTGGTTAGTTACCCGTGCATTGGTTGGTGTGGAAGGAAGAATTTTTTTTCAGACCACGCTGTTTCTATGAGATCTATTTGGAGTATGACCGACCACCGGCCGACTTTGTATATTCATATAGCCACGTGCTTTGACTACGAAAGTTGTTATGATGTATTATGGGTACCCATGTATTATCATACCAACTTGTTGCTCTATTTTGTATTTTTTGTTTTGATTCCCACCTCCGTATAATATCCTGAAATAGTAAAATCAATATGTTATTCAAACATGCACGTGTCTAAATGCGTATATAATATTGGAAAATGTTTGATAACGACTTTTTAGTTGTTATTCGAAAAGGTTAACACGTCCCGAACGTTCGTTTGGTATCTTAGCGTATTTTGTTGTGTCTTCACCAATAAAAATATCTCATTTGTTTTCATCACAACATTATTTTGATTCCTTAAAAGGTAGGAACATTACACAGTTTTGCAGCATATATCGAAGATTGTAGCCATAAAAGTGCATAGGAATCAATAAAAATAAAAAGCATCTAATTAAAAGTTTTTTTTTTCTTCCACAAGACAATAGCCACGCCCACTCCACTTTGCTAAAAGTGAAGCTGATCCACTCAAAAGCTCCCTAGTGATCAGTCTACTGAGGAGATAATTTAAGCTTGGCACCAGAATTATTGATAGCCTTACTGATCACTGGTTATAGCGATTGGCAGTCATGTAATGAAAGATAATCTTGAAACCCCTCAAGCACCAAACCACCTTATTCAGAGCCGTCCTGAGATATATTGGGCCGAATTTCAAAAAAAAAAAAAAAACTAAAAACACAGTAAAAATATTAAGGGGGAATGGAACTCAGCTTTCTAAAGGCACATAAAAAGGAAACTTACCAGACTACCAAACGTTTTAGGAAAATAAGGGCCAATAATATATATATTTAGTATAGGGCCGCAAGCAGCTGCTTGCTTTGCTTGGCCTCAGAGCCGGCTCTGACCTTACTCCATCCTATCTTATCCCAATGTGTACGAATCTGAGAACCACGCTTAATACTCATTGGGCGAGTGATGTCACAAAGAAACATCATCTCCACCTTCTTGATTTGTTGGTGAGTGGAAGCCAAGATAACAAATAGCTAGTTGATGGGATGTCAGAGTTTTCCTAAAATAAGAGACAATGATAAGTAACAGCTGCAAGTGTACTTGTGTACGACGATAAATTGTAGTATTAAAGTTATCAAATCCACATACTTGAGTGCATGATAACTCTCGAATTGATAATGATATACACGTACTTTAACCGTGTTAAGCTATGATTTTCATAAGTATATTTTATAAAGATTATACTAACTTTTAGTATTTTTATGGCACTTTATGTATTTTCTAGTATTTAGAGTCTTTTCAGGTTATAATCTACACTAATAAAAGATGCTATTTGGGGCTCCTTAGAGTGTGCACATCATCTTTTCTGCATAGTCTCTCAGGCAGCCACATGGCACTCCACTTTCTCAGCGAGCCAGCTACTTAAAGCGAATAATCTTGCCCACATCAACTCCAGCCCTCTAAATATTTACCACTATTACACCCATGAGGCCCATCACGTTATATTAAACCAGCTTCATAAGGCCCACCCATTTTGCTGCCACTCCTCCACCTTCACGACCAGCCCCGAGACTCTCCATCTCCACACCTTCTGACATCCTTAACTGTTACAGCAAATCGATCGCCGTCCCTTTCTTTTAAGTCTCCCCTCAATTTCCGGTGAGTAATTGTCTCTGCCTCTACGATGAACACCCCTCGCAGATCTATCTATAAAACCTCCGTAACCGCACCACTTCACTCGCAAACATCAAACACCACCCATGCTATGGCTCCAAAGGCAAACAAAAACACTCCCACCGCGCCGGCTTACAAGACCTTCGACGATTTGCAAGGGAAATTCTGCGATGATGAGATTATCGTCAGGCTGATTCATCGGCCATCTCATCTTTCTGTGCTTTTAGTGTCGTCGTCAATGGTTACGCTAACAAATCTTCTTCTTTAATTCTCAGATCATCACTTTAAACTGTAACACCACACCGTCATTTTCTTTTAGATATCGTAAATGTCACTTCTGATGGGTTCCAAAATTTGATTTAGGCTGCCTAATCATAGGTCAATCCAGCAGCTCAGATCTCCCACCCCGTCCAAGAGGTTTTTACTGGGAGGAGAGCCTTTGACGTCTTAATTGAATTATCTTACACCTTCAGATTGTTTGATAATTCTCTAGCTTTGAGATTGATGGTGCACATTTGGTCGTTGAATTCTTTAAACTACATATGATTTGTTGCTTTATTTGTTTCCTAAATTGCCTCTACAGCTGAGAATAATAAGATTAGTCTTAACTTCTCTTTGTTGTTGTCCCAGGGATTTGGAGCGTATATAAACAATTCAAGAAAATTACGCTTGCCTATACAACTGTTGGAACACGAGAGGTACAATCAAATGCTTTAATTTTGACCAACTGCTTATGTAATTTACTTTCCTTTTACAAACATAGTGAAAACTTGCATACATAACTTGCATGCTGACAGCCGAGGATTGTGGTATTGATCATTAACCAAAACGAGCTGCTATGTTTTCTCGCAAATTCTGTTCGATTTTACTTCTTACCCATATTTTGAATGAAGTGCATTTATGATTTATATAGTGTTACACGAGCTCTAATGATATACAAACTATCATGTCTTAGGTAGTTTATGAAGTGCATTTTCTATTTATTTACTGCAAATCTCTGTGTTATCTCCGTAACCAACTCATTCTCTACCTTTGATTCAATTTCATTAAACCACACAAATAATCTTCAACTGGTTATGATTATGCAGGAAGGAACAGAGATATTATTAATGAAACAGCGGAAGCAGAGGAGAAACTAATGAAGCAACACAAGAAAAAAAAAGGCAACAACGAAAGCCACATCAGCTCTGAATCATCTTCACCGTCTGAAACAAGCGACAATGATTGTGGCCGAGGGAAACTGCTCCAAAGCTCTTAAGTTGCACCAGACTCAGTTATAAACCAATCCGGTTTCAAAGACCCAAGAGATTGGCTGGAAAATATCATTCTCCAGCCTGGACGAGAGTGAGCCTTTTTCCAACGCCAAAGGATGCAATAAGGAAAGAAGAAGCAGAGTGCGGATCACTGAAGACGAGACAAAGATGTCTGGATAAATCTCGGACCTATCATATTTCTGGTAAGAGAAGAGCCGGAGAGAGAGATAGATCAGTTAGGATGGGTTCATGTCTTCTTACTAGATCAGCTTATGTGAGTTTAGTATACTGATAGGTCTAAGTTTTCCCTATATATTCAACTGCAAGTGTACAGCAAATCAATGTAGCAAATAGGGTATCGAATCCAAACGTCAAGTTGTTGCACAGTAAATTCTCAGATTCAAATATTGCTAAGAGAAATCAATATGAAAACAAGAACAAATAAAAGTAAGAGAGCAAGTGATCGATTGTTGATAGGTTAAATTCAAGAGAGACAAACGCTAGGCCTTGGGAATTTCTCGGGTTGAATCAGAAATTGCAGAATTAAAGTTATTAGGATATTAATTAAGCACCGTTCTCGAACATGAACACCAATGTAAATCGACCAGCTTTCGCTGCGGAGATTATCTATGTCTAAATCCTAGAATTTCAAATTTCTTTGCAAATTCAATAAACTAGACAAGCACTAATTACAGGTTCAATTGTTCACAAAATCCCTAAACCAAATTCCTTTGCAGATAGGTATTTTGCTCATCTAAGATATGTCGGGAAACTAATAATGCTTTCGCATATATCAATTATCCTAAGTATGAATTCCAGATGATCAATCCTAGAAATCAATGATTAAGCACAATCTAGATGAAGAACTATGTGATTATCCTAACAGTATTCTAACTCTAACAATCCATCTTCAACCTTTGAAAAACCCAAAACCTAACTAGCAGATTACTCAGACATGGCTATTGAGAACAATATCATAAACTGAATAAATTGCATTAAAGAGATAAGTAGAAATAACAGGGGTTCAGATTCTTCTCTCAGACGAACATAGTAGCAAAATAATCTCCCCAAAAGCGCTGGAACAAAATCTCTCTCTTGTCTCAATGAAAACAGGATACAAAGTAAAGAAGCCTAAACAATGGCTTATAAACCTAAAAACACGATTTAGGCCTTCTTGCAAATAGGTGGAACTTTGGGCCAAAACTGCAAATTCCAAAAGTCTTCATTAAACTCGCGTCTTCTTCTGGAAAAAGGGGGTGTCGACCGACACCCACAGTGGTGTCGATCGACACCATACTCTGTGATCGCCAGTGACTTCTGTTTTACAGCAAAAACTCCCAAATAAGCTCCATAAACTCCAATTCGGCTCCAAATGTGCCTGAGACCTGTAATCAGTAGAAAAGACTCAAAAAACACTAAAAAGACTCTATATACAAGACTTATATCATGGCAAAAACCCATAAAAACCATGATATATCAACTCCCCCAGACTTAGATCTTTGCATGTCCTCATGTAAATCGAATCTAAGACATTTGAGAAAGAGGTTTGAAAGACGGAAACTCACTTACTCTTCAGAACTTGTACCAACCTTTGCACCTGCTCTCACTCAGAACATAACCAACATTAGACCATTTTCACATAGTGGACACTAACTTGCAATTGAAACCAAACCAAACACTAAATCTCATGAGATAACTCAAAACTCTAAAGCCAACTCCTTAAAAATTAAAAGCGTGAGTTCTCAACAAGGGGTTATCGATCAAATAGCATTCTGATTTTTATCCCTCCAAGTACAATCAAGACAAACTTCTAAAACTAAAACAATGAATGCATTTTTTTGTTGTTTTTTCGTTTTTTTTTTATCTCTTTTTTTTTTTTTTTTTTTTTTTCTTTCTCTCTCTCTCTTTCCCTTATGATTTGGAATCAGTTTTTATTTAGAGCGCGAGTAATGATGGTTGGAGCCACCAATTCCCGGTCCTTTTTATTACTTTCATCCGGCGGGTTTCCATGGAGTCAGAAGACCAGTTGGACTGACCTTCATCCACTTCGTTTTCCCGAGGGTGTCGTTAGACTTCCCTTTGGGTTTAAGAAAAGAGAGAGTATATAACCAAATGTAAAGAAATAAATAAACATGATGTAAATGCATAAGCCTGTCTTGACTGGACTGAAAGAGAAATCATACTCATGTATACCAAACCCCTTGCTGAGAAATTTAAAATTCAGGTTAATTTATGCGAGGAGTTAAACTTCAGAGAGTTGAGTACCTTAAAGATACGGTTGTGATCTAGCAATCGGTCCGCTAGAGCCATTCTGTTCGGCTAAGTCCGCTGCTGATGTCCGCCCCTTGTGATTGCAAGAACATTGGTTGATAAGGTAAGCTTCCAAGAGAAGGTCCTAATTTCCTAACTAGTTTTGACTCAATAAAACACTTTGAAAAACTTTTTTTTTAGAACCCTCAAAAACAAAACACAATGTCAGCAACTACCTCCCCCAGACTTAAACAACACTGTCCCCAGTGGTATTCAGCCGAAGGAAGCAAAGAGAAAGAAGTGGAATTGAGTTAAACTGAAAAATAGAACGTGGTACCTGTCTGACGGGCTGGTGTCGATCGACACCAGTCACAGAGGACGACAGTGAGTTCTTTGAATGTGAATGAAGTCCAGAAAAGTGTAGAAACAGATGTCTACACGTTTTCTCATCAAGTAATCTGTAAAAGTACTCAAACACAATTCAGAAACAATCATAGATATCATTAAAGCATAGTTCAACACAAATTCCAAATCCAAATCCAAAGAAAATGAGGGACTGACTCAAAGTTAGAAGAAAAATAAGATAAAATGCAAAAGAAAATAAAGGATAAACCAGCGACAAGGAACTAGTCCTCATCTTCGTCGTCGTCAGCCTCTGGTGCAGCAACAGAGTCGGTGGTAGGTGGGCGCATGCAAGTGCAGCCAGAAATCCTATCCCATAAGGCATGTAAGCTCTCAACCATGTATCTCTGAAAAACAGCCGTCTCCATGGGAATCTCTGGAGTGGGTGGAAAACCGAGTGCAGCGGGGAGTGAAGCAGATGCAGAAGTGGAAGCAATGTCGGCTGCAGAGTGAGGTGCGCGGCGAGTCGAGCCTGTAGCAGCACGGGCCGGCAAGGCAGGTAGACGAATAGGAGGGTCGGGGAGAAAGCGGAGGCAGCTCAATGTCTCGGTGATGGTGGTGAGGTCGGGGTTAGGTAGCTGGACCATGTGATCCCCCGAAGCAGCGCGGTAGCACCAAAGTAAATCTGCCTTTAGCCACTTAGCACTCTTCAAGTGCTCTTCATCCATAAGAGATGCTGCAGAAATACGCTGAAGATGGGCCAAAGGGATGGCAAAATGCTGGAAAATGGGAGTAAGAAGACTCCCCACCGTTTCAGGCTTCTTCTGAGTGCCGGAGAATGGTTTAGTCTTCAAGGAGACTAAGTGTTATGCAAAAATCGCACCAAAGTTGACCCGCCCAATCCTCTGCAAATCGGGCTCACCCGGCTCATATAGGTCCTCAACGCCATAGCTCAACAGCATGAGCTCACTGAGCCTCATCTTACCTGGCTCAGACTTGCATAAAATGGTGTTAGCAAGGAGCCGAGCCACGTACCTCACGACTGGGTGTCGCACATATGTCTGAGTGGAATGCTTTCTGTCGTAGCGCCCAGTCCCAAAAGAAGACCAGACTCGCTGCTGATCTGTGAACTCAGATGGCCAAGCAACATTATACCACGCCTTGTCGAAACCGTAGAGGTCGCATAGATCAAGGATAGACAGCATGTACCTCTGTCCTTGAAGCATGAAAGTCAAGGTACCCTCGTTGGCTTGCCTCGCAGGGTTAGTGTAGTAGACACTAACTGTGGAAAGGAATGACGAACCAAGTCCAGATAGACGGTGTAGTGCTTGGTACACATAGTACACAATCCAATCCTCTCCAACATCCGAAGGACATCATCCAGAATGCCCATCCTCCGCATAATAACCGGATCAGCAAATCGAGTGGCCGCAATTCCAACCTTCAGCCAGGCATTGTAGAATAGAGTATCATAATCATCCCAAGTCTCGGAGATGGGCCTGTTGTTGCAAGCGTCGCTCAATGCTTCTTCTTTGTCAGACCTGTCCCAAACTTTCTTCGACCGTATTTTCTGTCCTTCTTGTCGAGGCCAAGGGGCTGTTGGGTTTGTCGGTGGTGAATCAGGAGAAGAAGAAGATGGTGAGTGTTGGCGTTTCTTGCTGCGGCGTGCTGGTTGCTTTGGAGGCATCTATAATCAAAGACAACCAAAGACCAAACAAGCAAATTTTGGAAAAATCAGTTCAAAATCAAAAGTTCTAAAATCAAAAATGTAGTAGTAGAACTTCAATATCATGCTTGAAAACAACAAAAACCGCAGCAATCAGTCCCAAGAAACTCCTAAACCGGTTCTAATCAACAATTTTCGCAAGTATCGTCACCGAAATTCCAAATTCGTAATTGTGGCGAAATTGAACAATGAATAGCACATGGGTATGTCTAAATTCCTCTAAAACAACCTAGAAAGGCAATATTCGAGCTTGAAATCAAGAGAAAAGAGGTAAATTTTGAGTTTACAAACCATAGGGCCGAAATCAAAAATTGAAAATTGAGAGCACATACCTTGCAGATCGAACAAATGAGTGATATAGAGAGATAGAGGGTAAAAATCCGAGCAGGTTAGAGCTTGGAATCACTCAAAACGGTTAAGAATCAAAGGAGATAGAGAGAGGGGCGATTTTCGGAGGTTGTGGTCGCGAAGGAAGAAGTGGCCGCGGAGAAGAAGAAGTGAAAAAAAAAAAAACTTGATAGGTCTAAGTTTGACTTCTTTCTACTGTGAGTCTTTGAATATCATGAAATGTTTGACTTCACTTATGTGACATGACCTCTTATATCGTGTTTTTGCATGTTGGTTAAATCATATTACTAAACAATATAGAGAAAAGCTTGACTAACTTGAGATGTTTTTTCCTTCCAAGTTTCCTGACTTGGGTCATGCTGTGTGTGGTTTATAGACTTCACTTTCGTAATTGGAAAATAAACCCAAGTTAATGAAAGCAATGCATCCAACCAGATTTTCTATGATCAGACAAGATTTATCTAAATAGGTTCATAGTCAAGCTTTTCAATCACTACAAGAAACATATGCTATTTGCGACGGAAATTCCTGTCGCAATTCCGTCGCAAAGCGTGATTTGCGACGGAATTGCGAGACAAATACTTCCGTCGCAAATCTCACGTCGCAATGACCTTTCCGTCGCAAATCCGTCGCAAGTTTGCGATGGAATTATCTCCGTCGCAAGTTTGCGACGGCGTTGCGTTGGAATTGGTTCCATCGCCAAATTGCGACGCGTTTGCGACTATATATATTCCGCCGCCAACTTGCGACGGATTTGCGACCGCATATCTTGCGGGCGATTTGCGAAGGATATGGTTCCGTCGCAAACTTGCGATGGATAAAGCCCTCGCAAATTCCGGCGCAAACTTGCGAGGGAACGTATTCCGTCGCGAAGTTGCGATGGATAGTTTCCGTCGCAAATTTGCGATGGAACTGGTGCCGTCGCAAATTTGCGTCGGAAAATATCCCTCGCAAACTTGCGATGGAATAGTTTCCGTCGCAAGTTATTTATTATTTTTTTTTTTTTTTAATTTTTCAATTATAAAATTAGTTTTAATTTTTATTTTTAATGATAAATAAATAAAATTATAAAAGCAATAATTAAATTAAATAAAAATTTAATTCAAATATCATTTAAAAACATAAAAATATTCATAAAAAAAAACAATAAAACATAAACTAAAATTCATCGGATGGTCCAGATCCACCGACTCCGCCATCATTCGGTCCGCTGGGTTCGCCTTGCTCCTCTTCTTGACGGATACTGTCCAACATCGCCTTGAGCACCGGATCCGTGTTGCCCAAGTGGTCGAACATCTTATCGAACGCAGCAACCTTACGCTCATTTGCAGCCAATTTCTCTTTCAATTGAGCAACCTCGTAGGGATCCGGTAGCTGACTCGAAGTGGAACTGCAAAAATATCCGCTCCCAATATCAATTTGGGACTGAAGAGAACCAACGCCCCGAATCTTCCCCTTTCTACGGGGAGCGGACTGAAAACAAAAAAAAGAAACATTGAAATTAAGAAATCAACAATATACATAAGAATTAAAATAATTTAAACTAAAAAATATGATATTAATTTACCTTAATAAAAAGCTTGTTCTTCACGGCCACATAAGAAGCAGAAGCGGAGCTTTCGGGATCATCATTCTGAGACAACTCTTGTAGTTGTGAGTGAACGGTGTTGTAGAGCTCCTCAGAATCCTCGTCCATGAATGTCCCATCCGGCCTCCGCTTTGCATAAACGAGAACCTCCAGCAAATCCGTCTCTGAATCCCCTCGTTCCTCGGCCTAAAAAAATAATTTTTGATTTGATAAAGATAATGAGAATTAATGAACTAACTATAATATTTAAAAAAAATTAATTAGAAAAAAAAACTTACAAGCATTCGGGCGCGGGCTGCATATCCAGTTCGGCCGGATCGATGAGTAGAATTTTTGCTCTTCCCACGAGCGGACTTACCGTTGTCACTCCTTTTCTGGTGATCAGGAGTCAACCATGCCGCAACCATCCGATCCCACACATCCTGCTCCTAGTGAGGTGGCTTGGCATCATCTCCCTTCGCCAACCACTGCTGCTTCTTCCGATATGCCATATCGGGCAACCGATCATGGACTTTGGCGCATAACTCCTCGTAAACCCGAGGGGTAAAGCCCGATTCCCAGTGGTACTTGTGCTTGAAAAAAAAAACAAAAAAGAATAATATAATGTATGTTAGTGATACGCAAAAAGGAAAAAAAAAATTTTAAAAATAAATAAGAATCAAATTAAAACTTACCGCAAAAGTACCGAACCAGCGTTTGAGAGAGGGTTCCTTTACTTCCCTCCACTTGGTATAAGGATCTTGGTAATCCTTTTCAAAGACATCCGTCACCGCAGAAGCGACGGAAGAATCCGTGAACCTGAAAAAGAAAACAATACCCTTTAACTTTAAAAAATGTACAATATCAAATACAACAAAAGTAATAAAATTTTTTTAAAAAATTACCATTTAGTTCTCGGCGGGCGGTCTGGATGAAGATGATCACGGAGGCGATCATGACCAGGCTCCTCTAAAACGCCCCTAATCTCCGCATAGAAAGGGGCTAGAGCGGCCTGATGGGCAGCCCGAACTTGGGCCGACGGTCTCGGTGGGGACGGAGAGCGAGACCGCTCTCGCTGCTGCTCCTGCTCCAGCTCTCGTGCCGTAGAACAATAGGAACTACTAGCACGACCTCCGGAACGACCTCTTTGGGACCCACCTCCATGGGACCGAGCACGGGAACCCCCAGAGCCGCCGTGGGCCCCGGTCGCTCCCTGACTACGCTGGTAGTCCTGCAAAGAGTTTCGTCCCTCCATCTACAAAACACGGAAAAAAATAAATGAAAAGTAACAACAATAATTATATATATAAAAATCAAAAATGCACTAATTATTAATTACTACTATACATTCCAAAAATATTCAATACTATACATTATTATTCCAAAAATAATTCTAAAATTCTAAAATTATTCTAGTAAAAATTATTCTATACATTTTATATAATGAAAGTTTTTTAAAAAAAATATATTCCAAAAATTATTCTAAAATTCCAAAAATTATTCTTAAATTCCAAAAATTATTCTAAAATTATTGTAAAAATTATTCTAAAATTATAAACCTAAACTAATAACATTCCAAATCTAATAATTAAAATTCTAAACTTCAACTATAAAAAATTCGCTTTATTTATCTAACAATTCTAAAATTATTCTAGTAAAAATTATTCTATACATTTTATATAATGAAACTTTTTAAAAAAAAATATATTCCAAAAATTATTCTAAAACCCTAAAATTATTCTTAAATTCCAAAAATTATTCTAAACTTTACATTATTCTTAATATGATTCTTAAATATATTCCAATAATCTAACAATTCCAATAATCTAATAATTCTAGAAAATATATTCCAATAATCTAACAATTCTACTAAATATATTTCAATAATCTAACAATTCTTAAATATATTCCACACATCTAACAATTCTAAAACTTTAGTTTTAGATTTAATTAAAAAAACTATAAATTCTAACCTAGAAATTCGGTGAAGGCGGAGGCCGGCGGCGGAGGCTGGCGGCGGAGGCTGGTGGCGGAGGCTGGCGGCGGAGGCTGGCGGAGGAGGCAAGACGGAGGGCGAAGAAGAAGGCGGTTTAGGCGAGAGAGGAGCGACGGCGGAGGCGAGAGAAAGAGAGAGGAGAGAGGAGAGGAGGCGGGCGGCGGATGGGCGGGGAACCGTCGCGGAGGCGAGAGGAGGGACGGCGGAATGAGAGAAAGAGAGAGGAGAGAGGAGAGGAGGCTGGCGGCGGATGGGCGGGGAACCGTCGCGGAGGCGAGAGGAGGGACGGCGGAATGAGAGAAAGAGAGAGGAGAGAGGAGAGGAGGCTGGCGGCGGATGTGCGGGGAACCGTCGCGGAGGCGAGAGGAGGGACGGCGGAATGAGAGAAAGAGAGAGGAGAGAGGAGAGGAGGCTGGCGGCGGATGGGCGGGGAACCGTCGCGGAGGCGAGAGGAGGGACGGCGGCACGGCGGCGCGGTTTCGCGGAGACGAGAGAGAGAAGTCGGGTTGAAGGGTGGTTTGGGCGAGGGTTGGTTTGAGCGAAGCTCAAACCCGAGCGGTCATATATAGATAAATATTAAATTCCGTCGCAATTCCATCGCAACATTGCAATGGAATTGCGACGGAATAACAAATGAAAACCCTAACTTTGCGACAGAATTGCGAGGAATGGGGCACTTCCATCGCAATGCCATCGCAACATTGCGACGGAATTGCGACAGAATGAGAAATGGAAACCCTAACTTTGCGACGGAGTTGCGAGGAACGGGGCACTTCCATCGCAATGCCATCGCAACATTGCGACGGAATTGCGACAGAATGAGAAATGGAAACCCTAACTTTGCGACGGAGTTGCGAGGAACGGGGCACTTCCATCGCAATTCTGGTCCTCTTAGACATCAGCACACAATCTTTCCGTGCTTTCTCAATGTTGAATGACGAGTACGAGAAAGCACGGAAAGATTGTGTGCTGATGTCTAAGAGGACCAGAATTGATTGGAACTTGGGTGGAAAGTTTCATCTTAATTGAGACAAATGGCGAGAAGATGAAAGGAATTTGATTTGCAGCATTTTTTATCCACCATTTTCTTCCTCGCTCTCAGCATACAGAAATATGATCCTTCTGTATACTTGCCTTATAACTCTTTGGTTTATATGGATCATCTGAAATCAGCGGAATGAGAAGTGGAGAAGAGGTTCAGGGAATTAGAGTCGAAGGAGGCTGAGTTGGAAAGAAAAAGCTTTGCACTTGAAGAAAGGGCTAAAGTGGTTGAAGCAGCGGAAGCTCAGGTTTGTGATTTAGAGATGAAGCTGATGAATTTAAGAGGCGTGCCGAAGAAAAAGGGGAGGAATTTGCAATTTAGGTAGACAAAATCAAAAAACTTAAAATACAAAACAACTAAAAATACAAAGAAAAACATCAAAATTAATCATCAAAGTCATTTTCATCGTCATTTTCATCATTTTCAGCAGATACGTAAGAGTTTTCACTGTGCTCCCGTTCGTCTTCATCAGTCGCAGACTCTTCGAATTCATCGGCTTCTCCATCTTCAGTTGAATCGTCAACGACGTCTTCAACTTCTCTGTTCTCGGGGTCGACGTGTATGATATTTTCAGTGGATTCGATCGGGTTTGAAACTTCTGCAACTCTGTCATGCTGCATTGCCACTTCATCGTCTAAACCATATACATAACCTCTTGGATTGACCTTTATGACCGATAACCAAGTCTCCCGTCTTTGCCTAACCCGAGGATAAGGAATAAAACACACTTGCTCTGCCTGCGATGCAAGGATGAAGGGTTCGAACTTGGAATATTTCCGGGTTGCATTTACATCGGTGACACCTACCGTCTCGTTTCTGCGAACCCCTCGATTTGGTGTCGGATCATACCAATCACATTTGAACATAATACATTTCAAGTTGATAACTCCTGGGTATGTGACCTCGATGATCTCTTGCAAAACTCCATAGAATTCTGTTTCGCCCGGGACATGAATACCATAATTTGCTGTCGACTTCCTCATGCCATGCCTGTACGTATGGAAAATGTACCCGCGAGTACAGTACATTGGTGCTGTAGTGATCTTTCCTATTGGAGAGTTCACAATCTCACGCACCCACAACGGTATTGGTTCCGGATGATAGCCCTCTCTCACCTATATAAAAAAAATGGTACAATCACAAACATTAATTATTTATATATAGTGTTAGGTTTTAGTTTATATATGACTAATTTGAATGAATTAAGAGCACTTACATAGAATTTTAACCATCCAGCAAAGTGACGTTCTTTATAAATCTCATACTCATGCTCTTGTAAATCAGGGTATGTTTGGCGGGAAAGATTATCAAATATGCTGCACAAAAATCTCGGGTTATATATATATGTGTATATATATATATATAAACGAATGATCAATTAACTAATTTACCTCTCAAATTGGCGCAGTTCATCCAGATTACGCAATATGTAATTGTGAGCCGCATTCAAATCTTCACGCCTCCACGATTTTTCCTTCAACTTTCCAGAAAGTCGGCCTATTTCTTTGAAGATGCTGGGGACATCATGCCTATAAACAGGTGCAACACCTCCATCATCGTATCGTTTCGTAGCGGTTCTTCTCGTTCTCACATTTGGACTAAAATAGTAAGACGCGAAGTTAGATGTCTCCTCTGTCAAACTTCCTTGGATGATGGATCCCTCAACTTTTGCTAGGTTTTTAGCCTTTCCCTTCAAGTGTCCCATAAAACGCTCGAACGGATACATCCATCTGAATTGCACAGGCCCCCCGAGATCCGCCTCATATGGCAAATGTACCGGTAAGTGTTACATAACGTCGAAGAATGAGGGAGGGAAGATTTTCTCCATGTTACATAACAAGACAGCAATGTTTGCTTTTAACTTCTCTACCCCGTCTTCTGTCAGTGTTCGCGTGCAAAGATCTCGGAAAAATGCCCCAATACCTATAATATAATATACACCATGCACAAATTAATAAAAACATATTTAATTATATATATATATGTACATATATAAACTTAACTAAAAGAAATGTAAATACTTGTTTACCGTACCAGCAATTGCTTCGTGGACATGAGACGGCAATAGTTCTTCCAATGCAAACGGTAGTAGTCGCTGCATGAAAACATGGCAATCGTGGCTCTTCATACCAGAAAATTTTTGTCCTTGCTCTATACATCGCGAGAATTTGGAAACATATCCATCCGGAAATTTGACATCTGAGGCCACCCAATCAAATAGAGCTCTCTTCGCATCTGCAGACACTCGAAAACTTGGAACTGGCTGTTGGCCGTCATCAGTAATCTCCAACTCTTCTCTTTCGCATATGTCTGCTAAGTCCAGCCTCGATTTCCTATTGTCTTTACTTCTCCCTTGGACATTCAAAATGGTATGCATGATGTTATCAAAAAAATTCTTTTCGATATGCATAACGTCAAGATTATGTCGCAACAGGTGATCCTTCCAATATGGGAGTTCCCAGAATCTACTCTTTTTGTGCCAATTGTGTGCTTGTCCATATCCGTCAGGCATGTTTGCAGTACAATGCCAATTGCCCCCACGTTTGCATGTCTCTTCACCACCATAATGATCTATCTGATCAAGCAACTCCTGTCCCGAAAGATAATCCGGAGGGGGATCGCGTTTGCTTTTATTCTTCGTAAATAAAACTCTGTTCTTTCGGTACCTGTGATTGATATGAAGAAAACGACGGTGACAATCAAACCAACAAATTTATTCTTTGTAAATAAAACCCTGTTCTTTCGGTACCTGTGATTGGGAGGAAGAAAACGACGGTGACAATCAAACCAACAAGGTTTTCTTCCATGCCTCAGCTGAAATGCTTCTGTCCTACCCAAACAGTGTGGACACGATAGTCTTCCGTGCGTAGTCCACCCTGACAACATTCCATACGCTGGAAAGTCGCTAATCGTCCACAAAAAAACTGCGCGCATGATGAAGTTTTGTTGCTGCGAGTAATCAAATGTGCAGACTCCAGAATACCACAGTTGTTTCAACTCGTCAATCAAAGGTTGCAGAAATACATCTAGGGATCGCTTCGGATGCTTAGGACCTGGCACTAAAATAGTTAAGAACAAAAATTCTCGGCGCATGCACATTGTCGGCGGAAGATTGTATGGCGTCAGTATGACGGGCCATAGCGAATATTGTCTCCCTGACATACCAAATGGAGAAAATCCGTCTGTGCACAATCCTAGGTAAACATTCCTGGACTCATTAGCAAAGTCTGAATGTACCGTCTGAAAGTGTTTCCACGCCTTTGCATCTGAGGGATGTGTTATCTCTCCATAATGTGTGGAATGTTCTGCATGCCATCTCATTGACGCTGACGTCGTTTCCGATTGGTATAACCGTTTCAATCTTTCAGTGATTGGCAAGTACCACATACGTTGGTAAGGGACCCGCCTCCTTCCTGTAGTGGGTTTGTATCTCGGCTTCCGACAAAATCGACATTCCTGCAGCTTATCATCATCTTTCCAGAAAATCATGCAATTGTCAATGCATACGTCAATCATTTCATAGGGTAACCCAAGACCCGCAACCAACTTCTGTATTTCATAGTAATTACCAGCAGAAAGATTATCTTCCGGTAAATACTCTTGAAATAGTTCAGCCCACTTATCCATGTTACTTTCGCTGCTGTTATCTTCACTTTTAATTGTCATCATCCTAGCTGCTAGTGACAATCTAGAAAGTCCCTCTCTACACCCATCGTAAAGTGGTTGATTTGCAGCATCTAACATATCATAAAACTTCTGTGCTTCCATGTTGGGTTCTTCCGACATTGTTTCCACAGGATAATCAGCAGGAGCATGTGTAGTTTCATGAAATGCATCTATAACCATATCATGAAACCTATTCCGTTGCTGATACCCAATATCATTTTCCACTATATCAGGATCATGACCATAATAATCATAACTACCGTAGTTATAATTTTGTTCCTCAACCCCACGACTCGAACCACTAGTTCCCGCATCATGATGAGTAGTATTATACTGATTTTCCCCATGAAAATACCATACATAATAGTTTGGTACAAATCCTCTACTAAATACATGTGTTTTAGCAGTATCAACAGCGACATATTTCTTGTTTTTACATCTGGGACAGGGACAAAATATTTTACCAGTTTGCAATGCCTGTGGTTGATTTTTTGCTTGGTTAAAGAATCCATGTAATCCTTCAACAAACTCTCCCGTCACTTCGCCGCTCCCCGGATCTCTTTGATTATACATCCAGCTTCGTAACTCATATATACTCATTTTTTCATTTTTTTTTTTTTTTTCCCTTTCTTCTCTCTTTTTTTTTTCCTCTTCTTTCTCTCGGTCGTTTTTTTTTTTTTGGTGTGATTTCTGAAACTAACGACGTTGGCTATTTATAGATGAAGGATTTTTAATTGCGACGGATTTGCGACGGATTTGCGATGGATATTTTGCGACGGAATTGCGACGGATTTGATTTTGCGACCGAATTACGACTATCTTGCGACAAACTTGCGATGGCTTTGCGACGGAAATATTCCATCGCAAAAGTTAGGTAAACTTCGTTTAACACGTGCTTACCTAACCGGTCGCATGTCGGCCAACTACTTTTCGTCGCAAATCCGTCGCAAATTTGCGACGGATTTGCGACGGAACACTTTGCGACGAAAAAATGTAACCGCAAAGTCGTCGCAAACTTGCGAAGGTATCTTTTTCTCGCAACTCCGTCGCAAATTTGCGATGGAATTGCGATCAAGTCTTCTTCAGTCGCAATTCCGTCGCAAGGCGTTCGCAAAATTGCGACGGAATTAATTCCGTCGCAAATTTGCGATGGAGTTGCGACGATTGCTTATTCCATCGCAACACCGTCGCAAATCCATCGCAAATTTGCGACGAAATTAATTCCATCGCAAAGTTCCGTCGCAAATACGCTGTTTTCTTGTAGTGGATTGCTAGAGCAAAGCATTGAATGTTATCCCACTTAATAATTTGTATTAAATATTGATAAAAGTAAGCAAGTTTGGTGAAGTACTAAACAATGTGAATGAAGCAAAGTCTGGACAATTTATGTTTCTGTCTTTCCTTTTATTTGTTTGTTTTTTTGCTTTCTTTCTTCGGTGCCCTTATTCAATTAATAGCAATCTGGGTGAATTAGACGACGAGTTTGACCATGGAACTTGCAAAAACTTTATACGTATCAATTGTAGCGATAAGAGTAGCTTCGTCTTTGACGGGGAGACATGTACTGGCCATATTAGATATTAGAATATGGTGATATAAGTCAAAACCAATTTTCAGACATCTCAAACCTATATGTACTCTTCTCAAGTAGTTTCATAGATATTTTAAGTGGTCCGTTGACTGTTGGTAGTTTGGAAATGCCAAGAATTCTCCATTTTGGGTACTTCCATAAAATCGAGTTTACATTGACACAATATTATTAAATATTTAGATTACTAGAGTGAAGATTGCAACTTGCAAGCTATTGACCTAAACACTTATTTTAAATTTTTTTGTCAAATACAATTCTTAAGTCAAACTTATGATAAACTTATTATCATATATTGTAGACATACTGTATTTTAAGATAATAACATTACACAACAATCTATAAAACCACATATAAGTAGATAATCAGCCAAGTTCTATGCACTGCGTAAAATCATTTGTGAAACAAAATTCTCTTATCAAAATAATAGAAAATCATACAAATAACCCCGCGTAGAATCCTCTGTATTACAGTCTCTACTGTTTAATAATCTCTATTATTCAGCTACAACACACATTAACATATATATTAAAATATAGTATTCAAAATAAAACTAAAAAAATTATATAGTCATATAGAATTTCACAGAAATTTTTTAAAAACAATAATATTAATAAATCCAGCGCGTAGCGCGGACAATCCACTAGTCATGTCAAAAAGAGAGGAAAACTAGCAATTTCAGCTGTGGAAAACTTTCAAGCGCCATAAGTTTTGACGTTATATGAAAGATAATCTACCATTCGATAAAGGTGGCTCATTTGAGTTACATATGACTTGTGAACTAATCAAATCTGATTTGCATTGTCTATCTAATTGCTTAATGGAATGTGAATGGTTAAAACCAAGCGTTATGGTGCGATCAAGCCTTGTTACAATGACTACGCTGATTCTAGGTGAGTGTTGATACGAATACCTATTAGTAATGGGCCTAACTCACACCCAAAAGCTAGCTCAAGAGTGGAGGATTACCACATCCTATATATATTAGTTAAGAAGTGCTCCCACTTTCGATGTGGGACTTTAACACTCTAATAGGCCACCTCGAGATGAGGGCGGGACAACGCACCATCATCTCGGAAATACCACAACAAGACGGGCCACTTATACGGCCACTTTGAATGTGGGAAACCGTTTTTCTTGTGGGAAATCGCTTGTTGGGCTAAACCTGGCTCTGATACCATATTAGTAATGGGCCTAACTCACACCCAAAAGCTAGCTCAAGAGTGGAGGATTACCACATCCTATATATATTAGTTATGGGCCTAACTCACACCCAAAAATACCTGCTTGTAATCTCCAGCAACACGCCTCTAAAGTGGCTCATCTTGCCCAACACGAACAGGAGAATCCACTATTTTCACTAGGATGATATCACAATGATGCCTACCTCGACGACGATCTCAGGTATTTCAATCTGCACCAACCACGACATTAGACGAGTTGTTTTTGTCTCTCCTGTGATCTTAATGATAGTTCCAAAATGCAAACATTCTGGTCTAAACTCTTATTCATGTCTTGACTTTTTCAAGATTCCAAATTCAACAAAAAGAAGAAAAAAAAAAAGAAAAAACACTTTTGTTCTAAATGAAAGTTAAAATATATGATTAATTCCTTAGCCACATAACATGTTCTCATGACCAAGCAACGAACAACTAATCCTTCCTCTCATGAATCATCATTCAAAGATCTCACTGGGACTGATGGTATCTAAAACATCTAGAGGCTTGCTATTCTGTTGAGTCTCCACCATCACCTGCTCAGGACACTGTTTCTTAAGCTGAGCCTTGTGTTTCTTCCCAAGCTTATGAATCTCCATCATCTTCTCAGAATTCGTCACAATATCACAAGTTTCGCACCGAATGATCATCACCGTCTTCTTTCCCGTTGCTTTCAGCGCCATTCCATCCGCGTTTTGATCCTCCCCATTCGCATTTTCAAGTACAGTGACGGAAGAAGCAGGAGCTGTGATGAGGGAGGATGAAGCAGCCGCCGATGTCTCAGGTGGCTGCTCCTTCTGTTTGTCAATAGCAGCCATATGTTTTTTCCCTAACTCATGATTCCTCATGACTGTTTCACTAAAGGTCCCAACGCTACAAACGTCGCACCACAACTTAAACTTAGGTTTTGGTTTGCCTTCTGCTGCTCTTTCTTTTGTCTTGAGCCTTTTCATTTCAAAAGGTTCCTTCTCAACACCGTCTGCTTTACGCTTTCCTCTCTCAAGACCAGTTTCAGTATCCTCCTCTGCTTTACGCGTCTTCTCTTCTTCAGAATCAGCCCTCTCCTGCAACAGAGGAATCAAACAGAACACATATCTCAGAGAAAAAATACGAGAGCTATTACGACTTGTAGTAAAGACGCACTTACTTACCAGTACAATCAACTTCTCCTTGTTAGGCTCCATTATGGATGTTTCTTTAGCTCCTGTAGCTTCAGGCATTTGCTGAAGTGGAAGCAGATGCATCATTGGTGATGTTTTAGCTAGACTGTAAGGTCCTGCGTACATGAGAGGATCGATGTAACTACATTTCTGTCTGAATAAGTCATTGTTCTGACTCTGAGTTAGCGATGTTCCCTTCGTCTCTGCCGCGACTCTTCTTATCGCCATTTCTCTCTCGATAGCCATCTCTTGTACAACCTCGGCTATAAGCTCTCTTCTTCTCGCTGTTTCTGCAGCAATGATCTCTTGACGGATTTGTTCCTTCTCCATTTTCCGTTTAATAGCTTCACGAACATGATCCTCACTTGCTTCTCCTATATTGCACAGCCAAAAAGAGGATAAAAGGATTAAAAATGCAGCAAATTGATATGTGAGCGACAATTCACTTCAACTTCAAGCCAAAGAAGCGTCTCAGAGAGTTTAAGAGTTCCTCTAAAATTCAAGAGTCTTGGTAACATGATCTAATTCCAGAATTAATACATGAAAAAAATCAACAAAAAGGTTCGTTTGGTTCCATTAGAGTGAGTCTATAGAATTCTAAGGTGAAGAAGAAAGGTTTCGCTATAGGAATCTAGTGAAATTCACCGGAATTCAACTGGAAAAAAAAAAAAAACTAAAAATTGCATTACAGAAAATAAATCGCTACTCAACAAATCATAATCGTAATCGTAACAGTTTTGTCTCTCGGTGATGAAGAGAGAAAAGGACGGTTAAGCCAGAGAGTTTTTGATAAGAAACCTGGAGTTGGTGACACCGAGAAGAAAGTAGAGTTAGGATTCAGCGACTGAGAAGGCGTTGTCGAGTCCGTCACAGGAGGTGGTCGATCACCGTCGTTGGCTCTGTATCTGAATTCCATCCTGTTCAAAATTTCGCGACACTGAAGGGGAGTGAGAGAGAGATTTTAAACCGAAATAGCTTTCTTAAAACGAAACGATAACTAGGCATGACCCGTTACGGTTATCACGTTAAGTTTATTTAACCTCCGGTTACGGTTACAATTTTTTTTTACCCTTAACCTTAACCGTTTAATATATGGTTAGAACGGTTACGGTTAGAACGGTTACGGTTAACACGGCTATGGTTAAACACGGTTATATTTAATTAATGATTTGTAATTAAATATTTTTATATAAAATGAAAAGAAATATATTTCATGTACGTATAATATAATTATTTCAGATATATAAATATCAAATAATTATACATACATATTTATAATAACCCCAATAATTTGATAATTTGATATTTCTCCAACAACCCCACAAAAGATATAAATCAAATTAATTTTTTATAATTAATTACTAATTTGTAAAATTTAATTAAATTTTAAAATAAATAATTGTAACGGTGAGTTAATCAATTTTAAAGTCAAACAAATCACTAAATATTTACAAAATGTTATATATTTTTTCATATAATTCAAATTCACGCAACGCGTGGGGCTTTTCCTAGTATAGATAAGAATACTAGATAGTTGGATGATGAGATTGTAATTTATATAATTTTATTTAGTTGTATGATTAGCACGATCTAGTTTTTTTAACCTAAATTTATTATAAAATTATTATTATATTTATTATTAAAAGTTAGTTATGGGCCTTATGGCAAAAAAAAGTTTATTTGTTAGAAAAATATCAGTTGATTTTTGCACATTCACATTAAAATTATAGTTATATATTCTTCTAAATAATTTAGGTTTGGATTTGATAAGTTGATTGTACAACATAACTTCTCTATGTCACATTATTTGTATATAACTAATTAATGTTATATTTAAATTACTTTTAAAACGGTTACGGTTAAAATTATACGGTTTAATCTTGCGGTTAACCAACGGTTTTAATGTAGTTACGGTTAAAAAAATGATTACGGTTAATAATTTTTGTAACCATAACTAATATATTTTTACGGTTAACGGTTATGGTTTTTAACCGTTTAATATGGTTACGGTCTGGATACGGTTACAAAACGGTCCGGTTCAGGTCCGAAATACGGTTACGGTTGATTTTGGTCATGTCTAACGATAACTACTTATTTTGTTTTTTTTTTCCGATTGATTTTGATAAATATTTTAAACTAGATTATTTCCCGCGAACACGATATGATTTATATTTTAATATTTTACAATTGGTATAAAATTATATAACAACGAAAAAAGAAAATCTTATCACTCTTAAATTCAAGTATAGTACTGATTTTTCATATTTACCAATTATGTTTTTAGTAAATTAGAAAATAGGACTATTATAAATTTTTCTTTTTGTTATTTGATTAGTTTTTTTTTGACAATTATTTTGTTAGTTTTCTAATTTTAATAATAGTTTTTCAATTAATTTTATGTATTAACACATGTCATCATCTAAATGATATTAGACACATGTCAAGATCTCGTGAGTTACAAAAATCCTATGTACCGTAACCACGTCACGCACATTTTGATTTATATAAAAAAGTAAAAGAAAAATTAAAAATTACAATTAGTTTTGTAAAATTTTGAAAAAATACCCTTAATTTTAAGGGTTAAAGTTTCGAAATATATTATTATTCATTATCTAAATAGTAAATACAATTAATTTTAAATTATTTTATATTTCATATGTAATTTTGTAATTAATTAAGAAAACTAATAGTCATGTTAAAAATATATTATAAAGTGTATTTGAAATATCGACTTATTTCAACGTAATCGACATAAATTCTAACTTCATAAACTTATGTTTTTTTGTTTAACATATATTAATACATTTGGCTCGCCTGTTTAACAATTTATATTCAGTGTGAGTTTACGTAAATTTAGTTTAGGTTGGCTTCGTTCAAAACCGTTACCTTATATTTGTCGAATCAATTTATTATAAAATTGACACCTAAAAATGTGTATTTTTGAAATTTTCCCTAAATATTGACTAGTGTCTTTGTTTTCATCAATTTATACTTTACTTTTGTCTACTTATTTATTTTTGATTAATTCATATCGTTGTTTGTTTATTTATTAAAAAAAATTGACTATTTTAAATGGTGATCTATAGTTTATATGTCACTCAACTTAATTTTAATTTACATTGATTTATTTAAAAAATCAATTATACATTTGCTGATTATTTTTGTGAGAAATCAAACTTACTATAACTATTAAAATTTTCTCTTTTATGTCTGTCGGTTTCTATTTTACTATATTTTATGACTTAATTATTTACTTTGGGAAGACTTAACTATTTATGACTCAATTAATAAAAGGAAAAAAATCTGGACAATAACATAGATAAGTTCAATGACGAAAATTCCATAAAAACACATAAATTAAATTTAGAAAAGCGTTTTAAATCCTAATTTTTTTTTGTACCTAGAACAATGCATTAACTATTGTGTTTGTCTATTTAAGTTTTTTAATACCTCTAGTTTTATATTGTATCCACTCTCTTTAACACATTGGACCTGAAACTAACTTTTCTTATCTTTTGATTTTTTTTAATAATTAAATATCAATATTTAAATAAGAAATTATGTTAAATTTTGAAAAAATAAAAAAACCCAAAAAATCCAAAAAGTTCCAGTATTTATATAAAAAGAATTATTAATATTAAATTATATATATATATTTTATGCATAATATTAAATCTCAAAACTAAAAAAATACAAAAACAGAATAACTATATAACATGTTTCATAACTTAAAAAAAAAAAAATTAGCATGCTTCATAACTTCTATAGTTTTTCTTGTTTATGATTCATTACACAATTGTTTTTCTCAAGACTCAATGTTTGCTTGTGTTTGGACTATTATGTAGTTTTTAGCTTTTGGGAATTTTTCCTTAACTTTAATTTATGATTTTTTTTAATGATTTTTTAAGTTTGATTTATGAATCTATTACAAATGATAAGAACAGTTACATCAGCGATTTATAACAGACAATTTTACAGTCTTCTAAACCTCGATGATCGATAGCTTCACTTACACCACGTTGAAGATCTCCCGTAAATTTCTCTCCATTAATCTGCATAAATCCATAATAAATCGCATAGAAAATTAATCAGCATTTGATGCCATTGGGCCGGGGGGAGGGGGTTGGTTTCCAGTAATTCCGAAGCTTATTATATTTATTATTTATGCCTTTTTAGTTTAGAAAGAATAGACAATTTCGTTTTTAGAATAATGTTCAGTATTTTATTATATAAATATGTATGTTTGGAGAGCATTTTTATAACATTTTTATAACTGGCCAAAGTTCATTTATTTATTTAGTTTTAAAAACAAAATTCATTTATTTCCGACTAGCGACAATTCCCACTATCACCTGAATATATTTAAATTTATGCACAAATTTTTGTAAAACACAGTTTAAAAAAAAAAAAAAATCTTATAACTTTCTAACGATGAAGGAAAAGACATGAAATCTAATATACGAACAACAACAAAGAAAGAAAAAATGAACCGTTCACAAGGTTTGACACGTTTTTTAGATTATTTGGGTGAAAAACAAAAATCGGTGTTAACGCCCGGCCTAGAATTGTGCATTGTGAGACACGCATACCAAATTGACGGTCCACAAAAAAAAAGGTTGAACCTTCCTCAGGAAAGTGCGCAATAAAACGACAAAACTAGAAATATCCCACGAATCTTCTCTTTCCCTTTGCCGCCGCACCAAGACATCGTTTTACACTAACACGATCACTATATATATATATATAATGTGTGGTATGTGTCGGTGTATATTTGTAAGACAGAGAGGTACGACAGCTTTCATATTGAAGCAAATAGAGAGAAATGACGACCACTAGATTACTCTTGCGTCGTAATTCAAGACCATCGGATCTCTCTCTTCCTGCGCCGACGTGTTACCTGTCTCGTACAAGAATCTTGAAATGCTCGTTGAGGCTAGGATCGGACGGCAAGAACCAGGACCAGCAGAATCAGAGGTCCTCCTTTAAAGATAAAGAGAGAAAATTGCCAGTGGAGGTGAAAGCTTATGCACCTAGTAGTTCGGAAATTTTGATCACAAGTAGGACACAAGTAAGACGGGGATTGATGGATCTGGTTTTTCTTGTCACACGAGTAACGGATATTGTTCTTACGGAGTTAAGGCAAGCCATCAAAAGACGGACATGGAAACTGCAGATTCAGCGAAATATAGAAAAGGTATATCTCTCTTATATTGTCAATTAATTCGGTTTTTTTTTTTATCAAATGCATGCCTTGAAAGCATATTCGGTGGTTTAAGTGCGATTTCAAACATAATTGGCTATTATGGATGTCCAAAATAACATCTGATGGTCCCCATGTTTTGGAGATCAATTTGGATTTCGACTCGGAATCCTTAGTTGTAAAAAGAGAATATATTAAAAAGAAAAAAGATAAAACAAGTCCGGTAGTTTTATCAGTAAGGGGCCTTAGACCGTCCTAGATCAAAATATAATTTTTGGATCCTAACCAAGTTTTGCTTAATAAACAAAACTTCCTGATTTTTTTTATAATTGTTAATCTTCATTAAATTTTGAGTCTCATTTTATCATGTTTATGTTACTTGAACCAAATTCTTAAGAACAAGTGTTAAAATTTATTTCTTGCTATAAATTGACTGGGGTCCTAATCCTACCTAGCTAGTATTTGGTTCGGCCGGCTTACGCTTTCTTTAAAATGTTTTATTTGGAATTTTCCTCATTGTACATGTGTGGAACCATGTTAAATATGGTTTTCTTATTAAATACACAAATAAATAATTAGATCTAACTATCTTAGAGATTACACACAAAAATATCTAATATAGATAGTCAAATTGAATGCAGGTGATAACTGATTGCAGATTTTTCACCCTATTCGCCGTTGCCGGAACTTCATTGGGTTCGGTACTGTGTTTCTTAGAGGTACTTTTTCTTCTTAAGGTTTTTAAAAATAATCAATGTCATATAATCAAGCTGGTAGCCATGAATCCGAACTTTTAAATGGATGCAAACTATCATGTTGAAAATACATGGTAACTATGCAGATGGTCCATCATGTTTCCGGTAGTATATTTGTTGGAAGTTCTTTGTTGGGGCATGATCAAAACAAAATGCTATTCAATTCCTCATATAGAATTATAGATTAATATTTCTGTAACTATTTAATTTCACACACAAAGTTTTAAAGATAATTTCTTCCAACTAGTAATTATATAGAGAAATAAATATGTGGAATTGAATAACATAAAAAGTATTTAAATATAAACAATTTCTGTTGTACGTACGTATTAGAAGTAACATTTTCATAAGTTAATGTTTTTCCATTACTTTGGTGGGAAAATGAATACATTTTAATCCGTTTACCAAACTCAACTTTACAAAAAGAAAAATGATAGAAGTTTACGTAACCTATTTTATTATTCGATAACAAACAACAGTTGCATCTAATGTTACATGCGAATTTTCAGGGTTGCTCTCGTGTTATAGAATGCTATACACATTGGCTTATCGGACTGTCACATGGAGCTAAAGGAAACACAATTCATATTTTAATCGAAGCCTTAGGTACTGCTCTAATCCTGACTCGTTGAGTGGTGTGCATGACTGTCTAGAGTAAAATCAATTTACTATTTCCTTCTTATGATCTCTAAAACTGCAGATATGTTCTTGTTCGGCACATCCATGCTAATTCTGGGGAAGTCTATTTACAACATGTTTGTGAGCTACAAAACCAACAAACACAATCAATCGATTGGTGAAGTAAAGACGAGAATAGGGTATGCAGTGGTAATGATACTTCACGTAGGGATGGTGGAGAAGTTTACGACGACGCCATTGGTGACACCCATGGACCTTGCATGTTTTGCTGCATCACTCTTCATTTCTTCAGCTTCGATGTTCGTATTCTCGAGATTGTCTTCTTCTTTTAAGGACTAGAAAAGCCCTCATGATCAGTAGACAGTAGTAGTATGATAGATCAAAAGTACGTATAAATTTTATTCAATTTTTTTTTCAATATTGATTTGTTTATTGTTTTGAATACATAATATCTTAGTTGTATATTTATAATTTATATTGAGAATATATTTATAATTAATCTATTTATCTCTTAGAATAGACCAAAACTGATTCTCGCTTAGAGTTCTTTATCCTAAACATTGGGAAAACTAAGTAGTGAATCCGTTAAATAACATATTAATACACACACGCATATACGTATTGTACTATAAAAGTGTCCATCATTGTGGATTTACATGAGAAGTATGTGGAAATCTAAGCAGAAGCTTAACACGGTAAGTAGTTACAGTTTCTTCCTGATCATCAACCACAGCGAACATGGCAATTCCGCGAGCAAAGGCAAAAGCTCCTGTCCCTCCCACAACCTCCATAACCTCTTCCATTTTATGTGCCATGTCTCTACTCCTAATGCTAACACTCCCCGTGTACTCGGGAGTCTCCAACGTCAAGTATATCACGTTAAAATCCGAGTTAGCAAAGTCTTCATGAGGGATTATAAACCCTTCAGCTTTGCCTACAATCCGAGAATTGTTATCGGGTCCTTCCGTGAGGGTACGCCGGAAAATCAGTGCTCCTCCTCCTCCTCCTCCGTGGTGTGCCCGGGCCATGCGTTGAGAAGAACGGCGAGAGGAATAGGAGGAGGTTGGGATGTGTTTCTGTTGAACATAGATGGAGAAGGAGAAGAGTGATCCCGGTGGGTCGTGATCGGGAACGGGTGAGAATAAAGCAAGTAGAAGAACGACGAGGAAAGAAGTGGCGACGGCGATGAGGAAGATAATTCTAGTTAGCATGATGGAAAAGAAAAGATAGAGGAGGAGTTTCTACCTGTGTTTTTAACAAACATCTTTGGTTTTAAAGTTTAATTAGTGATTTTGGTACAACCACTACTACTTCAACATAACTAAACCATTACTTTATTTTGTCTTCAAGTGCTATAATTTTACTTATTTTTTTTTTTCTTTCGTAAGAGTAGGTCTGGATTAGAATCACAATTTTCTCATTTATGTTCAAAAGTTTCTTTTCATTTCAGTTTTGGACACAAATTATAAAAAGAATAAGTTGGTATTAAATTATAATAGATTAATTTAGTATTAAATTAGTATTAAATTTACCATGATTTTGAATAAGTTGTAATCTACTCAATTCAACTTGGTTTGTCTATAGTTAAATTTGATTTAGATTTAGATATAAAAATATTGTTATATAATCAAGAGTAGTCCAGTTTAATTCGGAATTAATTCTGTTTAGTTTACACTCACGTAAACCATATTCAGAAACTAACCACTGATGGAAAAACGGCCGATTCATCCCTCAACAATTGAGGGTAATCCCGTTACGTTTCTTTACTTTGATAATGTGCAAAATCATACTCTGACATTAATAAAATTCAAATTTTATACCTCAGCAACCAATAACCGACGTAAACGATATTCAGAAACTAACCAATGATGGGAAAACGACCGATTCATCCCTCAACAATTGGGGGCGATCCCATTACGTTTCTTTACTTTGATAATGTGCAAAATCATACTCTAACATTAATAAAATTCAAATTTCATACCTCAACAACCAATAACCGGCTAATTCATATTTTGACCATTTGTTAGTCAACCATTTATAATGTTAATTTGAAAAAAAATCAATACGAATAATAAGCAAAACTCATATTAATTTTATTTTCCTTTTTATTATTAATCTAATTATAAAACTGAAAAATTGCAAATTCGAATATTGTTAAATTAGACTCTTGAAAATTAAAAAATTAGACCATTATATTTTTTTTTGTTTTGTTATAAGTGTTCAAAGATAAAAATGACATTAAGATATCATAATTGTATTATTTCTTAAAAAATCTACTAAATTAGTAAATTGTAAATATATAAATTATTATATGTGTCGAAACATATCCTAGTACTACATCACAATTTTAATTAACGATAACACATGTCACGATCTCGTTAATAAGAAGTTGTCGTACGTGTCGCGCTTACACATTTATTTTTTTATAATTAGATTTTAAATAAGTGAATAAGTAAATTGCAACTATATAAATTATCTGTATCTCGTAAAATTGAATTATTTCTCAAATTCTAACTATAATAACACGATTTTTATTTAATAACAATGTTATACATCAAGTCTTATCATTCATAATTGTTTTCAATAAAAAATTCTATAAGTCACGTGGCCCACTTACCGATTATTTGGTATAGGCCACGTGACAGTACTGAAAACCCTAAGCATTTCTTTCGCTCCTTCCTCTCCCCTTGACAGCGCCGCTTCTCTCCAGCTTTCCACTGTCATTGTTTCCTCCTCCACATGATCTCTCTTTCTTCATATATCGTTTCCCAAGTAAGTCCTTTCTAGTTTTGCTATGTCTTTGTTGTTTGTTTGCAAGATTCAAATAACTAGATCTACAAATCTCTCTTATGCAAAGTTCATTTCTAGATCACAGATTTTGGCTTAACCTACTTTGAAAAAGAGTTTTTCCTCGAAAATTATAGAATTAAGATAGTTAGAATACTGATTTTAGGGAATGGAGATGTTTTATTCCCATCATTCTCTTTTGGTCATATTCAAAACCTAAGTTTACAATTTTCCAAAACTGTATGGAACAAGGAAAGAAAGTAGCTTTCTTAGCAATCTTATTAGCACATTGGATTAGTTTGAAGATCTTGGAAAATGAAATTTGGTGTGAGTATTTTTCCTGTCCTAATATATCTTGAATGAAAATCAGAAATCTTGTGTTTTCTTGGGGCTCCCTAATGGCTTGAATCTTGAAATGGACATTCTTAAGTCCCTCTCAAAACAACAATCATTTCCAAAGTTTAGATTATAAGCTAACATTGCCCCAATTTATTTGTAGCTTATGCCTTTAAGAAAATCCTTATCTCCTAACCATATAGTTCCATATACCTTAGAATTAGAGCTCTAAGTTACATAAATGTTGCATTTGAATGGAGGAGCTTGCAACTATGGCCCTGATTGGCATAGCTTATAGTAGAGCTATAGGTATAAGGAGTAGAAGCAGTGAGTGGATTGAGCTGTAAAGTTACATATTGAATTAATGATATGTGATTGGAAGAGCTTAGAGCTGTTAGACACAAAATTAATAAAATAGACATAATTATAATGATTTCTTAATGGCATATGCAGAAAATTAATCAAAAATAAGAGTATTAATGATTTTTTTTATCAATTTCTAAAGCTCTCTCCTGTGGAAAAGCTTCTTTTGAGAGCATAGAAAAGCTCCCTGCTCCTTTTCCTGCTCAATTAATTGACTACGATTGGCTCTTTAAAAACATTATGCTCATGTATCTGCTCTTCCAATCAAGGCCATGGCTGCTTCTTCACTAGTTTTGATTTGCTTTAGCCATTCTTTTTATTTTTGACTAATTATGATTTATATTAAAAGAATGTTGAACTTCCACTAAAGAAGGATACATCAAGCTGAATTTGTTGAGCAAGGAAACAAGTTTTATAACAAACAAAAATATAGATAAATAAGCAAACTCAACTGCATATAACCAACAAAACCCCAAACATGATCTTCGACTAAACACTTCATTCTCACCTTTGCTAAACCACATTGGAGGCCTTGTGTACCCCAACCTGTAGCCTCTTTTAAGATGTTGGTGTATGGGTTGGAAGAGTAGCACAAACTTAAGCTAGAGTGTAGGAAATTAACATATTCTTCGCAATGTTTTGATGGTTGTATACCAACAAAAGAAATTGAAGAATAGAGTCATCGCGAATTGGTAGCAAAAAGAGCACAAAACTCAAACTTCTACCCTTGCAATTGAACCACTCAACACCAAAATGTGATTAGAAGGCGGAGAGAAGAGTCCTTAAAGGAGGAAACCAAGCAACAAATGCTCAACACAGCTAGAGTCCCTACAACAAAACCATTCAAATCAACAAGGCAATTTAGGAGAGAAATAAGCTCCATGAAAGAGAAACATGGAAAGCAAAAAAAACTAATTTGTTAGAGCATGAAGGATTTTTATTTCAATCTGCTACAAAGGAAAAGAAAATAACTTTATAACTGGATCATAGATTACATAATGCAGTAAGGGGGTTGCAGCAAGGCGAAAGCTTTACCACCGCATTTAATAAAACTATAATTAAATGAAACTACCAAGATTGAAAAAAGAGCTCAGATCAGGGAAGGGACTTGTAGAAGCGGAATCAAAGGAAGATGGAGGTGGTGTCGAGGAAAGAGGGTTGGGCGAGAAATAGGCTTAGTCTAAAGGGTTGTGAAAAGAGATCTCCACCAGTAGATCTAGAGCCAACACCAACATCATCAGTGGATCTGGAGGAGATTTAGGCACATACGGATCAACAACAATCGAAGCCATGGGAGAAATGAAGAGGGGGGAGCAAATGAGTTTTCACCGGTGAGTGAGAGGCTACATACACCGGATACTGCATACAGGAAAGAACCCTAATTGCTTATCACAACTATAAGAGAGAAAAGGAGATAAAGGGTTTGCTTAAAGAAGATGTAAGATGTTTATGATAGGTGTAAAGTTCTCCCTAAAAATAACTGCAAGTGCACAGCAATTCAGTTGTAGTGTATAGGGTTATCGAATCCAAACGTCTATCAGTTGCACAGTAAATTTCTAGATTCAAATCAAGCTAAGAGAAATAATAATAATGTAATGCAAAAACAAAGTAAATAAAAGCAGATCGATTGACGAGGTTAAATTCAAGAGACAGAGGTTAGGCTTTGGGAAATTCTCAGGTTGAATCCGAATTGCAGAGTGAAATCTATCAGGATACTAATTAAGCACCGTTCTAGAACTTAAATCACGATTGTAAAACCAATCAACTTTCGTTGCAGAGATTATCTATGTATAAACTTAGAATTCCAAATTTCATTGCAAATTCAACAATTCAAACAAGCATTAATGATCAGGTTTGATAAGTTCACAAAATCTCTAAACCAAATTTTTTTGCAGATAGATATTTTGCTCATCTAAGATAGTTCAGGAAATCAATAACACTTTCGTGTCTACCAATTAACCTAAGACCAGATTCTAGGTCGCGAAGCGAGAATAAGCAATAAACACAATCCAGATGAAGAACTCTAATGATTATCCTAACAATATTGCAATTCTTCTTCAACCTTTGAAAACCCTTAACCGAACAAGCAAACTACTCAGACATGGTGATTGAAACAAACATCATGAATAAAATAGATTGCATAAAAGAAATAAGATAAGAGATTAAAGGAGTTCAAAATCTTCTCTGAAAGAGTCTGATTTGTCTCTCCAAAGCTCTGCTACAAATCTCTTTCTAAATCTCATTAGAAAATAAGATACCAATTAGAAAAAGCTTGAACAATGGCTTATAAATCTAAAAATCTCATAAAACACGATCTGGGCATTCTTGTAAATAATGGAAACTTCTGGGCCAAAGTGCAATTCTCCAAATCTTCATTAAACGCGTGCGGCTCTTTCTGGCAGAGGACGGTGTCGACCGACACCAGGATCGGTGTCGATCGACACCAACGTCTAGCAACGGCAATGAACTCTGTTTTCAGCATAAGTCCCCAAAATGTATTCATAATGCTCCATTATCTCCAATTCAGCTCCAATGTGCCTAAGACCTGTGAATACTAGAAAAGACTCCAAAAAAACTAAAATGACTTTATATACAAGACTTATATCATGGTGAAATCTCAAAAAAACCATGATATATCACTTTATCTTGTATTGCCTTTTTCTACCATCTTGGGAAAGTAAACTAAAGCATCAAGAAGAAGATATCATTTATTGCCTTTTCCAATCTCCACAAGATTCATGAGAAGAGTTTGCAACATCTCGATTTATCCCCGTATCAATTGCAGAAGAACGCATTGTAAAGTTTTTAAACACTTTGACAACAAATTAAAAAACTAGAGACTGCCTTTGCCTCTTTAAAACTCATATATGTAGATAATTGTGGAAAGCAATTTTCACCGTTTTATGTTAGGGCATCGTCAACCCATCTCTATTTTTTTCCTCTTAAGATATAGAGATTTTAAAATTGAGATGGATTTCTCTCCAACCCAACTCTACTGTTATTTCTAATTAGAGATCTCTATTTTAAAGGTTCATATAGTTGTGGGCTAGAGCTGTCAAAGTGGGCAAGCAGCCAATGGGCTGTCCGTGTCCACACGATTATGGACATGTCATGGACATTCTCAATGCGGACAAAACCGGGTTTGTCCAACGTCACCCATGGACAAAACCAGACGGACACTATGGACAGTGGGCGGCCCAATAGACTTAAAAATCTAGGTCAAAATCGATTTGGGGGAAAAATCACTCTTTCACTCTCTTATATCCATTTCACGAAAAATTGACTTTTTTTTATGATAGAAAATCTGTTTTTTGTTTTGCCCATGGACAGTATGTGGACCGCTCATTTTTATGATCGTTTATGGGTTTGGTCCTTAATGCCACGGACGATATTTGTCCATAATATAAATGGACATTGTTGGACCTGACCAAATGAACACAGGTGGACCATTTTGACAGCTCTATTATGGGATGGAGATAAAATCACATTATGAATCTCTCTGTTTTAGAAAAAGTAAAGTAGAGATTTACATTAGTGATGGTCTTAAGATCAATAAATCATGAACTTCTCCTAACAATTTTAGGATATATCTTGATCAAATTTTGATGAATTTTCCCCCTTTTCTTTATTACAAAAATCACATTATCTTTTTAGTTTTTCCACATTAAAATTTTACCTTCCACTTAACACCTAAGCTAATAACATATCCGAGGGGTTTATTTTAATTCAGTTTTTGGGTTGTTACAGGGTTAGATGGAGTTATAAAGTGATCTAGTTTGTGTGTGGATAAACAAAAATATAGTGTGATTTTGTGAGAAGAAAAGGAGAGAAAACCACCAAATCAGGGTTCAACAATGATCGCAGGTTTGTCTATGCTCCAATCGAGCTCAAATTTTCAGTGGTCGGTTTCGCATTTCAGCAGTTGGTTAGTCACAGATCTGAGTTTTTTTTTTTTTTTTTTTTTTCGTTACTAAGGTGCTCTGCGATTTCAACACTCGTTTATCTAGGAGTTGTACAGTGGAGACTGAATTTGATGACAACAAATTCGCACTAGGTACAAGGAAGAATGTGAAGCACCATTTCTCAAAACATATCACAGCAGTCTCAAACACCAGATTTGGATTATAATAGAGGAGACGAAGGCAACACCAAGTCTTAGAAAAAGCAGTCAGGTAAAGTCATTGTTATTCATTTAACTCTTTCTGTTTGAGACTCTTGTAATGACAAACTAGAGCTTTTGTGTTTCCATTTCCTTTATTTCTATGTAAGATTTTGGTTCCTTTTTAAAATTTGTTTTGTTTGATACATTCTAATTGCTGGCAGTTAACAATTAGACCAAATAATGACTCAAACCAATCTACCATTCCAAGTTGGTAACACTGTAGAAGTAAGATCTTTTGAATCTGGTTTTCGTGGAGCTTGGTTTCGATGCAAGGTACTTGTTCATTCTTGTCTAATATTAAATCTATTTGATTTATTGACGACATAAACAAAGATAAAAATCGGTTTTACTTTCAGATTAAAAAGATATTCAAGAAAGGGAGAGCATTGTACTATGATTTGGAGTATCTTGATTTTCCAGGAGAAGGTGGGTTTCGATCTTTCCAATTAACACATTGAAATGTTTTGAATGTAGAGAGGCTGTATACATGTTGAAAGATCGAATTTAATATGCCTCAGGACTACATACAACAAAAGTATATCAAAAACTTGAAGGCGAGAACGAGAAATACCTGATGATCCGACCTTTGTTCCCACGGCAATGTCATGAAAACGAAGTTCTTGTTAAGGAGGATGGTCTAGAAGAAGCTCTTGTTGTTCATGATTTGTGGAAGGTAGGAGATTTGGTCGACTGGTGGAAAGACCATTGTTATTGGTGCGGTACTGTTCTTGAAGTGAAAGAAGATGAATCAGTAAAGGTAAGGTCATATCCAATGTCCTTATGTTGGAGCTATGGAGATTCTGAAACTCAGTTTTTGAATGAACTTTGTAGATTGTGAGGTTTCTTTATGATTTATTCGATGGTCTGTCTTGCAGATTGAATTGTTGCCACAGCCATATGGCGAAGGGAGTAGTTATGAGGCTCTGTGTAAGGATTTGCGTCCATCATTGGAATGGTCACCTGAAGATGGTTGGATTGTGCCTTTCTCTAAGGTTAAGTTGGATGAATCAGGCTTAGGATCCTTAAATCTTGTTGTTGTTTCTTTGTAACCAATCCAAAGTATGCTGTTTTGTTGCAATTGCTTATCTTGTTTTATCATCCATCTTTCTTGCAGGATGAGGAAAGGAGGCAATGTGCTAAGCTGATTAAACTTTCAGGTGAAGGGTTAGAGTTTGTATTTTTACAAAGTTTGGGCGTTCAACTCCCGATGCCATTTCTTGATTTTGCCTTGTGTTATATATCAGATGAAGTGAAAGGAGGTAAAACTAGAGAAGAAGAAAAGCAGAGATCCACAGAAATACTGAAAGGCGGGAATGGAGATCTTGCGTTGAATATTATGGAGTCAGAGTCTATAGAAGCTGCTGTAATGGACTTGGAAGAGCTAATTGTTCGAATCGAGTGGCTGAAAGGATTGTTACCTCTTGATGTTCCGAATTCTTCACAACATTCTTCCTGGAGATATGAGGATTACCTTCCATCCTCCTAAAACAGTGAGACAGGTATGTAGAAAAACAACTTGTTTAGTAGCTGCTACTAATGTAAGTATTGTTAAGAGAAACTAAAGATTTCAAGAAAGAACAATATTGTTACCTTTTACGTTTTAGCGTTGTTGTTTGCATTTGTTCAGGCTTTTGCAATTTTGTAAACAGGTAAGATATACATTTTTCTTCTTTCCTTCACCGTTTCTGAAACTATTTCTAAGAAACATTTTGGCAGGCCTTAGGTGGAGCAAATATTTGAGTAGAAGATGTAAGTCATCAGGTGGAGCATATGTTAAAAAACAAGACACTATCTTTGTTAAATGTTTTTTTTTTTCTTTTAGGCAATTCGGTTTCCTATGTGGTTTGTTTGTTAATACTTTGCATTACTTTCCTTTGTATCTAAAGGGCACATACAAAGCTGACCCCAAGCCAACTTTTTTACAATATGGGATTTGTCAAACTATATCAACAAAGCAAATTAAAGCATATGATCATATTTTTGTACCAACAGGAATGATCGGTATGTTAAATTCATCAAGGAGCAATGATAATGTTGTGGATACATTAAGCGGATGATGGTTTCAGCATCCCATATGGATTCTTTAATATTCTAAAATTATCATGTGGATAAGCGTGCTACTCAAACATTAATGGGTCACTTAAACGGATCCTAGAGATTAGACTCCACAACTAGAACATGTTGATCACCATAGTTAGAAAATCTGATATCGTTCTTTTGGGTATTATGATCTTATTACTATGGTTTGGCATATCATATGCAATGAAGGGGTTTGGATCATTACAAGTGTCTCATTTGCAACTACTAACTAATTGTGGTCGTCGGGAGTGAGTGTTAGTGGTGGGCTTGTCACCCCCTTATTGGGCTGGCCCAAGACATTGAGGCCCATTAATGAAAAGACGGAATCTTATCCGTAACGAAGAGATAACGACGCCACGTGGCACGAGACATTAGAAATGACCTAATCTCGTAAAGTATATAATGAGTACCGTAATCATTAATAAAGAGAGAGGAAAAATTCTAAGGGAAAGAGAAAGAGAACGTAACAAGATACTTAATAAATAATCATCCGATCAAAGAAAATCCGTCCTTAAAAACATCTTTTATCTAACCCCGATCATCTCTCATCTTCCGACCATCGTATATCGCCTAAATCGCTTTTCCAATATTCGCAACTCTCTCCCTCCGACCATCATCTCCCACCTTTCGACCATCAAAGCGCCTTCCGAGCATTTCATGATCGCGTGCTCCAATTTACCGATCATCTTACGATCTTCCGGACATACTTTCTCCTATGAAACTCTTTGAATCTCTTGACGTTATCCATCTATCGATCAACGGAATACTTCTATCATCTTCCGAGCATTGAATCATCTTCCGAGCATCCAGACGTGTCCGAACATCCTCTCATTTTCCGAAGTCCTTTCATCTTTCTTACGAAAACCGACCTCGTCCATTAAAATAACCGTAGATAATCAAGTCACCTATCTCACCACTCACATTTGGCGCCGTCTGTGGGGAGAGAGGGTTATTTCTATACAACAGAATCGAAGTCGGATATGTCAGGACCGCACGCCAGAGAAGAGCAACCTATGATTCCGGATCTTTTACGTCAGTCAGATCCGTTTATAGGACCAATCCAAGCCAACCCACCGGTAGACCCGAACGCGTCAACTAGCTCGGAACGAAACACGAATGTATCAGCCACGCAAGGCGCAAGCGCCCAATTGCCCGCGCATCCTGATCAGACAAGACCGACCCCGTCTTCAGCAAACGCAACGGACCTCCCAGCATTGCTTCGGGCCATGATGAACAAGATCGACGACCTGTCCCAAGGAACGACTTTTCGTTTCAACGAAATGGCCACGGTACAGAGCGTTACTCGAAACCAACTGGCCGAATTGCAGCAGAGAAACCAGCGCGAGTCTCGAGAACCGACGTGGCAACCGACGAACGACGTCACGCCGAGACTCCAAAGGAACCTATACCAAGATTTCACGCACACAGAGCCGGCTCTCCGGATGCCGAGCATGAATATACCGATCAATGCGATGGACCAGCCAACGACAGCCGTCGCACAGGAACGAAGGAGCAACGACCGCGATCAGGAGATCGAGGAACTCCGCCAGCAGCTGAGAGAAATGACCTCCAAGATCCACCAAGCGACCAGCTCGGCTCCTGAAATCGCCAGAGTGCTCAAAGAAGCCCGCAGTACCCCTTTCTCCGCAAGAATCGTTGACATCTTGATCCGACCACAAGGCAAGCTAAACGTCCACTCGTATGACGGGCACTCCGATCCGGCGCAATTCCTTGCCGCTTTTCACATTGGTATGCAAAGATATCACTTCGCGCCAGAAGAAAGAGATGCCGGATATTGCAAGCTGTTCGTGGAAAAACTAACCGAGGCGGCCCTACAATGGTTCTCAAGACTGGAAACCAGTTCGATCAGCAGCTACGATCAGCTGACAACCGCCTTTCTCAAGCATTACTCCATACACATCCAAGATGGCGTATCCGACGCCGACCTCTACGGCCTGCAACAAGGACCAAAGGAGTCCCTGCGAAACTTTATCGATAGGTTCAAAACCATCGCATCGCAGATCGCAATCGGAGACAAAGCGTCGGTCTCGGCGTTAAAACACTCTCTTTGGCACGAATCCCAGTTCAAAGAGAGCCTTATCTTGAGTAAGCCGAACACTCTAGAAGACGCGTTGCACCGGGCAGCCGGATACGTCGAACTTGAAGAAAACAGATCGGCGATGACCAAAAAATACGCTCCGCCAAAACCGCCTGTGGCGAAAGAAAAGCCCCAAGAAGAGCATCGGGAGCCAAGACAGCACTACGACGATAATTACCGACAGGAATACAAAGGAAGGAAGCCGAGCACCTTCCAAATCGATAACCAACAAGCAAACACACAATGGAACAAATATGTCCGACCTGTGCAAGACAGACCAGTCGCGAGCTCTAAACCATTCTGCGAATATCACAAGTACCACGGCCACGCGACCGAACAATGCAAAATGTTGCAAGAACATCTCTACCGCGAATATCAAAAGAGAGAAGGGAAGGGAGCGAAGCCACAACAAGAAGACGAGCAGAAGGATTCTAGAAATCAGCCTCGGAACGAGACCGAGCGCTTTCAACGAGTACAGGAGAACCAAAAACGAAATAATCCGGAGCAGGACCGATCGAACAGACAAATCAGCGACGACATGACTCCCCCGACCAAAGATAGAAACGACGAGCGAACAATTGCAAACCCGCCAACCGCGAGGAGAAGGGTGAACATGATAATCGGAGGACTCACGGCGTGTAACGATTCAGTACGATCCATCAAAGGATACGAAAGGAAGACGATCACATCGCAAAAATGGAGAAACGCCGATCATTCGAAAGCAAGAGTAATGCCGATCTCCTTCACCGAAGAGGATCTCGATGGTCTAGACATGCCTCATAACGACCCTTTGGTAATTGAAGTACAGATCGGAGACTGCGAAGTCTCTCGAGTCATGATCGATACGGGAAGCACCGTCGACCTCCTCTTCAAAGAATCCTTGGAAAAAATGGAATTAAACGATTTCGAATTCAAGCCGTGCAAGACTCCGTTGACCGGATTCACCGGCGAATCGGTAATGACGATCGGAACGATCAAACTGCCTGTCTGCGCCGGGCGAGTCACAAAGATGGTCAAATTCCACGTAATCGACCGACCAGCAATCTATAATATCATACTCGGAGGCCCTTGGCTATACGCGATGAAAGCGGTACCCTCTACCTATCACCAATGCCTAAAATTTCCAGGACCTAACGGCATCATAACAATAAGGGGCAACCAGAGAATTGCTCGGACTTGCTTCATCGCCGAGCATAAACTGCGCCAGACAGAAAAATCCTACGTTATCAGCTGTACAGTTGCAGCAGCAGAAGTCGAGCCGACCACGTCGGCGGACGAACAAAGAGAATCGATCGAGCAAATCAATATCGATCGATCCGACCCGGAAAGATGCGTCGGCATCGGAACGAATCTGGATCCCGCGATCAGAGAGCAGCTCGTACTCTTTCTTGAAACAAACGCTTCAACCTTTGCCTGGAAAACCGAAGACCTAACGGGCATAGACCCGGCAGTCATGTGCCATGAGCTCAACGTCGATTGCACTTTCAAACCTATCAAGCAGAAAAGAAGGAAGCTCGGCCCAGACCGAGCAAGAGCGGTGAATGAAGAAGTCGAGAAACTCTCCAAAGCCGGTTCAATCGCAGAGGTCAGGTATCCCGACTGGCTGGCAAACCCGGTGGTCGTCAAAAAGAAAAATGGCAAATGGCGCGTCTGCGTCGATTTTACCGATCTAAACAAAGCGTGCCCTAAAGACAGCTTTCCCTTGCCACACATTGATCGGCTAGTGGAAGCGACAGCGGGAAACGAGCTTCTGTCCTTTATGGACGCTTTCTCGGGATATAATCAGATCATGATGCATCGCGATGACAGAGAAAAAACAGCATTCATCACCGAACGTGGTACGTTTTGTTACAGAGTCATGCCTTTTGGCCTGAAGAATGCGGGGGCGACCTATCAGCGGCTCGTCAACCGAATGTTCGCCGAACAACTCGGGCATACCATGGAGGTATACATTGACGATATGCTCGTCAAATCTAAGAAAGCGGAGGAACATCTACAACACTTGACGACCTGCTTCGAAAGCCTGAACAGCTACGGCATGAAACTCAACCCGACCAAGTGCACCTTCGGGGTCACATCTGGCGAATTCCTCGGATACATAGTGACGAAGAGGGGGATTGAAGCAGATCCCAGGAAGATCACGGCAATAATGGACCTACCATCGCCGAAGAGCGCGCGAGAGGTCCAGCGACTGACCGGACGAATCGCTGCCCTGACACGGTTCATCTCCAAATCCACGGATAAATGTCTACCATTCTATCAACTACTGAGAAGAAACAAGAAGTTCGAATGGAATTCCCGATGCGAGGAGTCTTTTAGAGAGCTCAAACAATACCTCTCAACGCCGCCGGTACTGTCGAAACCCGAGCAAGGGGAAACCTTGTACCTATACATCGCGGTATCAGGGTCGGGAGTTAGCGGAGTCCTTGTGCGAGATGATCGTGGAGAGCAGAAGCCGATCTTCTACGTCAGCAAAACGCTCGACGACGTAGAAACTAGATACCCGACCATGGAGAAACTCGCTCTCGCAGTCATCACGTCAGCTCGGAAACTGCGACCATACTTCCAATCACATTCGGTGGTCGTACTATCAAACCACCCCCTGCGAACGATCCTTCATAGCCCGAGCCAATCTGGACGACTGGCAAAGTGGGCCGTCGAATTAAGCGAGTACGATATAGAGTATAAACCGAGAACAAGCGCGAAGTCCCAGGTGTTAGCAGACTTCATCATCGAGCTCCCTCCCGAGCAGATCACGACCGGCCCAGAACAACACGGAAGATGGACTCTGTACGTCGATGGTTCGTCCTCTCGGAACGGATCCGGGATCGGAGTCAGGCTAATCACCCCGACCAAAGAGGTCCTCGAGCAATCTTTCCGACTAGCATTTTCGGCGTCAAACAACGAAGCCGAATACGAAGCGCTGATCGCTGGGCTTCGCCTCGCCAAAGGGGTCGGAGCAACAAAAATCGACGTTTTTTGCGACTCCCAGCTCGTTGCCAGTCAATTCAGTGGCGACTACGAAGCCAAGAATGATCGGATGGATGCGTACCTAAAGGTCGTACAAAACTTGGCCAAGGAATTCAACGATCTCACACTTACCAAAATCCCGAGAAGCGACAACTCGTCAGCCGACGCACTGGCGGCTCTCGCATCAACATCGGACCCCGATCTGAAGAGATTAATCCCGGTAGAAAGTATCGACTTTCCGAGCATAGATCGATCCTCGGAAGCCATGATGATTACAAATGCCAGAGACGACTCACACCGCGAGGAGCTCGGAAGCAGTTCGGATAGCGCCATAAGTGTAGGAAAGCACCACGAAGACAGAACCGAAAGTAGCTTGGAAGGCATGGAGGAAAACGAGCAAGAAATTCGAACCCAAAGCGAACAAGAACCCATGGACAAAAGAGATGAACCGTCCGGTTCAGGCAACGAAGATTGGCGAAATCCGATCAGAAACTACATCGAAGACGGCGACGTACCCAGAGACAAATGGGCGGCCAGACGTTTGAAGACCCGCAGCGCCTACTATACAACCCTCGACGGAAATCTTTTCCGTTGGAGCGCATCGAACGTACTCATGAACTGTGTTGGACCAAACGAAGCGCAAGATGTAATGAAGGAAACCCACGAGGGAGCAGGCGGAAACCACTCCGGAGGACGAGCACTGGCCCTAAAGATAAAAAAGCACGGCATCTTCTGGCCGACCATGATTAAAGACTGCGGAGAATACGTCACCCGCTGCGAACAATGCCAAAGGCATGCTCCGGTCATCCATATGCCCACCGAGCTACTTTCGTCATCTGCTACGCCATATCCGTTCATGAGATGGGCGATGGACATCATCGGACCATTCCCACTATCGAAGCAAAAGAGGTTCGTGCTAGTCATGACTGACTACTTCACGAAGTGGGCGGAAGCCGAAGCTTACGCAAACATCCGCGACACAGATGTCCAGAAATTCGTGTGGAAAAACGTAATATGCCGACACGGCCTACCGTACGAAATCGTCGCGGACAATGGCTCACAGTTCATCTCGGCCAACTTCGAAAAATTCTGTGCTCGGTGGAAAATCAGGTTGAACAAGTCTACGCCACGGTACCCGCAAGGAAACGGACAGGCAGAGGCAACGAACAAAACCATAATTGCAGGACTCAAGAAAAGGCTAGATAGCAAAAAAGGTAGATGGGCGGACGAACTCGACGGAGTGCTCTGGTCGTACAGAACAACACCCCGAACAGCGACCAGCCGAACCCCCTTTTCGCTCTCTCACGGAATGGAAGCAATGTCACCAGCGGAGGTTGGAATAAACGGACTCCGCCGAACGGCCCTGCCAGATTGCACCGAGCTTAACAACAACATGATCCTTGACCATCTCGATTACTTGGAAGAAGAACGCGACCAAGCTCTCCTGAGAATCCAGAACTATCAACAAACCGCAGCTAAATTCTACAACAAACATGTGCGCGGAAGATGCTTCACGGAAGGCGATCTCGTGCTAAGAAAAACATATGAAAACACCAAGGAGGATAACGCCGGAAAGCTCGGCAGTAACTGGGAAGGACCCTACATCGTATCCAAGGTCGTCAAACGCGGAGTCTACGAGCTCGTCACCATGGCCGGAGTAGCGATCCCCCGACCATGGAACTCCGCCAGTCTCAAAAGGTTCTACTACTATAGGAGTTACGACCGCTACATCCCCCTCCTTCAAAAAAAAAAAAAAAAAAAAAAAAAAAAAAAAAAAAAAATACAATACTGCGAACTACGATCTGGCTTGATCCCCATTCGGGGTACGTAGGCAACCTTGCAAAAGGTCCAGCTCTGTAAAAAAAAAAAATACAAAAAAATATGTTCGACACGAAGCAACTAAGTGTCAAAACAGCCTAGTCTGTTCCAAACGCATCGATGTCCCGATCAAACATCCGATCGCAAAATGCGCTTCGCATAAGTGCCGTGGTGAAATAATCCACGTCTTTAGTAGAAGCCGACCAAGCTCATACTATCGACCAAAAAAGCCGAGCCCAGACTCGCAAAAGGCGCTTCGCATAAGTGCCGTGGTGAAATAATCCACGTCTTTAGTAGAAGCCGACCAAGCTCATACTATCGACCAAAAAAGCCGAGCCCAGACTCGCAAAAGGCGCTTCGCATAAGTGCCGTGGTGAAAAAATCCACGTCTTTGGTAGGAGCCGACCACGCTCATACCATCGATCTATTAAGCCGAGCCCAGACTCGCACACTTTGATCGGAATGCTCTTACTACCTTATACCACGAACAAAATTTATTACACTACCTCGTGATCCGAGCAAACCAGCTCAGGTGTAAAAAAACAAGCGTAAACCGAAATAATCCGAAGGGAGGCAAATTGTATACAAAGAGCGTCTTAAAAACGCAAGAAAACACTACAAAAGCCGATCACGGCACCAGTACTGAACACAAAATTTTACAAAAATCATCATCCTAAACGGCCCCCGCGCCTTCAACCGCCACCCTTTCATCGCCGACCAACGGCTCGTCGTCCACATGAACTCCCTTATCTCCGTCAGCGATCGCTGGAAACAAGGTATAATCTCCGGGCCCGACATCGGGGTAGTCGGCCGCCACGACCTTGGCCTTGTACTCCTCAAAGTCAGCCGCGCTCCGATCAATCAAATCCTGAGGAACCGGAACGCCATCCTCGACCAAGTCAAGATAGGCCTCATTAATACCCTTGGCCTGACTCATCAGCGAGAGATCGGCAGCAGAAGCGACGCTACCTTCAATATGAGCCACCAACTTCTCAAATCGAGGTCGGATGACGGCTAAAAGGTCTTCCCTGGCTCGGAGAGCGGCGGCCTCGCTAGCACATTGAACACGCTCGGGTTCACCCCCGATCTTCTCCTCGAGTCTCTTCTTCTCACCTTCCAAATCCCCGACCACCATCTGAGTTTCAGTGAGCACTTCCAGAAGAGCGAAATGCTCAGTCTCGAGGGAGTTAAGATCGGCCGTTTTCTTCGCAAGCCGCTGCTCGAGATCCGCCACCTTCTTTTTCTCGGCTTCGAGATTCGAGACTGCGTCATTCAAACCACCAAGGGCTTCGAGAGCAGCATCCTTCTCCCTCAGGTGATCATGCTCGGCCGACCGAGCAAGCTTTATCTTACAACAAAGCTCGTCGACAAGACGATTCGTGAGAGCGTTTGTCTGAAAAGACAAACTTGTTAGGACAAACCTCGCAAACAAAAATAAAAAAAAAGAAGAAATGAAGGAAATAAACGAAGTACCCGAGCAGAGCTACAGGCGACCTCTTGAAGCATACGCTCGATGTCCGGGTCGGGAAACGACTCTGACTCCCTGGTCGGAGAGAGGCGAACTCCGCGAAACCACCTCAAGGACGATTCCCCATCGGTCGGAAGGGCTCCCCTCTTTCCGGAATACTTGAAAGAGATCGAAAAATCGGCCGGTTCGGTCCTACGGCACCCTGTCGTCCCGATCTCATTAACCGGTAAAGGAGATCTTCCTCCGACTCCAGCGAAAAGCTCTTCCTTGACCTCCTCATTATACGGAAATCCGCCGAATAAGTCATCAATGGAGATCATCGGTCCCGACCTCTCCTCCCGATCATCTGCTTTCGACCTTTTTCGCGGTCGAGCCTCATCCTCGCCACCATCCTCTCTTCGACGGTCCTTCTTCTTCTTCTTCTTCTTCTTCCCCTGATCCTCCTCCGGATCACCTGACCCGCCGACCACAACGGTTGCTGCCACGGCTTCTTTCGCGGGAACCTCCTGGGGATTCGTCCCCGCAGGAACGACCACGCTATCTTCCACCGACAAAGTGGACATCGAAGCTCTCAAAGGCTCGACTACTGGCATCTCTTCGACACCAGGCGATTCAGCAGCTGCGGTTTTGTTGAACCCATCAGTTGCCGAAGGAACGGTCTCGACGGGCGCAATCCTCGGAGGACCAGAGCTTGGAGAACGAATGGATTGCGGACGAGGCACCGTTTTCCTTTTAGAGACATAGCTCGGAAGGTTGAGTCCGATCTTCACCATGTCGGGGTTGAGTTTCGGACGAGGAGGAAGATCAAGCCGACCTGATAAAAAATTATTATAAGTCAGGTCAAGGAACACGCCAACCTATAAACTACAAAGAAGCATTGGAACGATCAGCAGCTAAGAAGAAGACTCACGAGAACGGAGTCTTCTTAGTTGGCGCTCCAATCTTTTCTCAAATATCTCAGTCCAAGTAAGGATCCCGAGCTTGCGTATCTTCTCGATATCCTCAAAAAAGTTTGGCGGCGGCGCAAGATACCACGGATGACGAACTGCCAAAAGAAAAACCAAAAAAATTAAGAACGCCGAGCAGAAATAACCAAAAAGAGCAAAGAACAAAAGAAACCCCTTATCTACCATAAAACGGGCTCCATTCCCGAGCATACTCCCTGCTCGGATCAGGAACGGAAGCCTCGTTTACTTTAACGAAGAAGTACCGCTCAAACCACTTCGTGACCTTTGAAGGGTGACCACTAACGATCTGATAGTTCGTCTTGGCATTCAAATAAGCCGTGCCGGGAATACTGGCGTTTCGCGTAATAGACATCATGGTCTCAAAGAAACGAAGTGACATCTCCACGCCGACCTCGGACGCCATGACCATGGCGGCGATCATATTTCTTATTGCGGCCGGCGTGAGCTGGCTAAAAGCGATGTTCCGAGCTTCGCAATAAGCTATCAAGAGTGGCGGCAGCGGAAACCATAACCCCTCCTGAAACCAAGCTTCATATGCGGAAAACCAGCCGGGAGGAGCCAACCACGGGCGTTCATCCTCGGTGGGAAGACGTATCACCAGCCCGTCGACATGAGATCGTTGAGCTCTGATCGTTTCCATAACATCCTCTGTGGCTTGAGATTTCCCGAGCTCGGATAAATCTCTTGGTGGTGCTCGGGATTTCTTCACTTCGGTCGGAGCCTCTCCAACGGTTGCAGGGTCGATCGAAGCGCCGCCTCGCTTGTTTTTCTTCATCCTACCTTTTCCCCGACCTTTCCCGACCGCTGGTCTCCTAATCTGATCGGGCGCGATCCTGGTCCTCTTAAACCGACCAGATCCTCGACCTTTCTCGCCCGATTTTCCGCCCAATGCCACCGCACGTAGCGCCCGGGAATCGCGGCCCCTGCTATAAGTAGCGGGACCCCGCTGTTGTGATTTCATCCGACGAACAAACCCTTCAGAATCGCCAGCGCTTGCTCGACGAGCAACTTCAGGAGCGACGACTGGCGACAGGTCGTTCAGGGACACAGGTGAATCGCTCCGATCAGGAGAGGATTCTGGAGTTAGAAAATCAGAATTCACTGAGGTCTCGGTAGATTCCTCGTGCCTGTGCTCTCCTGATCGAGATCCAGACGAACAGCTAGATTCCACCCTCATTTTGAAATCGATATGATCGGATGAAGATGAAGAACTGATCGGAAGGAGATTCAAGCGATCAAGATGAACAAAAAAAAAATAAAAGCCCAGCGATGATAGACAAAATAAAGAGAGATCGAGAGAAATACCTTTCAAGACCAGAGAAGAATAAGAAACTGAAGAATGGGAGAGGGTTATATAGAAGAAGCCCGGAAGATCAAGAGACGCAATCGTTAGCCCGGAAGATCAAGAGGCACAATCATTGCGCGTGAGGCGCCTAGGGTAACGAAAAGGCAACCTCAGAAGCCGAAACGACGTCTCGATTGGAGGGTAAAAACCTACCGCCATTTCGAAATTCACGCCGACCTAGAAAAACCCCGTGACGTCCGCCAAATAGAGATTGAAATCCGCCGAGCAGAGATTCGTGCGTCTCACTTACTCGCGGACTTCGGGGGGGGCAACTGTTAGTGGTGGGCTTGTCACCCCCTTATTGGGCTGGCCCAAGACATTGAGGCCCATTAATGAAAAGACGGAATCTTATCCGTAACGAAGAGATAACGACGCCACGTGGCACGAGACATTAGAAATGACCTAATCTCGTAAAGTATATAATGAGTACCGTAATCATTAATAAAGAGAGAGGAAAAATTCTAAGGGAAAGAGAAAGAGAACGTAACAAGATACTTAATAAATAATCATCCGATCAAAGAAAATCCGTCCTTAAAAACATCTTTTATCTAACCCCGATCATCTCTCATCTTCCGACCATCGTATATCGCCTAAATCGCTTTTCCAATATTCGCAACTCTCTCCCTCCGACCATCATCTCCCACCTTTCGACCATCAAAGCGCCTTCCGAGCATTTCATGATCGCGTGCTCCAATTTACCGATCATCTTACGATCTTCCGGACATACTTTCTCCTATGAAACTCTTTGAATCTCTTGACGTTATCCATCTATCGATCAACGGAATACTTCTATCATCTTCCGAGCATTGAATCATCTTCCGAGCATCCAGACGTGTCCGAACATCCTCTCATTTTCCGAAGTCCTTTCATCTTTCTTACGAAAACCGACCTCGTCCATTAAAATAACCGTAGATAATCAAGTCACCTATCTCACCACTCACAGTGAGGCCCCATCAAGCAAGTTTGATAATTTGGCGCCCATACTTGACGTTGCTATAAAGCCAATGGATAAAATGAAAGAAAATAAGAAAGAATTCGTAAAGACAATAATTAGTGATTGCTTTATTGAATCTAATAGAGACATTGGCACATGCCTTATGCCGAACCACGCTTCCTTTTTTTTTCTTTCTGTCTTCTACCTTTCATTTTGCCTTCGTTTAGCAAGGAAATCAAAATATCGATTTGTTAAAACGTGCTCTTCATGAATAGAACCTAAACTTTTTGGTTAGTGCATTTTGCCCATCTTTGATGTAGGGCGATAAACTTGTGAAAGTAGTGTTAATTGGTTAAATAAGAAGATGATTGAGAAGGACTTTAAAGGTTTACATTCTCTTACAGGGTTTTGTAAATAATTTTCTAAAATGAGTATAAGGTTTTGTGAAGTCTTGTAACATTTTTGTACAGTTTTATAAGATAGTTATGAAAATAAAGAAAAATTATAAACGTTTACAGATCAAATTTTAATATATAAAAATTCATAAACGACGTTCATAAGATAAACACAGTTTTTCTTTTTTTTAAAGAACTTTATTCTTTGATAATATTTTTGAAAAGTGGTAGAGTTATGTTTATAAAAAGTTTGAAATTTAATTAAATGACAATAAGAACTTTGTTAAACAAGCTTTATGTCGAAACTGTGCTTGTTCACGAAGAGTATCGATATAATTCGATGAAATTCTTCAAATAACAATACACTACACATGTGAGGTTTGTTCTCTTAATGATGAGCGATGACCCATTTCCCCCACAAGATCCTTTAGGGTGTGTGGTCTCACGTCTCTCCGTTCCACTAATATAATATATATATGGTTTTTCAGAAATGTGGTCACATCCATATTTTATTCGTTACCATCGTTTTCATTAGGTTGCGTTGTGTAGACCTCATCTACAAAGTTAGTACACTCTTTTTGTTAGAACTTATAGCGCTCTTTTCATTGAATGTATATCATTTTCTTTCCCTTGAGAGTAATTTCTCATGAAAACGATCAATTATAAAACTGGACCTAAAAATAAATAAAGTCGGGTGATGCATGTCATGGACGTACAAATCAATAAGTGATATGTTCTGATCAAATTAATGAAACTTAATTTTAAAGTCGAATTTTGATAAAAGTAAATTAAACATGAATATCTGATGGTATTTACTTTCCCGGTTGATGTTCCATCTTTTGCAATATATCTTGAGTATCGTTATCGCTGTTATTGATCCGCTCTTTTTACTCACTAATAGTCCCATTGTGGTTCTTATGATTGTATTTTCATCATCTTGTAATACTTTCGTTCGCAATTTCAGTAAAATTGTATATTATTTGCTTGTAGTGTTTTTTCTCTCCACATGAATTTCATAGTCACTCACATATTTTTATATTAATTGTAAAATTAAATCAAAAAGCAAAAGAAAAATAGTAAAAATACTTCTAAAAAAATAAAACTATACATTTAAATGTAAATTTGTTTACGTAAATACAAACGACGAAGTTGATGCCGAAAATAACCAGTTATCTAAATGTAATGTATGATACATGATTGTCTAAATCATACACCAGAAAAAGAAACAATGTGTAATAGTGGATTCTCCTTTTTAATTCACACTTGTCTCCAAAAACCAATTTGCTTTTGCTTTTCATTTTTCCCCCAAAGATTCCGAAAACCAAATGACAAGCCATCTTCCTAACTTAGTACTAGAGCCCGTTCCCCATTATATATCGATATATATATTTTCCCTTCATATGCCAAACACTTATATTCATCCTCAAAAACACACATAACAATCCATCAATAGAACACCAAGAAAAGGTTAGTAGAAACAAGTTTAAACTATGCCGATCCGGAACAGCCCATTCTTCAACATGGAGAGCTCGGCTGTGCTTTCGCTCTTGCGGCACACAGGCACGTCCATGGATTCTAAACATTCAAAAAAAGCTTCTGGAAGTATCGGTGGAGGGGTCCTCAAAATGTTCAAGCTAATACCAATGCTATCTTCTGGTTGCAAGATGGTGAACTTGTTGAGCCGAGGACATCGGAAACCCTTACTTAAAGACTTCGCAACCACGGGAACAATATTTGGGTTTCGCAATGGAAGAGTCTTTCTTGCAATACAAGAAGATCCTCATTGCCTGCCAACGTTCATCATCGAGCTCCCGATGCTGACCTCGGCGCTGCAGAAGGAGATGGCCTCAGAGACCGTGAGGATTGCGCTGGAGAGCGAGACGAAGACATCGAGGAAGAAGGTGTTGGAGGAATTCGTGTGGGGGATTTACTGTAACGGACGGAAAATGGGGTATTCGATAAGGAGAAAGAACATGAGTGAAGAGGAGATGTATGTGATTGATGCATTGAGAGGTGTTTCAATGGGAGCTGGAGTTTTACCATGCAAGAACCAATATTATCAAGAGACAGAAGGAGAAATGACTTACATGAGAGCTCGATTCGATAGAGTTATTGGTTCTAAGGACTCTGAAGCATTGTATATGATCAACCCTGAAGGTAGTGGTCAGGGTACAGAGCTTAGTATCTTCTTTCTCAGGTCTCATTAGTTGTTGTTACACTTTTCTTTTTGACGTCCTTTTTACTATGTTCTTATACCTAATTAATGGTGATATAATATTTCCAATCTTAAAACCTGTAAAACCTACATCACATAAATAAGTCACAATTTTGATTAGTTAGTGTTTTATCTTTTATAGTTTTACTAGATTAGGCCCGACATATACGCTAGTTTATTTTAAGATTTTTGACATAAATTACGAAAATAATTAAATAAAAATATTAAAAACCAGATAAGAAATCTCTGAATAACATAATATACTTCAATTTCTCTGTACAATAAAGAGTAATAGTCATGTAATCATTCTATAATAAGCATATTCTAATAATATATATTTAAATAATATGTAATATTGATGTTATAATAAAATATGATTTTCTTTAGGATTTCTAGTTTATCACTTTTGAACAGACATACAAATCTTATTTGCTTGGGCCACTTGAGGAAGGTTTCTATTTATATTGTTTCTTTTTCATTTTTTTTGCCTCGGATCATTATAAATTTTCATTTTCATTATTAGTTTGTTTTTTTATAATTATTTTGTTGGTTTTCTATTTCTGTTATTATATTTTTCTAATTTTTTTTTTTGTTAACACATGTCATCACACATATTGCAACAATAATTTCGATTTTGATCCAACTGATCTAGAGTTAATAATATTCCTTCATTGATATTTGAACTTTCAAATACATGATTTTTTATTTGTTAATGAGAAAGAAAGTTTAAACATAAGATAGAAGCATACAATTAAATCATGAAGGCTATAGCTTATTATATATATTTTTTTCCTTCTCGTAATGGAAATATGTTTTTTTTTTCTTAATGGATTTAACAATTTTTTTTAAAAAATTATTTGCTTCATATTTTTCTGATTTTCGTTTTTTTTTTTCCTTTTTGTAATGGGAATTTTTTTTTTCTAGTGGATGTAACATTTTTTCTTCTTAATTGTTTGATTCGTGTTATTCTCATTTTTCGTCGATCAAATTTTTTTCCGTTAGAATATGAAACATTTTTCCGTTAAAACATAGACGCTCGTTTTTTCTTTTTTCTTTTTGTTTAACATCTTTTTTAATTAGGTATTTTTCCTTTTATTTTCCAAAACACATGTCAAGATCTTAATATGATTAAAATTAAAAAATCACACATATCACAATCTTATGAATTATAATTATCCTACATGTTGCGACCACGTCGTGTGCATCCAACTTTATATAGTAAGATTTCCCTAATTTTGCTAGAAAAACCAAAAGTCTATTATCTCTCTTTCTTTTATTTCTTTTAATTTTTTTTTTTTGTTGACCATTCTAATATTTTGTGTATCTCTAGAATTAAGATTGTTCTGAATTTTTTTTCCACCGGCGGAGACGTAAACAAGTTCACGAGAGGAAGATGAAGTGACTATTTTATTGATTTAAACATATAAATTCAAAGTGGAGGAGATTTGAGTTCAAAAGTAACCAAAAAAGAAAGAAAGGTTACAAATTGGAGGGCTGAGTCGGTTGTCTAACCCAATATTCACAAGTACTCTATTTTATTTTTATTTTTATTTTTTTTTATTTTTTTTTTAACTTTATCGGCTGATATGGTTAACCTCGGTAAAAATGCACCGATGTGCTACAAAGTGGACTATTTCTTTGGTTTAATGGTTCAACGGAGACAAGCCATGAGATCTATGAAATTCCAAATTTGGGTTACCATACTGCCTGTCTCGAGTTTGGCGTGTCTTTCGACTAGTGTCAGGGGATAATCAGGCCGCCTGTATTTCTGATTACCAGGTAAATCCAACTGACAGATTTCCCACACAAATGTGATTTTTGTTTTTAGGGATGATCGAACTCAGGTCTAGAAGTTTACCTTTCACCAAAGGTTTCCATACCACTAATGCACATAACGAAACTAGGCAAAGTACACAATAAAACTAAAAGGAACAAAAAAACTAGGCAAAGTACACAATAAAACTAAAAGGAACAAAAGTAAATGTTCAATATTATTATCAAATAAGTCTACTCAAAACGTGTCACCGGAGCTATTAGTTAGCGCGATGAGGAAGGTTAGCCCTTTTTTTTTCTTTCAAAAGTATACTTTACACAGAAAATGCAATATGATCTTGAGCGATATATAAAGAGCATGGATCAATAATTTATTTTATTGTCAATTGGTTTGAGTTGAGAGTCTACAAAACTTCACATGGTATCAGAGTCCAAACATATTAAATCCGAATCACAACAATATGAGAGAACAAATGTTACAAGTGTGGCTCTCACAGTTCCAATCCAAATCTACTCCTCGCAGCCATTTCATTTTTCTTTAACCCTTAGGGGAAATCTGATCGATAGATCAAGACAGAAATGTGAGGTAAGAGATCAATGATGTATGATCAGGCCACTTCAAAGAAAAGAAAGAAGACTTACATATTTCGAGTGATAAGGTACGCACAGAATGAAGTGTTCGATAGTAACTGCATTGGGAAAATGGCCTCCTACATTGATAGTCGCCTACAGGCACACAACACAACAAACCAAGGGGGTCCATCTAAATTGAAATTTGTGATAATATTTGGTTATCTTATCAGTTTTCATGCAGAAATTTTCAAATTTAGACTGACCTTTCGCATTAGTGTCACCACCATCTCAGGGCTCTCTGGTACTCCATGTTCAAGAAAACCCTATTGTTCCAATGTAATACTTGTTTAATATGAAGTCAGCAGAGTAACAACATATTAATATAGTAACATATTGCTTTAGTAGTTACATTCATCATGCAGCTGTTATATATTTTTATCCAGAAAGCTAACTTCTCTTGCTGCTTAAGTTTTCGCAAGTTGACTGAAGAAAGTGTTCCAAGAAGATGTCTGAAAAAACAAAAGTGAGAATTACAAATCAATTCAAGAAAATTTCTTTCTGGAAGTAAGAATTTTTTGTTTTTTCAAGCATCGCTTACTTCAGTTGACGGCTGAGAAACAGAGAGGAACTTGATGTTCTGTTTCGGATTATCGAAGCTGCTTCAACATCATTGAAGTTCTTGTATCTTCGAAAGCTCAAGAAAATTTTACAACCTTAAAAGCTCACCATATAGCGATTCCCGCGAAAGTGGTGATTTAGTTTCTCTAGCGTTATGGAAGCTGACTTAGACTTAGGCAGATCGGCCGAGCATTTTAAGTTCGTTTTCGATGAAGATGTAATAGCTACTTCTTGATACATTTCTTGCCTGAAATGCACAATATGTTCTTCTAACCGAACAATCTCCTCTTCAAGAACAGCCACTTCCGCAAGTAGCTCCACGATCTACATCAACCCAAATTTAAGCAAGATTTTGGAAACTCGGAGAGCGAGTTTTCTAGTTACTAACCGGTGGAGGGAGAAACGGAGGAAGACGAGGAAGTGATCCAATAGGTCTGTTAAACGCTCTTTTCATAGCTCGGTGAATGTTCTCTTCAAGTCTAAGCTTCGTCCTTAGCTTCTCAACCTTAAAACATAGTAACATCTTCTCTTGAAAACTCTATAAACTGTATAGATCAAACCTAAAACAAAACAAAAAGTGAGAAAAAAAACGGTTTACATCTTGTTGCAGAGCAATGATCTTCTCTCTATTTAACGCCTTTCTGTTTGCAACACCATTTTCATCACCACCTTTTAATTTCTTCCCCTGCATTAATCAGTTCGTGGTCAAAGCATACATACTAATGGATCTTAATTTATAGATATATATATGAGAACCAAAATTTCGAAAATTAAGGTAGAATTCTAAAACGAAAATGAAAAATTAAAATGAACGCATTTAGAAATTTTGATTTTCAAGATAACAAAATTTTGATTTTCAAGATAACAAAGGGGAAAAAAAAATCAAAATCAATTATCCTTTTCTTTTTTATCAAACAATGGAAAAACACAATCAGCCTCTGAATATTTTATTTTTTTTGGTTTTACCTCTGAATATTTTAATAAAAAATAAACGATCAAAAACGTTCGGAATTCTTCACTCACAATTTTTGTATGTGCATATGACTGGTTTTTTTGGGCTCTGGTATAACCACTGCTGCTGCTGCTGCTGCTACTCATCATCATCTTCGTCTCCAAATCAAAATCTGTGGAATCCAAAATTCAAATATTTTAGCACAGAAACATTCAGAACCATAACAATTCCAATAACCAAGAAAAGAGAATTTCTTTTGAAGAAAAGAGTGAAAATTACAAGCGAAAACTGGTTTGAATCAAGAAGCTAGTGTCAACTAAGACGATCATTCTGAATTTGAAGCTTGAAGCTTGAAGCTTTGTAATTATAGAATAAAAATATAGAGAAGTGTGTATTAATGTATAGATGGAGACAATTGCAGAAAATGAAGATTTTGTGTGAGTGTGATGTTTCGTCTTCAGCTTCCGGTGAGGTCTTCGCTGATTTGTTTATGTATTCAGAAAGAGAGAAATAAGTGAGGAATATCGAAAGAAGCGGTGAAACGGTCGGTCGCCTTTAATTATATATGTTTAAATTGTAAAATATTTTTTTTGTTAGTAAGTGGTACTTTTCGACTAATACTGTAGAAGTTCCACATACGTTATGCAACATATGCAGATCAAACGAATATTTGGGTTCTGATTATAAACTACTTTTTTAAAAGGTTTCTCTTGCTTAAACGGTTTTAATCCCTTTCATTACACATAGCACATTTTTCTTTGTTTCACAGCCACATGTAAGAGTGCATGTAATAGCAAGAACCATGTGAAAACAATTCCTTGATCTAATTCCTTTAATGAAAGAAATATTTTAATACAAAAATTGTAAGTATGATGGGAAAGAGATAGATCCGTACAGAAAAGCACTACAATAATGAAGGGATGTGGGCATGATGATGAGCGAACGTAGCGGTGGAACTAACCTTTTCCTCTCTTCCACTTTCATCTTTTTTCGATTGTGTCGTTAGAACAATCTTAAATGTCAGCTTAATTTTAGTTTATTTATAGATATAATAAAATTTCTGTTAGGAACATGGATCGGTGTGTCTCATGGGTCACATGATAAGATCTTGACCAAGCACAGCAATGATTACAACTACCGAATTTTTATGCAAAGTAGATTATTCTAAATGATGCCTTGTCCATGATCATTAATTTTAGTGTTTTTTTTTCAAAAATTGAAATTTAGGGGGTGTTATTGGATTTAAACATTGAACGTGTTTTAAAGGATTTGGATTTAGATGTTTTTTAACGTGTTTTAAAGGATTTATTACAGTTATTGCAATTATTGCAATGTATTTCCTTGTATTTGAAAATCCTTTAGAATTTACAAGAAAATCAACAAAATAATAATTTATTACTTTTAAACGTTGAAGAATATTCCGTGTTTTTGACAAATTGAATACTTTGAACCAGTGTTAAAAAAAGCGGCCTAGGCGTTGCCTAGGCGAAGCCTAAGCGTTAGGCGGAGCGTATCCGATTGGATTTCATGTAAATCGTCTTGATTAAGCAGATGTCTCATTTAGCGGTTTAAAACGGTTATTAGATGGGTAGGCGGTTTAAGCGGGTTAGACGGATTTAATTTTTTTTTAATGTTTAATTTAACTTTTCTATTTATAGTTGGATCATTTTATTGAAATTATTTTATGATATATATTTAATATTTATATATTTTATTAATATTAAAAAACGTCTAAACCGCCTACAAAATCGCCTAGGCTCCGATTAGGCGTTCTAGGCACTAGGTTAAGGTCACCCCCGCTTAGCGCCTACCGTTTTTTTGAAGCTTGCTTTGAACTAAAAAAAACATCACAGGAACCCAGAATTCAGTAATGAATTTCAACTTTACAATTACCACTGAATTCAATAACTGTAATGAATTCAATACCAAATTCATTGACCCATAACCCAAAATCTCTTCGTTGGAATTCTTTCCAACATCGCTGATTTTTTTTTGTGGGATTAAAACCAGTGAAAATTTTAATGTTTATAGATTTGAATTTCAATGATATTTTTTGGATTCATCGAGGCTTGTTCATGTTTCCTAAAACCTCAATTAAAAAATGGTAGACCTCTAACTATTTTCGACGTTGAGATTTGTAAAGGTTCTTCAGAGAAGAATTTTGGAAATAATTTATTTAAGTATTTATATAATTTATATGAAATACATCCAAAACCAGAGATAACAAGTTTGTATTTGGTGACTCATGTTTTAAAGGGAAGAATACTGAAGAATCCGTTCAAATCCACGTAAACCTGAAATCCTACAAAATGATCCAATAACACCTCCTTAATATTTTGGCAATCCAACAAATTCAAAGAATATTCTGATGTTTTAAAATATTTTGTTCGAACGTTAAAAGGTTACTTGTATCTTGTCGAAGCAAAAAAAACAAAAAACAAACTGTGGCATATACGTTTGAAATAGATTGCATTTCAGAAAATATAGATCCCATTTGAGAATAAGCAACGGACTGCACTATTCTCCCAATGAAGGCCCAGCCGAGAAAAGTCCATAAATACATCTGATATATCTATTTACAAAAAACGTATATAGTAAAACATTTATAAATTAATAATGTTCGAATTTTGAATTTTTTTAGTATCTTATAAAATATTTCTATTTGGAATCAAAATAATAAAAATTAGAATTAATTGAAAAAAGGAAATAAAAAGGTAAAAAAACAAAAGTATTTGGAATTATGTGACAAAATTTCATGAAAAAAAAAGAGAATCAAAATAAATAAATAAATAATTATTACTATGTCATGCTTCTCAAATATGTGAGAGATTTTATATCTGCATTCACAATATTATTTTATTTACTATTTAGAGTGAGCAGATTTTGTTTTTTTTGTTTTTTTTTGTTTTTAGGTAATTTGTTTCATTAATTGTAAAACTATTAAATTTTAAACCTGACGCGGGTCTTATCTGAGAATAATGTAATAAAATTGAAAGGCACCTACCAGCCAGAGTGAGAGAGGCTTGAAAGTTAAGTAGCAAAGGAAAGGCCTTCGTCATTGCTTAACTTGCAATCGAAGTTAAAAAACAAAAAAACAAACATCAAGCACATTTTACTCAGAAGGGCCTAACGTTCACGTCAATCATCAAACCACACACATTTAATTCTTAGAATCTTCCATTGTTATCAATTAGATTTTTGCTATCAGTACTCAAATTTTCTCACCAAACATTGAAAGAACCATTTCAACCAAAGATCAAGTAATGTCAAGAAAACAATGAAACCAGCAAACAAAAAAAGAAACAAAGAAGTTTGGAGTCCTTAGAAATATTTCCCAAAACGCAAATGTGAAGAGACTTCTCTTTGTGTCTTCTTGTTTCTGGACTCAAGAGTGAAAACAAGAAGATCCCATTAACTGAGAATGAGTTCGAATGGAGAGAAGAGAATGATGAAAAAGTCAGGTTTTGCTCAGAAGTTGTTGGATGATCTTCGCACAAGGAAGGAACAACTTTCAATCCCTCAGAATACAGGTAAGATTGAACAAACATTGCTTCCTTATCATTATTTTCCGTTGTTAGATCTAGATGTAGGAGAAGTCAACAAAAGCTAAAACGTTCATAGCTATGTATAAAATCTATAAAATAAAACAAGCAACCATGTTTTGAATCAATAAGGCAACCACAAGAGTTCTGGATCAAACATCTAAGTTTCATCAAGGAATCAAAAATTCAAAATGTGATGTAGTAGCAGAGTCATGTTGTACCCTACACAATTTTTTAGAAACAATTCTATACAACAACAAAATTACAAACAAGGTTTGACATAATTCTTTCAATATTTTACCGGATTTTCATTTAATCTACCATTAATTTATAACTTGGAAAAGAAAAAAAACCCATAAGTCTTTCATCCACAATGAAAGTAACTCCCAAAATACAACTAAACATTTTGTTTTTTAATTACGCCCTTAGAAATCTTTAGTGTTAAAAGTTTACACCATATGCTAGTAGATGAAGTGTATGAATTAATAAAGCTCTATTATAAGCATATTACAAAGGTTTTATAGGGATTTAAAAAGATCATAGCTTGTGAATTGCAACTAGAAAAAATCTTTGTAACGTCAATATTGACTTTCTTGTTTGCAGATAACTATGCATATTCTAACAGAGGATTCAAGAGATCCAAAGAAACCAAAGCAAAATCTGTAAGCTTTGAAGCATCTTTCTAACTCTTTAATACCCACACAATGAGTCTTTACTATTTACCTTATCAAAATCAAATGCTTTGGTTTGGTTGCAGACAACATATCAAGACTTCAACAACTATGGAGGAGCTAAATCACTCACTAGCGGCATAGAGGCTTCCAATCAAATACTTCCTTATGGAAAAGGAGCGAGGATGGAGAAAATCGATTTATCTAAAGCATTAGCATTTGCACTTGAAAATGCTGGGAAAGCTACAAGAGGAGATCCTACAGGCAATGCCTCAATCATTAGTTTCCTCCATGAAGTAGGAAAGAGATCTTTGGGATCAGTAAGAAGAAGCAGTCAACAACAACAACAACAACTTTGCTCAAGCAGTCAACAACTTCCCATGGTTCACGTTCATATCAAAGAAATCTCAAAGGGAGCTCAAAAACTGAATCAGATCATAAAAGCATGTAGTAACAGTCTCAGTTTCCGTAAAGGAAGGTACTCGATACATTGCGGTGAAGAGCTCATGGAAGGTGCCATTGAACTAGAACAGTCTCTTCGTTTGCTTGTAGACATTCAACAAGCTTCATCTGAGTACATAACCAAGAAACCGAGGAAAAACAGAATCAAGTTGCTTGAAGAAACTGATGAGGAGGAGGAGGAGGAGGATGAGGCTCAAATACGAAACCACCGAAAGATCAAAGAAGTTGCAAAGGCGGATATAGAGATGAGACTACTGGCGCTTAACTATCCAGAAGATAAGAAGAATAAACACAGAAAGCAAACAAGAAGTTTCCAAGAAACCGAGCCGAAACCTCAGAAGGGAAGGATTCCAAATGTTGTTGCGAAGTTGATGGGATTAGGAGAGTTTCCACAGGATGAAAAATATACCAAGAACAAGAATGATGCACCCATCAAATCTACAGAGAATCTCACAAGGGGTAGAGCAATGCAAGCTAGTGAAAATCTCGATGAAATAAAGGCGCAAAGGAACTCAATGTCATTGGATTTAGTAGTCCATAAGGAGACTCAAAAAGCACCCGCGAGTGGAGCAAGTTACAAAGCCAAGCCTCAGAAGAATGATAGAGAGAGTGATGATTCATACAGCAGAAAAAGAAATAAGGTTTCACACAAGAAAGATGGAGAACCAACGATGAAAAATGTTATCAGAAAGAGTTCAGCTCCAGCAGAAAATAAACATAAGGTTGTCTCAATGAGACAACAAAAGCCTTTACATAAACTAAGTTTTGAGAAAAAACTAAGTTTTCAAAATTCTGGAGGAAGTGAGGAAGAAAAGAGCATAAAGAAAGAGAAGTTGCAGAAAGAAAGAGCAGAAGCAAATGGTGTAATGACCAATCACTCGCCAAAACCTTTGAGTTCATTGGATATAGTAACGAAGCTACGACTAACAGATAAACCTCAACCGATGAGGAAAAGCTTTTCTCATGTTGAAGTAGCACAGAAGAAGAAAAAAGAAGGAGAGGTGCATAAACCCGAGATCCAAGATCAAGAAATATCCAATCCAAATGAAGGATTGTGCAAAGTAATGAAGCAACCAGAGAATCAGAAACATGTTTCCAAGGAATCAGATGGAAAACATACTCAGTTACTCAGAAGTTACAATGATAGTAATAAGATGAAAGCACAAGAAGCAGAGAAATGCATTAGTAGTTCTAAAGCTTCAGGTGTTGAGGTCCAATCATCAAACAGAAATGTGGTTGAGCATATCAGAGAGATCAAAGATGACTCGATTCTGCTTATCGCCGCCGAGAGAGTCCCATGTCAAGATCCTTCAGAAAATGTAAGCTTATTATGAGTAAACTTCACATATCATTGTATATTTTTTGCCTCTAATCATTTTCGGATGTGCAGCAGCATCGTGGGATTATGTTTACGGATGAGATGGAACAACAAGCTCTGTTATCAAAACTTGATGGAAAGTCAGAAAGTTTATCTAAGACGGTATATAAAGGTTAGAAGTACAAAAATGCGCTTTCAGTTATTCTTGTTGACGCACCTTGAAAATCACTAAGAATCAAGTATTGATAAGATTAGATCCTAGGCATACTCACTGATATCGAAACATGTAGCCAAATGTGTCAAAACATATCCATGTCTTATGCTATTCTTATGACAGAACCACAAGCTTTCCGCAACAGGTCACATAAAAGCAAACAAACAAAGTATTGGAGATAACTTGCAGAGCAAGATATGTGTCTTATGGAAAAATCTTAGCCGTTAAAACCTAGACTATGAAATTTAGCACGAAACCTGAACAAGAATATTATCTAGATCTAGAAAACTAAAAAAAAAAACATATGGAACTAAAACATCTTTTAATTTATTCAGGGACCAAAAGGGAGGTGGAAGCTAATTTACCCTTCTTGGAGAAACGACGAGAACACCAAAAACAAGAAACTACAGAGACATTGTCTGAAAATGAAAGAAACCTCAAGAAGATAGTTGTGAAAAGCCAACTATTTCTAGGCACAGCAGAGGCACTTTTCAAACTCAACATTCCTCTCACTATCCTTGGTGACGCAGCCGATGGGAGCAACTACTATCAAGAAGACAAGAATCTAGTCCTCGATTGTGGCTACGAGCTAATGAAACGGAAAGGGAGATTTCAAGAGCTAAGTGTCCATCCTTTCGTGAAGGTACCCATCAGTTCCTCGAAAGTAAACTCATTGGACAATCTTGTTAGACAATTAAGCAAAGAGTTCGAGAAGCTGAGAGCCTACGGTAGGGAGTGCTACACTGAATCACCTGTTGAAGACTACATGACAAAGGTGTTGGAAAGAGATGTTCACCATAAAGATCCAAACTTGAACTCAATGTGGGACATGGGTTGGAATGATTCGATGCTCGCATTCATCGAGAAAGATGATGTTATAAGGGACATAGAGAGGGAAATATTCAGTGGACTTATGGAGGAAGTAACCAGAGATCTTATATGCATATAGCCGTTACTCTTAAATTTTCCTGATCAAAAGTGAGTTCTCGTTAGGTTTGAGACATTTACCCATTTCATTAATGTTTTGTTTGAAAGTATATACTTTTTTCACCTCTTGTAGCAAAGATTTGGTGTTGAAATCGAATTGATGAGCACAATGAGATTCTTGTGTGAATTATTAATCTAATTGATGTAAAAGTTGTGTTAAACACAATCAGCAAAATCCATCTAATCAGTCAGCGATAAAAGTAAAATTCTGGAAGTCATGTTGGAATGAATACAAATGATTCAAATAACCCAAATTTGAAAATTCTGGTTCAAATGTTACGCCTTCGTGCTTTTGTTTTTAATAATTGTTTCCTGTTTTTTATTGAGGAAAAAAACAATAGTTTGAACATGCTTTATCTTTTCCTTGTGCCACAGCAAAAGCGATTTTCGTCATTCTTCTTTATTATTCTTTTTCCATCTTTGTGGAAGATGTTGAAGTGTCTAATTCCTTGCTCTCTTCCTCCACCACCTTCGTAGTATTGCTTCATTTCTTAGTAGAGAAGGAAAATCTAATTAACAAAAAGGCCTCAATTACTTCGATTATTTAATTATATGATTAATGGTTCATTAAGAGTGGGAAGACATAGTTATTAAAACTTTGTCTCGCTTTTTCATGCAACTAATTAACTAAATAAACTTTAGGGTTTTAATCCCTTTTTTTTTTTTTTGGTCAAATGTTTTAATCCCTTTATTATCTCTTTTTAATACCCTGCAACACGTACTTATTATACATTGTCGTGATGTTCTTTATCAAAATGTAGGATATTTGTGTTTCGATGAAAGCAGCTTATTAAACTTGGAGGTGAACAACTTTTGAGCAAATGGTTTTGGCAAGTTCACTATAGATAAAGCAAAAGGTAGCACCAAACTGAAATCCACTGAGAAAATAATTCACCAAAATATTTGCACACAATAAAATCGAATCCAGAACTAACATGAGTTTACGTTCTTTGTCGAGAAGATGGTTAATTATACGTAATTTATTAGCAATAACTTTTAGTCAATATATGTTTTAATTATGGCTCACTAAATTTGTCCATGGTACTGGCTCCATCCACATAAGATTTCAAATTTCGTTTAGAATCTCCTACCAAATAATATTGTATAGAAAAAAAAATGTATAGTTAAAAGCTTTTCATGTATATGTTAGAAGAAAAAACCTCATGTATGTATTTCAATTTCAAACGTATATTTGATATTTTTTCAAAAAAAAAAAAATCGTATATTTGATATTTTTTCAAAAAAAAAAAAAAATCGTATATTTGATATTTCACTAACTTAAACATTGGTCTAAACCAAAAAGAGATTCATGTCTTTTGGTTTTAAAGCCTTTAAAATTTGAAATATATAAAAAGGAAAATTACATTTATCTTTAGGTTCAATACAACGTCGGTAGTTTTCTGCATCTATATCTATAGATTACCCACTTCTACTCTGAGTCTCTGTTATATAAAAACAAATCAGAGAGCATTTGAATACAAAAGAACATAAAAAAAAAAACAGAGCAAATTTATTGAGCCATGGTAGCTTCTGTTTATCCATTGATCCTACTCTTCTTCTTGTGTTTACATGCTTTTCATCAAGCAAGTAAGTTTCTATTCGAAATGCAATTTTTTCTAATATATAAAACTTCTCTAAATCGTATTCTTTCTTTGCAAAAAAAACAAAAAAAGACGTAATTTCTTTTAAATGTTTCAAAAACAGAGTCTCAACCATTCATCGGAGTAAACTACGGCCAAGTCGCCAACAATCTTCCGCCACCGTCAGCGACTGTAAAGCTTCTTCAATCCACAACCATCCAAAAAGTCCGTCTCTACGGAGCCGACCCGGCGGTAATCAAGGCCCTCGCTAACACGGGGATCGAAATCGTGATCGCAAACAACGACGTACCCGGTTTAGCATCCGACCCGAATATCGCCCGGAGTTGGGTGGAAACCAACGTGGTCCCTTATTATCCGGCGAGCAAGATCATTCTCATCGCCGTGGGAAATGAGGTAACAGCCTTCGGCGACCGTAATCTCATGTCGCAGCTCTTGCCGGCGATGAGAAATGTCCAAACTGCCCTCGAGGCGGCGTCTCTCGGTGGCGGCAAAATTAAGGTCACGACGGTACATACAATGTCAGTTCTTGGGCAGTCCGATCCTCCGTCGGCCGGAGTATTCGGAGCAGAACATGCTGATATATTGAAGGGACTGTTAGAGTTTAACAGTGAAACCGGGTCGCCGTTTATGGTTAACCCGTACCCGTTTTTTGCTTACCAGGATGACCCAAGACCCGATACATTGGCCTTTTGCTTGTTTCAGGCCAATCCTGGCCGTGTCGACTCCAATAGTAAGATCAAGTATATGAACATGTTCGATGCTCAGGTTTTTACTCCATCTCTTTGTGTTTCTTTTTGCCATATTTTGAATGTTTTAGTTTTTTTACTTGATACAATGTCTCGCTAAGTAAAAAAAACTAAAACATTAAATATACTAAATATCTCTATATTTGTGAAACAACTTTTTAATTCTAAAACTAAGAAACGAATGGAGTACTATTTATGAACCGGAAATTAAAGTGGACAAAAGTCTTAATATTTTTTATTCCCTAAATTAAAGTAATTATATCATGAAATTTCTTTGAGGATATTATTAAATTATGTAATGAGATGGTATATATTAATATTATAACTAGATTTTGTTTTTCTTGGAGTTTGGGTTTTTTTTAATGATTAAAAAATTTGGCGCATTTAGTTAATTCGGATGAATGAAAAGTGAAGAAAGTAGTATAAATCGGTGAAGGAAATAAAATGATCTAGTACCTTATCAAATTAGTAGAAAAAAAAAATGATTTCATAATTTGCAAATATGGATTTGTATTTTAAGGAAAAGAAATGAAAAAGTAAAGTGATTAATATATAACAAATTAGAAGAAGAGCAGAGATATACGATACTGAATTTGGTTTGTGAAGGTTGATGCGGTGCATTCAGCTTTGAGCTCGATGGGGTTTAAGGACGTAGAGATAGTGGTCGCTGAGACTGGATGGCCGTACAAGGGAGATCCGAACGAGGCCGGCGCGACTATAGAGAACGCTAGAGCTTACAATAAAAACCTAATCGCTCATTTGAAATCCATGGCCGGGACGCCGCTAATGCCCGGGAAAGTGATCGATACATACTTGTTTGCATTGTACGACGAGAATCTCAAGCCTGGGAAAGGATCCGAACGAGCTTTCGGTTTGTTCCAACCTGATCTAACCATGACCTACGATGTCGGGCTCGCAAGGACTAATAATCAAGTAAGTTTTTGTAATAACATATTTTATTGGAAAGAAAAGAAAACATACAGAAAATAGATTATTAAGCTGAAGATAAATTTTCCTCAATAAGACAATAACCCATATTTTTAGCTGAAAATAAAAGAAACCGATCAAAGCTACATTTCTTTGAAAATCTTTCAAAACTTTTATGGAAAATTTTATTTTATTGAAAAGAAAAGAAAACGTTGACAGAAAAAAAAGCATACAGAAATAGATTATATGTTTTTTTTTTGAACAAGAGAAAATAGATTATTAACTTATGATTTATACGATGAATTGATCTAACTTTCTATTTCAATAAACCAAACCATAAATTACTTTTGTTATGTCTCACAGACTTCCATGGCTCCACAATCGCCAATACCACGTCTCCCACCAGCTGCGGCGCCGACGAGACAAACCTTACCTGCTCCGCCGCAGATGATTCTCCCTTCACCTACTTCTCCCTCCGACAAAAATTCTGGACAAACCGATGTTCACAATTCTACTCCGCGCTCTGCTTCTCTAGCCCACTTGTGCTGTTCTATCTCTATTTTGACAACAATGTTGTTTGTCTCTATAAATTTGTATGCATTTATCATATAAACTGTGGATGCTTATCATCGGTCTTCAAGAGTTTAAATGTGAATTATATATTACGCTTTATCACTAATTTAAACTAAACAAACCGAATAGACTGTAGAGAATATAATTAAATTTTGCATTGTAATGAGTTATCTACTCTAGTTTCTCTCAATTACTTTGATGTAAGAATTAAGTTCGTGTACAACCAAGATACACAGAGAACTTAGAGCATCATTAATGGTGAAAACCCAAATTGTTTCTTAACATTATAATAACAATAAATATAAGTTAAGAGACGTTGTTAAGAGACGTTCATTTTTGCATCAATTATTGGTAAAGTTTGTTAGGTGTTTTTAATTTTTTTTTTTTTTTTATAAATAAGTTTATTTATATTTAAAACATTAAATATTTTACATTGACTGAAAATTAAATCATAATTTCACATGAAAACATTTTAAACATAGCTTTTAAAACCATAAACAGAAAAAAAAAATTTAGATGTCATCCTCATCATCAACTTCATCGTCATTGTTATCATCATCATCGAGCTTGCAAGACTCCAAAAGCACGCTCGACATCTTTTCGGACACCTTCTTGACGTTTAGCAAATCGCTTTGCTTTCGGACCCCTTGGAAGTTTAATAGATTGGATAAAAGTTGACCAGTTCGGATAAATACCATCTGTAAGATAGTAAGCCAAACCATACTTGTGTCCGTTGACAGAGAAATGCACTTGCGGAGCTACCCCGTTAATTATATCATCAAAAACAGGTGACCGATCAAGAACGTTAAGATCGTTTAAGGTACCTGGAGGTCCAAAAAACGCATGCCATATCCAAAGATCATACGAAGCTACCGCTTCCAAAACGATTGTCGGTTTTGTTGAACCTCGTGAATATTGCCCTTTCCAAGCGGTAGGACAATTCTTCCACTCCCAATGCATACAGTCGATGCTTCCTATCATCCCGGGAAATCCACGTTGTTCGCCCATATCAAGTAGTCGTTGAAGATCATTTGTTGTGGGTTTTCTTAGGTACTCATCGCTGTAAAGAGATATTATTCCTTCAACGAACTCCATCAAACATTGACGAGCAGTAGTTTCAGCCATCCGAAGGTATTCGTCAACCGATCAGCCGCATAACCATATGCCAACAGACGAATTGCTGCTGCACACTTTTGTATCCCGGTGAAACCGGGCCTGCCTGTTGCATCGTCCGTTTGTCGAAAATATTGGAATTCATTGGCGAGTCGGTCAACAATCTTCAAGAACAACGGCTTGTTCATTCGAAAACGTCGTCGAAATAAAGCAGGAGGGAATGTGGGAGTTTCACTGAAATAATCATTCCATAAAAGCGTGTGGCCTTCTTCGCGATTTCTTTCAATATAGTCTCGTGTCTTCCTTGGCTCTCGCTGATCATCATAACCATTTAACAAATTCTCAAAAGATTGATCGAGATATTGATCGATCATTTGGCTGAAATGCAGATCAATGGAATCACCAAAAGGATCACGTGATGAAGACCCCATATTTGTGTTTAAAATTTTAGATCAAGAATGTTTTGACCAAGAAGTAAGAAATGAGAAAGGAAAATTGTGCTCTCAAAAAAAAAAAAAAAAAATTTAAAGAGAAAAAAGGAGAACACATAACAAAAGTTTGGTTTCTTATAATATTTGAACATGCAAATAAACAATATGCACTTCAATATGCCTTTTTAATAGACCACACGCTTTCAAGCTTTTCAAGGTCCAACACAGACTTGGCTTCTTGTACATTCCTCTTGCCTCTGCTTTTTGCTGCCTTGACCACACCATCTCAAATTCGCAGTAGTATATGGATTTCTCAACAAGCATTCATGACAATTATCTACCACATCACCTTCATTTATTACCTAACCTAAACCCTAATCTAACCATCGCAGTAACTCAACAAAAACATACAACAAAGCCAAACATACAATAACTCATGTCCTAATCTAACAAAAGCAGTAATTTATTATCAATCTTTACCATAAAGCAAAACAGAAAATAACTCACAAGCTAACATTTACTTCCAGTTAACAGCTAACACTAACAAGACAAGCATTTATTCCCAGCTAACAATCAAGTAAACAAACAAACAATTTTGAATAAAGAGAGATACGTACTTGGGAAGAGAAGAGGCCTTTTGGTCATGAAAATATTCCTTCCAAACAATCTATATATATAAATATAAACGCTCAAAATTTAGTCATGAAACTAATACACAACATGTCTTAATTGCTCTGCTTATTCATGTAAAGGTTCCTTCAGAGATTGCTTATAATCAACAAAGCTCAAACTTTAAGCAACGAATAAGCAAATTAAGGTATCCAAAGTTGCCAAATTCAACAGTTATACTATCATAAGATTCAAAATAAGTACAAGAGTTCCAAGAAATTATATGGATCGAAAATGAAAGCTTTATGATAGTATTTGATCAAAACAGTGAATCATACACTGATTATATAACCAGATATTACACAGTTCTTGCAATTGAACACCACAGGGAATCATTCATGACAAGCTAGTTTCAGTTTTTATATAAGACGTTAACCCAAAACTCTTGTAAGTATCCTATTCATTGCTCTGCTTATTCATGTAAAGGTTCATTCAGAGATTGTTTATAATCAACAAAGCTCAAAACTTTAAACAACGAATAAGCAAATTAAGGTATCCAAAGTTGCCAAATTCAACAGTTATACTATCATAAGATTCAAAATAAGTACAAGAGTTTTCAAATTTCGAAACTTTTAAAACCTAATTCCCCAATTGACCACTCCAAAATGTAAACATAAGTAAGTAGAAATCTGAAAACCTGGACTTCGGGTTCGCTCGATTCCACCTCAGTCTCCGTCGTCTCGGATTCTCCCGATGCAAACGGAACAAGGTTTAGCAACCGGAGAGGATGGCCACCAGAGACAGACCGGAGAGAAGCTCGGCGACAGATTTAGACGCTGGTGTTCCTTCCACCGGCGAAGGAGACGCATGAATCGAGTTATCAATCGCCTATTTTCGATTCAAGGCATGAATCGCTGGCCACCGACAGTGAGAATCGAAGAAGACGGAGTGAAGAAAAAAGGGTTGAATGAGAAGAGGATAACACGTTTTCTCTTTTTCCTTGACAAGTGGCAACAAGAAACGTTTCCAAAATTTCCTTAATTAAAAAACGTTTTGTTCTGTTTATTTTCTTTTTGATTTATTTAAATCATCACAATAACTAGAAACGCGTTAACAAACGTCATGCTCTTAAGGTCTTGTGAGAAACTATTGTTAGACGAATTTCCAAAAGAAAAAGAAGAGTTTGGGAAGAGTGTGGACTGTGGAGAGATAAGTACTCAAGGGATCTTCTTCTCACTGTTATACAAACCGTGTATCATACCTTTGGCAAAATGTTTTGAAATCTGTCTCAGAAAACGAACCAGAAAGTCATTTGGGTCACTGAATCAAACGGGGATGAACGCCAGTAAAAAAATTGATGATATTTGAAGGTTTTTGCCAGGTGATAAATTATTTCTGTTATATATATATAAGAGAGCTATCAATGCTATATATTATAAAGATAACTCATGTTTAGGTAATTTCCTAATTTTTGATAGTTCGATTTTCTAATTTTTTAAGATTAAGTAATTAAAATGAGAAATTATTAGTTGTACTTTCACCAATGATCATATTTTGTTTTAAAATAAAAACATTTTAGGATTTTTCTAAGGGGGAATTGCCAAAACTAGTGCACAATTTGATTTGAAATGCAAAAGTAGACCCTATATTGAGTTTTGAGCAAAACTAGTCTTATGGGCATGTACAATTACAAACTAGGCCCTTATGAACAAAGAAAAAACGGTTGCCTCAATCTCTGTTTTACCCTTTTTAAAGTCTATTTATGAAGTCTACGTCATATTAGACTTCATCATGAAGTCTAATACGTATTCACAAATAAAATTTAATTTAGAAAATTATAGGAAATTGTGATGATGAAAAAAAATTATAAATAGATAAGATTAGAACATTTGGCATCCAAGAAAAATAAAATTGCATAAAAATAAATCCATTTAACTCAAGTAAGATAAATTATGAAATTATGTTTGTGACCTATTTGAAGTCTAAATTTGAAGTCTAAATTTGAAGTCTAAATGTGAAGTCTACCAAATAACAAAATCTTAAATTTAAAGTTTAAAATCTATAAAAAATATTTAGGCTTCAAAAATTATAAATAATCCAAATGAAGACAAATCCTAGCTATGAAAAATAAAATTTCATGAAAATAAGTCAATTTATAAGTTTCATGAATAAACCAATCACCAAGCTTAGTGTTGGAGGTTTAATGTATAGGGTTTATGATTGTCATTGATAGGGTTTGGAGAATTTTGACATAAAAAAATGTTTGCGGTTTGTTTAACGATTTATAACTCATGAATTTGTACTTTATAATGTTAATTGTGATTATGTAAACATAATTAACGTTTACTATAAGTTTTTCCTTAAAAATTCGATTTAGGGTTTAGGGTTAGTTAGACTTCATAGTTAGACTTCATAGTTAGACTTCATTGTTAGACTTCATAGTTAGACTTCATTATGAAGTCTGAAACTCGAAAAAAAACTGAGCGGGAAACAAAATACTTTGGCGGGAATTGGCGGGAATCGGAACAAATTTAATCGGTTTGGGAGACTTTGTGTGTAGACTTCTCTTGTAGACTTCGTGATGAAGTCTATTTAACCGAACTTAACCAAAATTTTGTTTCATTGAACCGAAATTTTTTTCACCTAACCGGAAATTTTACTTTGGTATATAAAAGAATAACCCTAATTTTGTAGAAACAAATCTGTATCTTGCGGCGCTTTTCTCTCTCTCATCTCTCCTTGAACCTTGGCCACTTCTTCTCGCCTGAGCTAATGGTGGCTCTCTCTCTCTGCTCCAATGGATCTCCGCCGCTTCTTCTCGCCTGGGCAAGTCAGTCGCCGTTTGTTTACCATTCTCACCGGTAAACCATCGTTTTCTCTCCATAAAAGATATGGGTACAGATCTGAACCACATAATAACATGTTAGTTTTGTTTCCGCGCAGGTTGGCTTCGAATCCGTTGGTTGAGGCGTTTCAAGGAGTGAACCGGAGCTGGAGCCAATGGAAATAGTGGAGGAGACTAGGGAGAAGACCGAGAAGAAGGAGGAAGAACAGAAGACCACAAAATCTCTTCCTGTTTTCGTAGTGGTAACTGTTTTCTTCTTCCTCTGTGTTCATATCTCTAGTTTGTAAGATAATTTCTTGTTTGTGACATGATTTTGTAAGAGAAACTTGGATCTTTCTTATTGTCAAAAGTAACCAAAGTCAGATTGTGATGTTTCAATGGTTTCAGGGAGCTGAAAATGTTGCAGATGCCCTGAAGCAAAACCGTTCAATTGCAACTATTGACATGGTGAGAAGTAATCATCTTCTTCTCCATCTTCCCTAAATTTTACGTGATAATTAGACTTCATAGTTAGACTTCATATCTAGACTTCATAGTTAGACTTCGTAGTTAGACTTCATAGTTAGACTTCATATTTAGACTTTATATTTTCAAATATAACAAGTATTCAAGTCCAAATTTGCATCATAATCTATCTTGAATCTTATATTTGTGTTAGTTCCAAGCTTCCATGAGAGTTAGTATAAGTTGCTGCTGGATTTTTGGAGTGAATTATTCATCTTGTCTTTTCAGAGAGGAACCAACGGAGCCATTTAAATACCTCGACCAGAAACCTCCAAAGAGAAAAGTGAAACTTGAGGAAAGGTTGGCTGGAGCAGATCTTATGGTGCCGTTTGTGAAGCCGTTTGTGAAGCCCTCACGAGCTCTGCATGTCGAGCAACTTTTTTTGTGGCCAGAGATTGCTGACTAAGACCAAAGTTTTTTTTTTTGTGAGACTTATGCACCCATGTATGTAACCACAAACAAAAAACATGAACAATTTATGGAAGTTTTTATTGTAGCCTACACTTAACATTCTTGGTACAACATATTTTGTAATGTTGAATTGTGAATCAAATTTTGTATTTTCACTCACTCACCCATTCTTAATGTTACTTTGAAGATTAGTGATTTTATTTTTAAACAACATAATTTAGACACTTAACCAAATCAGAGTATAAAAATATAGACCAAAATATTTCAAAACTTAAACTTTTCTATACCATTTTACCAAGCTAAAACGGACCAACTTGGAAAATTGACCATTTCAAAATTTCAAAAACAAAGACACGCCAAATCATTCTGGTAATGGATATGATAATTCCACACGGTGTCCGATCTTGATCACCGAATAATCATCTAAAACCATTTGAATAAGCTCATCATGTGTACAACCATCCCTCAGCGAGAACATTCTACCTCCTTTCCGATAATCAACCTCAAAATGCCAAGACAAATTGTCCTTTCTCACCCATTCTCCATAAACAGATGCAATGTAAACCATTTTCTGCAAGAAACTAAAACCAACCACATTAGACTTCTCTGATAGACTTCATTTTTAGACTTCAAACACATTAGACTTCTCTGATAGACTTCATTTTTAGACTTCATCTAGAAGTCTACCTATTATTGTCTAATATTCTATTTTTACAAGAAAACCGTTTTCACAAAATATACAGCGAATAAGCAGGTAAAACTAACACACAAGCAACTAAACATACTAACTCAACTAATTGTTCAAGAAAATCTTAAAAATTCGTTATATATTTTCCAAAAAAGCGTTTTCAAATATAACTTTAAATATTAGACTTCACAAGGAAGTCTAAATGTTAGACTTCCCCGTGAAGTCTAATAGATTAGTTTTGCAATTTTCCAAATGATGAATTTTTTGAGAAGTCTAAACGTGAAGTCTATCGAAAAAAAAAGACTAGTTTTGCAATTGACCAAGCTTTGACTTTTTCAGATAGACTTCATTTTCGTGAATAGGCTTAAAAATGAAGTCTAACTCGAGAATGAAGTCTATCTGTGAAGTCTAACTCGAGAATGAAGTCTATCTGTGAAGTCTAAAACAGAAATTAGACTTCATAGGGATTAGTTTTGCAATTGATCGAATTTTTGAATTTAGAAAATAGACTTCATCGTGAAGTCTATTCCGACAAACGTTGACTATTAGACTTCACCAAGAAGTCTATCAAGAATTAGGCTTCGAAATGAAGTCTAAACCCAGTATTAGACTTTGAAGTGAAGTCTACAGCATTAATAGACTTCAGGGATAGACTTCACGATAAAACAAACTACTGAAAGTTTGCAAAACTAGTCTTTTTTCGAAGTAGACTTCACGGATAGACTTCACGTAAAAAATTTTGATTCTGTCAAATGCAAAACTAATCTTTTTCGAATAGACTTCATTCTGAAGCCTACACCATTTTTTTTGTTTTCAAAGGAAGATGTTTAGACTTCATTGTGAAGTCTATTCCCCAAAAATTTTGAAAAATCAATTGCAAAACTAGTTTGTTAGACTTCGTCATGAAGTCTAAAAACCTGCAAAAATATGAAATTCGCTCAGATCTACCGGAATTTTACCTTGCCGTGATCTGAAGTTTCGTTGACGGCCTAAAACTTCGATTTAGAGCTTCAGCAAACTTTCCCAACCGTTATAATGATCTCCCACGCCAAAAATGTGAAGATCTAAGAACATAAACTTTGAAAAGATGAAAATATGTGTTCTTGGGGTGAGAATGGAGAAGAAATTGAAGAAGACAAGTTTATAAGATGATATAATGAGTTTGTATACATGTTTGAAGAGTAAATCATGCATTCAAAGCTTCATTTCGGTTCAGAATGGTTGTTGGACGAATTGATGGTGATGGCATTTTCGTGAATAAATGAAGAAGATGAGGTTTCTTTGGACTTTTTATTTTCGATTTAGACTTCATATTTAGACTTCAAGGACGAAAGTAATGGCATTTTTGTTATTATCACAAATATGGTGAGGATAAAGAAGGAAGGAAAAAAGAGGGTATTAGTTTTGCATTTGACTTCAATTTGTGCACTACTTTTGAAAACAGCCCTTTTTCTAATACAGGTTGAAAATATTAAATTATTATTTTCGCCTATACGTATACACATGAGCAAGAGAATATTTCATAAATATTCTCGACACTTTTGACTTTCCATTTCTAACAAGTAATAGAGTAATAAACCTAATTTTTCCGAATCACCTCAGCTTTCAAACGCCGTCGTTTCGCAACTCTGTCCAGTTTTGCAGAACAGAACCTTCGTCGACACGTGTCATAATATCAGGTCTCCTCTGGCCCACAGCTGTCTCACGCTTCCCCTATCGCTTTTCTTTTCTCTCTTCCTCCTTCTCACAATTCCGGAAACTTCTTCTTCCTCTCATCTTCGAAGATCTCAAGGTTCGTATTATTTTTCCCTCTCTCGATCAATCAAAACTTTGATACCAAATCAAAATTACAGCGTCTTTGGTTCCGTCGAATCGTCGATTAGCTTTGGACGAACGACTCTCTCGAGCTAAAATCTGTATTTCGACTCTCTAGTTTCAATCGAAACTGTTTCTGTAACTTTCTTCTTCTTTAGTGAAATGCGTATCCTAGCGAAATCCGAAGTTTCCTATTTATATTTGACATGTAATTGTGTTTTGTGTTGATGTTTGATTACCAGTATGGCGTCATCAGCGGCTCTGATTTGTGAAACCGAGGCCTGGAAGGAATTGAAGGTATAGTCTTTCAATGATTTTTCCCTGTCTTAGTTTTGTCAATGGTTTGAGATGGTATTTTGAATTGCTCGGAGTTTTTTTGAACTTTCACAGGGCCATGTTGAAGATATTAAGAAGACTCATTTGCGTGATTTGATGAGTGATGCCAACAGATGCCAAAAGATGATAGTGTATGTGTTCTTCTCATTCTTTTCATTGTTGGTCTAAAATGTGCTATGTTATGTACATAATAATCTTTGATATCGAACTATGTTGATGCCTTTATTAAATCATTCAATGCAATGTCAAATGCCTTTTATGATTTCAGATTGGCTTTGTTTCTGTATATAGAAGGTAGCTGTTTTTGTTTTGTGTCTTGGCATCAAGAAGTTTTTTTTTACCAATGCTTTGGTATTGAATCTGTTATTGGTGGATACTGATATTAAGTCATTGCTTTGTTGGTATGCTTATTATCAGGGAATTTGACGGCCTGCTGTTAGATTACTCTCGACAGCGTGCAACTGTAGAGACAATGGGCAAGCTTTTGAACTTGGCAAAGGTGAGGGCATATGATTTGTTGTGCAGATCCTGTAGAACGGTAACGTATGTCACTTGAGATTTTTAATCATTTGGTTGTATATGCAGGCTGCAAAGCTGACAGAGAAGATCAGCAGCATGTACGACGGGGAGCATGTGAGTATCTGTTAATCTCATTTTGATTTTACCTTATGGAACTATTTCTTAGAGTGTTACATGTTCAAGAATATAAACGAAGACATTTCTATATGCGAGACAAGTCATAGTATATGATACACTGCGTACAGTGTCATTTTTTCTAATCTCCATTGTACCATTCTCTGGTGTCTGATTTTCATTTTTGCGTGTTACTTTCGGGTTGACTTCCTCAGATTAACAGTACGGAGAACAGATCAGTTCTTCACGTTGCGCTCCGTGCTCCAAAGGATGCAGTTATTAAGGCTGATGGAAAGAATGTGGTTCCAGAAGTGTGGAATGTTCTAGATAAGATCAAAGAATTTTCCGAGAAAATTCGCTCTGGTTCATGGGTAATTTGTAGATGCCATTTTAAAAACTTACCTCTTGCGTTTTCATCTCCATGTGTTGAGTTTTCTGCACTTACTGACAGGTTGGAGCCACTGGCAAACCGCTGAAAGATGTCATAGCAATTGGTATTGGTGGTAGCTTCTTAGGTCCACTTTTTGTGCACACGGCTCTCCAAACAGGTAGCTGCCTGTAGTCTTAGTGCCTGGCCTCTTTCTTGTGTTCTTTTTAGCTTGTTTGTAATTCAAATTTCTGGTTTTATACGCATGTTTCATTTTCAGATCCTGAAGCTGTAGAGTATGCTAAAGGACGCCAGCTGCGATTGTAAGCACTACATACCTGCATTTATATAGCCCCATACATATATTTCGATTTAAATTAATAAGAGTAGGCTGTACAGAATTTCTTAGCTTCTAGTTATTCGTTTTAGATTCTATTATTTGTTATATTTTCTTGTCTTGTTGCAATTTATGTTTGTGCCTGGATTTAATTTGTCTTTCTTTTTCCAGCCTTGCAAATATTGATCCGGTGGATGTTGCTAGAAATATCAAAGGACTAAATCCAGAAACTACCCTAAGTTCATGCTCAAACCTATAATAAATTAGCCTTGATAATCCCATTTATGGACTTTTACTTTAACTGATTTTGAGTCTACTTGGGACTCCAGTTGTGGTGGTTTCAAAAACATTTACAACGGCTGAAACAATGCTGAACGCTAGGACATTGAGGGAATGGATTACAACTGCTCTTGGGTTAGTATTTCTCTTTGCAGCATCCAAATCTCATGACTGCATTCATATTTTGTTGTGTGGCTATCGTCTTATCATGACCGGAGATATGCTTCTCTCTTTCACTCCTCTTTCTGTCTGCCTCAATCTTTGTAGACGCTATAGATTGTTGACGGATAAAAGAGTTTATGCTTGTACATTTTATAAGCAATTTTCTCTAAAATATAATCTCTGTTATTCTTTCCATGTTTCGGGTATGGTGATGAACAACACTCATTTAACATGTGGTAACTTAACAGGGCTCCGGCTGTTGCAAAACACATGGTTGCTGTCAGCACTAATCTTGCGGTATGCATGCGCCATAGCTTTTTGGGACATTATTTCTTCATTTTTCAATTATAACCGAGAAACACACATACTTGAGCATTTTTAACTAGAAACGGATGGGCACGTTTAACTGAATATTTTACCAGGTCTGATGGAAAATGGTAGTCTCCATGTTCTAGGGATTATGATATAGTTCTACTTCCTTCTACATGTTTCAAATTCAGACTACATAAAAATGTTTAAACTCTGGATGTTTTGTTTAACAGTTAGTGGAGAAGTTTGGTATTGACCCGAACAATGCATTTGCATTTTGGGACTGGGTTGGTGGAAGGTATAGTGGTAAGTTCTTGTCTGTTTGGTTGGATTCATTTCTCACTCATATCCCCGTACTTAGCCTTTAACTGAAATTATGTTGCAGTTTGCAGTGCTGTTGGAGTCTTACCTTTGTCTCTACAGTATGGCTTCGATGTGGTTGAAAAGTACGGTAGCTTCTACTCATTATCCATTTCATGAAATGTCTTATTCATAGGAAGTAATGCACGTCTGTCTTGCGAATCTATTAGACATAAGTTTGTAGATGTACTGATTCTAACTATAAGACGACAGGAAAGAAATTGATGTTTATTCTGTTCGTTTTTTTTTTTGGGTTTTTTTTTCTGATTGATTTCTTCTTTCTACTGTATTCTCGTTTTATTTTGAAAGGAATGTTTTGTGTTTGTAAATCCAGAAGAAATAGACGCAGTCGATATTCAGTCCTTCTTTTTTGGATTCCAGGTTTTTGAAGGGAGCTTCAAGCATCGATCAGCATTTCCAGTCCACACCGTTAGAGAAGAATATACCTGTGAGTGCTTTATATTGATAATCGTTATAGTTGCTGTTCCCCGTAGAATTCAAAATTGTCTGCCTATATCAATATGTATGGTGCATTAGGTGTGTGATTATTGTCTGTTTGCTCTGTTTTTTTTTTTTTTTGGGTTAGCTCCTCTAGAATTACTCTCCCATGAAGGTGCTTTATACTCGGTTTAAAGCAAGCATGTCCATTAACTTTCAATAGAGCTTGGAGATTCCCTTAAGCTAGTATTTATTAGTGTAGTCAAGACAGAGTGAAAGGTTCATTTGGTATCTTTTGACGATTTCAGGTGCTTTTAGGGTTGTTGAGTGTATGGAATGTATCATTTCTTGGATATCCTGCCAGGGTAAGAATCGACTCCTTTAACAGCAAGCTTACTTTGTTTAAAACAAAATTCTTCAAATTTCAAAATTTCTAGCCTCTGGCAACATCTTTTTTTTCGTTTTCTCAGGCCATCTTACCTTACTCCCAAGCCCTTGAGAAATTTGCTCCGCACATTCAACAGGCATGTGAAACTGGGTTTCGCTTGCGTCCCTTAATCTTTGCTGCTTCATATTATTTGTTGACAAAAGTACATAATTTGTTTGACACTGTTTGATTTTAGGTTAGCATGGAGAGTAATGGTAAGGGAGTCTCCATTGATGGTCTACCTCTCCCGTTCGAGACTGGTGAGATTGATTTTGGTGAACCTGGAACAAATGGTCAACACAGCTTTTACCAACTAATTCACCAGGTACCTGATACATACAAAGTATTTGATTCCACTGGAAATTTTGGATCTTGGTTTTAGCAAGGTCTAATCACATTACAAGCTATTGAGGAATGCACTAAATTCTTACTTAATGATGGTTTAGGGACGCGTAATTCCTTGTGATTTCATTGGCATTGTGAAGAGTCAGCAACCTGTGTACCTGAAAGGTATGCATTTCCATTCCTCTTGTTGTAAATTTGACTTGAGCGCTGTTTTATGCATTCCCTTTAAAATCTTAAAGATTGAATCTGAATTGGATTCACAGGAGAGGTGGTCAGCAACCATGACGAGCTCATGTCCAACTTTTTTGCCCAGCCTGATGCTCTTGCATATGGAAAAGTAAGACCTTACATATTTAAGAGACTGATGCATGATGACTAAGATTTTCTGTTCTGAAACAAACTCTTTCTCTGGTTTTTGCCTCTTTTAGACACCTGAACAGTTGCAGAAAGAGAATGTTTCAGAAAACCTCATTCCTCACAAGGTAAAAAAAAATGGTCTTGCCAATGTTAAAAAGAGCTTCTAATTTCTTTATATTAACCTTGTCGGGTAAAATGTTGGTATCTCTCTGTCCACAGACGTTCTCCGGCAACCGACCCTCTCTCAGCCTTCTACTTCCAGAATTGAATGCTTACAATGTTGGCCAGGTCTGTCCCTATCTCAGGTTTATCTTAAGATTGAGATGATCCTCCTCACTGGGGATAATAAAAAAAAAAAAAAAAAAAAAACTGACATTGTTGTTTAATGTTTTTTTTTTTCAGTTGTTAGCAATCTATGAACACAGAGTTGCGGTTCAAGGCTTTGTGTGGGGTATCAATTCGTTTGACCAGTGGGGAGTTGAGCTAGGAAAAGTTCTTGCAACTCAGGTGAGGAAACAGCTTCATTCATCACGTACTCAAGGAACCGCTCTCGAGGGATTCAATTTCAGCACCACGACACTTATGAAACGATATCTCGAGGTATAATAATGTGTAACAACTCTCGCATTCTCAATTGTCTGTTCATGGTTCTTCTTCTACATCATTTAATCAATACATTGCTTCAATACTTCTCTCAGACAAGTTCCGAGCCGCAGATATGAAGATGCATCAAATCGAACAAGCCCGGCCGAGTTTCTCCTTTGATCCAAGAACTAACGTGAAACCATTCTAGCTCTCCGCAGTCTTGTTCTTCTTTTCTTCTACTGTCCCTTATCCGTATCTCCCTGGAAATGGGTTATTAATAATCCAAACCCCATATAAGCAGAATTTGGACTTTGGAGCATAATACCAATTGAGCCCTTTTTTGCTATCTTGTTAACTTATGCATTGTGTTTCACACTGAGATAGTGAGATCTATTATCTCTCGTATGGAATAAGAGAAGACCTTTAACAACATATCAAATGTTGCACCAAGCAGGCCCTAGCAAGACAAATAAATAAAGAAATGCATAAGTAACAAATCATAATATACAAAACAAATCTTAATTTGAAGTACCTGGATATTGAATAAATGAATTTGAAGTTTTTGTATGACAAGCTAACAAATTTTGTGGTTATATATAGTCTAGGGAGCAAATTAGATATACTCGTGGCTTTTATCTTGATCCTTACCTCTATTTTACATTATATAAGTTATTTTATAAAAGTGTTGTCTTATCCTCTCTTTTGACCATTTAGTGCCGTTTGGACTTTTGGTTGGTTTTCCTCAAAAAAAAAAAAAAAAAAAAATATCATTTTCGACTGTTTACGTTCGTGCAATTGTGATCCTTAGTTTGTTTCTGACATACCTTTTTATTTTGTTGCAGCTAGAAATGAGTTTATGAATTTGAGAAATGACTTTGGAATTGGTGATGAGAGAGATGATGTGATTCATATGGCTGCTCGATTCTTTACAGTATGTTTAGTTTTTAAGTTTAGTTTACATATCTTTTGAATATTAATTTGTCAGGATTTTTACACCTTTTTTAACTCAATTTATCTTTTGAAGATGGCAGTTGAACAAAATTTCACCAAAGGGCGCAGAATTAAACTAGTACAGTCTTCCTGTCTTTATTTGACTTGCAGGTTATATTCTTAGTATATCGTCATGCTGTGTTCCTAAACTTTTTTCCCTTGTTAAGTTTCCTAGAACTCAAAAACTATACTTACCAATTTTCCATCGTATATCTGCAATTAAACTGATAAAAGATATTGGGAATTCCACATTGATTTGTTTAATTCAAAGATTTTGTTTAAATTTAAATCATTTATATATTCTCTCCGTTCCAATATGTAAGCTGTTTTAGATAGAAGTGAAAAATTAAGAAAAATGTTTTCTTTAATAAAATTTTATTTAATATATATTTTAAATATAATCTAACCAATTTTGAAAAAAATATGTTCAATATAATTGGACACACAATATCCCATAAAGTATAAAGTACATTGATAATAGAAAATTTTTTATATTTTGGAACACTTTTTTTTTTGAAAACAGCTTAGATATTGGGACAAAAGGAATATTATTTTGAGTCTTGACGCAATTAATAAAAAGGTTGTTATATATAGGTCTTCCTTGGTAGCTCTTTCCCAACAAAATCTTATTGAACAAGACAATTTATTTTCAATAGAAAAATCAAGAGAATGAATCAATATTTTGTTCTATCTCTTGTTAGATACTTTTATCTCGTGTCAGTTTCACCATCCCATCAACGGAGCTATCTCCAGAGACCAGCAAACTCCAACTATGGTGGAAGAGTCGGAGTTTGCTGGTCTTGGTGCGGGAGATAGCTTCGGTGATTTGTGATGGTGACACAAACTGCATTGTCTCCCTAAATCGAGCGAAAGGGAGCCTAGCCGATTTTCTGTGGAAATCATTTGAAGTCGAGCTGGAATTGTTTAAAGTCGAGCTCAATTGGATGAGGCATGTTGTGAGCGGATTCAAAATCGAGCTTAATGCTTCGGGCCCGCCAGAGTGACTTGCTCAAGAAATACGGAGAACAGATCAGTTCTTCATGTTACTCTCCGTGCTCCAAAGGATGCAGTTACTAAAGCTGATGGAAAGAATGTGGTTCCAGAAGTGTGGAACGTTCTAGATAAGATCAAGGAATTTTCCGAGACAATTGGATCAAGGTAATTTCTAGATGCAATTTTAAATCTCACATCTTTCGTTTTCATTTCAATGTGTTGAGTTTTCTGCACTTATTGACAGGTTGGAGCCACTGGCAAGCCGCTGAAAGATGTCATTGCAATTGGTATTGGTGGTAGCTTCTTAGGTCCATTGTTTGTTCACACGGCCCTCCAAACAGGTTGCTGCATGTAGTTTTGGTACCTAGCCTCTTTCTGGTGTTCTTTCTAGCTTTCTTTTACTTCATTATCTTCGTTTATATGCATGTCCATTATATATACCTCTTGCGTCTCTTTCTGCAAGGTTTTGGTGGTTTGATGGAAAAAAATTCGTTGAACTTAATGAGAGGAGGCTGTATTGAACTTGTTAGCTTCTAGTTAAGCAATATTTGTTTAAAATATAATCTCTGTTATTCTACCATGTTTCGGGTATATATGGTGATATTATAATATAAAAACCTTTTACTAAAAAGAAAAAAAAAATTCTATTGATAAGCCAATTATTACAAAAATGAAACATTAGTCGCTGAAATGTATCGTTGTAGTTAAAATGACGACCACATAACGAATATAATTTAGTTAGTGATTGATTTACCTGATGAAAGTGAAACGAATAAAATTTAGTTATGATCGACTAATGCTTTTCAAAATGAAATTCCTCTCACTATATTAGTTTTTGGTCATCCCCAATTTGTGGAAACAAACAATAAAACCCAGCCTGTACTTGTAGTTATCTTTCTATTATTTTAACAAAGTTGTCACATTTTCCTATAATTAAATAAGTATATTTTATTCTTATTTTTATTTTTATTATAAATGAATTATGGAGGGACATAGTATAGGAACAGTAACTCCTTTTATATACACGACACTAAAAAATAATGACCTCTACCGTGATGAGTTTAAATTCCACGTCACACACTAAACAATTTGTTTCCTTCTGACAAGAAAGAACAACATATTAAGGACAAAAGGTAAAAACCAAATCAAGAATCCATAACCTTATCATCACGATCAACGGCGCTTGAGTTCTTGCAATGAGCAATGGCCGCTTGTATCGCAGCTTGCAACTCTTCCATGGTGCTATCACTCGACGATGATGACGTGGAAGCTGAGCTTGACGACAGTCCCGCCGTGGACACACGAAGGTGGCCACTGTTCGTCGGAGATGTTCTCATTGACGCCGGAGCTGAAAATAAATCACCTCTCCTCCCTCGAATCAGATCTCTCGAATTATTAATCATTGCCTTGCTGTTTCCTTTGGAACCCATTATAGAGGACGAGAAAGAATAAGATGAAGTCTGTCTTCTGTTCCTGAACTGCGTGCCGTTTTCTCTCCTCTGAAACAACATCCTTATGTATTTCTTGACTGCGTGACTTAGGTCTAAGCTCATAAGTTTCTTCTTCTGCTGCTGCTGCTGCTGCTGCTGTTGTTGTTCTCGCTCGTTGTTCTCGAACCCTTTTCTCCATTTCGATAAACCAAAGAGAGAAAATGACTTAGCGGGTTTGGTTTTCACCCGATTGTCACTTTCGGATCCCTCTGCTTTATCGCCGGTGTTGTTGTTCTTTGCTTCCATGCGGATGCTGTCGTCTATGGTGGTGAGAGTAGTGGGCTGGTCAGGTAATATATCTTTGACAGGGAGGGCAAATCCGTCATTATACGAACCTGTGGATGTTCGAGGAGAGACAGGGAGGTGAGAGAGGAGATGGAGAGGGAGAAGATGGCCGTGAAAGAAGATCTCATCGGCAGGGGATAAGTCGACGGCGTATGGATCGGTTTGTTGACAAGACGATGTCGTTCTGGAGGGGTTTCTCAGAGTAGGGCTGATGAGTTTTGAGGAAGAAGAGAGAGGCTGGAGAGAAATGGCGAAGGAGAAGTCATGAGAAGGAGAAGAAGAAGAAGATGATATTGGTGAAGCTTCTTGTTTAGGGTTTTGCTTTTCAGAAAAAAGTTGAGAAGCACTGTTCTTCACCTGTTGTAGATGGGTTTCCATGATGATTGAGGAATGGAAAAAAAAAATCAATCAAAAAGGGAAAAGGAGTTTTTGAGTTGATCAAAGGATATGATGGTGGTGTATAATAATATTATTATTATTATTATTATGTTCAGTCTTGAGACTTTCAGTAAAGTGGTGTTGTTTGTTTTTGTTTATAATTATTAATATTTTTCCGGTTTTCCTGTATATAAAGGTAGAATATGACAAAATATTTTCTTACGGAAAAGATAAGGAAGCCGTGGAGAGAGACGACCAAGAGGTGTGATTAGAAAAATACAAGAATGGTCAATACAAATATAGTGGACGAATTATGTCGTGTAAGAGAACAAAAAGAAGAAGAATGTAATGCCAAAAACATATAGGCTAGAGTAAAAAGCTCATTCGTTTAAGGCCATCTCAAAATTTTAGGTGTAATATCCTTTTACAAAAATAAATAGATAAATTTTTAGGTGTATAGAAGTTATACGGAAATGGGTGTAATTAGAAGGCTTATTGGTACGCGTATGAGAACAAGCATTAAAAATTTTGAATATGGGAGAATTTTGCGGAAGACACCACAACAGTGTCTCAAATGACTGTAATCGCTTTTTTCATGGTGCATATTTATTGATTTAATACAAAAATTCCACTAACAAACTAACTTATTAATGGATGTAGATATAAATATTGCACGAAGAATGTTATATTAGAAGAAGCTACCACACCACGTAACTATCACTGCACAAGGATCTTCACATCCTAAGAAAGAGATAACATCACATAAGCATTTTTATTCACGCATGCAGCGAAACCAAACCGATCATGAAAAAATATACTATGGAGATAGGCCGTGAATGATGCTTGAATTTTTCTTGGTCCGGATGTGAACCGCGGACACTGTGCTTAATACAGTCATGGTTATCATGTTTTTGGACTTACAAAAGTATGTGTCGGTATCGAGGAGGCCCTTTTCTTAAAGGTCCAATTTGTTCAGCGATGAGCGATCATGTGAGTAGGCCGAAACCTAATTTATGTTTCTAAATAAAATTTGTAAATTATAAAGCTGACATTGTTGGTGGAAAATTCTAAAATTAGTTCTAACTCAAAGTTTTGGCAGCTCTCCTGTAACGATAACCTACTTGACTTCATGCACATGCTGATGCAGTAAGCCACTAAAAGAAGAGAATAGATATATGCACATGAAAGATACATTAAGGTGCACCGTGCACCGATTCGAAAACAAAGCTATGCGGGGTTTGGTAACGCTTAATTAGAATATATATATATATATTTTTTTTTAAAAGAACTTTAAGTCGGATGTCCAGATCTATTCTCGGCTTCACGGCTTGTATGAAAATACTTAGGATATTTTGCCATTTTAAGTTTTTGAAGATATCAAATAAATTAGTTTAATATCATTTTATAGTTGAAGATTTCTAATAGTATTTAATCGGTCACAAAAGTTTTTGGCGGACGACAATTTCAGTCGGTTCTTTTCAATTTTGCTAATCAAAATTTTCAGGCTCTAAATTGTCAGATATTTTATATTGTCAAAAAAAAAAATATCACTTGGATGCAATTTAGCTGCGAGAATTTAAAAGATTCATTTTGTTGCAAAGGACAAATAGAAAGTTACAAAATATTTGGTGGAACCATTCATTTGATAAGATTTGTTATGGGAATGGGTGAGAAGAACATTATGTCGCTTTGCCATACATTCGTACATGAAACGACTGTCAACATGGACATATGCCTCTTTCTCTTCCTCTCAAATGACCTCAACGCAATTCAATTATAGATTTTGTTAAGGTCCCACTTTGCTCTATCTCTCCAAGCGTACACATATATATTTCTCTGGATGAAGTCATAGATATGCTATGGCTTTTCCACTTTTTGTGACCATCTGATTTCAACACTCATACTCCTCCCTCTCCATGTGTCTATCTTTGTTTTTGATATCAATTCAAGTCTCGGAAGTTTAGAAAAAAAAAATTATATAAGTAAAGTCCAATTCTAAGTATTACAAGATTTTTTGAGAATGAGTTCAAAGATAAATCCGTCTGCATTTGGATCCAAAACAGAGAATAAATACCGTATTATTGGAAAAAATTATTCGAAAAATGTTACTTCATGAGCTTTTCTTTGGGTTTCATGAATATATACTTTGTAATTCTATCTCTAAATGTTGATGTCATCTTGTTAGCTAGTAACTATATGGAATTTCTCGTGGCCACTAACTCATTCTGAGATTAAGGATATGACAGAAGCTGATTATGTATGTACTTGGTGTATGATACACCATAGACAGTACCGCAAATTTTTTTAGCTTTTTACAAGAGTCATACATCCGTGTATTCCTTAAAAGATCTAAGATGCATGATAGTAATCCCATTAAAACTTTAATCATAAAAGGTGAAGTTCTAAATCTTAAGATGTACCCCAAGTTCATGATGAGAAACAATGAGATGGAAGGAATATCATACTCGACTACTAGTACTATATACGGACATTTTTATATATGATATGTTGTACATCCAACTGGCTATTTATTATAGTGTTGGTACGGCCCGTACTATTTGTTAGCCTAAAAAAAAAAGAATTATGACCATTTCATTTGTAAGATAAAGGCTTTGTACAATGTACTTTTAATATAAAAAGAACTCAACCACTACTACACTACGACAACATTTACAAAAATTTGATATCTAAAGCCCTTGCTTCTTGTGCTTGCCTAAGCCTTAGCTTTGTAAGTCGTTACATGTCAAATCTTAGGAAAACACTATATATCACAATGAAGATGCTCTTCAGCTCTTGAGATACTTGACATAAACTATGGATTAAGTAATTGACGCTGAAGGTTTTTAAATTTGTTAAATGATTTTTTTGATTATTTGATGTTTTCGATTGATTTTGTATAAAATAAATAAATATATAAAAATTCCTAAAACATCAAATTAAATGAAACAAAGAGATTTTGTTAATTTTAAAACTATTTTATATGCTGAAGGGGTTGTATACAAGTTTATATGCAGAGATATTAAATAAATTGAAAACGTTTTCCATCGATTTTACTGCGACAATTTTGCAGTCTCGATAATTGTGACGGTTTTACGACAACAGCAAAATTCTATATATATCTCGACGCTTCTGAACTCCATTGTCACAACTTCTAAACTCCCAAAAAAAAAAAAAAAAACCTCTCTCCAGAATTTTTTTTTTTTTCAGTTTTTAATTTCATTCCGAATTTCCGTTATCAATCCAATGGTTATTTTTTTTTTATTCTAACTTAAATTATTATTATATATATTTAATTACTTGTAAAGGGAAAATTTCAAAACTACACATTTTGGGTGTCAATTTTCAAAATTACACCTCTAGGGTGTCCATTCAAAACTACACTTTTTTCATTGAGTGAAAGAACTCTAAATCTAAAAATCTAACCTTGAACCCTTAAATCTAAACCCTAAACCCCAAAATCTAAACTCTAGTTAAGGGTTAGTGAACCCAACCTCATATATTAAAATTTGGAAAAAGTGTAGTTTTGAAAATTAACACAGTAGAGGTGTAGTTTTGAAAATTGACACCCAAATAAGAGGTGTATTTCTTAAAATTTCTCTTTAATATATATAATTTAATTATAAATTGATTTTTTTCAGCAACGCTACAATTGGGATGTGGCTCATAATGAAGAGGTGAGACTAAGTTTTTAGAAAAGGCCAAATTGCGTATAAACAACACCGTATGCGACTGGAAAAAAACATGGAGGGCAAAAGGCATCGACGCAAAGCTGATTTTCATCAGTAACGAGGTTTGGGAAGGCTTGGTTCGATTCTGGATTAACCTACACTCCGTGGAGACGTCGATGAAATGCTCTGCTGCCCGTTTAACTGTTGGTGCAGATGGCAAACTGAAGGTCGTACCTCACATATCTGGCCAAGACGCCTTTTGCCGGAAGACGTTTACAAATGGTAATATAATTTTTGTTTTTACTTATATATATAAAATATAAAATAATAAATTATAAACTAATTAAATTAATTTTTAGGCTGCGGAGAATGGAGGTGTGCTCCCTCCATTGACGGCACTTTTTCAGCAGACCCACACAAGGAAAGACGGAAGTTATGTGACTCCGAGAGCTGAAGAAATATGGAACAATGTGAATGCAAAGGTCGTTGAGGAACAAACACAACGCTCTCAGCAGTTATTTCTGGCGGTTCCCTATCGGTGGAGTTGTGCACCCTCGATATTGACCGTATCTTCGAACAGGTACGTACTACTATATGAAATTCGATATATGTATGTATATATTTATTAATAATAATTTACTGTTAATTAAAATTTTATTATATTTAAGCTTTATGTTTCAAAATGGCAGGTTGCCCCTCAGAATAAGGGTAAAACTATTGAGATGGGATCAATTCGCCAAGTCTCTGTTGCTTCGTCACTTGCTCCGCGACGCCAACTATCCGAGGATGATCCGACCCAACTGCAGAAGAACGTGCAGATAACGATGCCATTTTCGAAATCATGGCTACGCAAAACCCACAAATTGCAGCGCTCTTGAGAGACAAGAGACCTAAATGAGAAGTTGCAGCAAGAGCTCGAGAAGGTGTCGCACAGGAGGAAGAATTTATAGAAGAGCAACGGGAAACGGCGAACATGGCGGCTTCTGCAGCCCGGGAGGCTGAAGGGCTCCCAGGATTTTATTAAATATTTTTTTATTTTTCAAATTATTGTTTTTTAATTACAGGATTTTATTAAATATTTTTTTTGTAAATTATTTTTTTTTTTAATTTTATTTATTTCAAACAAATTTTTTTTGTTATTTTTAAATTATTTCGTTGTAAATACGACGCAGAAATTCGTATATTAATAAATAAATAATTTACATTCTCGTTGTTAATTCGTCGTAAGTTGTATCAATTTTACAACGACTTCGTTGTGAAATCGTCGTAATTGCATCGGTTTTACAACGTTTTCATCGTCGATTTCATGATGACTGTTGTAACAACTGGTTAACAACGAATAATCGTCGTAAATTTACTTCGATTTTCCGACGTATTTTGCTAAATTAGGTTTTCTAAATTTTTAATTTAACCGGTATTTTAACCGGCTATTAACAATAATTTAGTTCCGTCGTAAATTGAATTTGCATTTTCGACGTAATTTGCTTGTTAGATTATATATCGATATAACGACGAATACACTTTTTTGTTGTAAATCGGTTGTAAATAATACAACGATTTTACGACAATTATTCACGTCGGATTAACGACAACATATGTGTCGTCGCATTTTGCGACGAAGTTACGACGATTTTGAATTAACGTGATCGATTACCGACGATTTGAAAATCGATGGAAATTCGATATAAGAGACGATTAACATCGATTTTACAATGATTCCTGCAGTCGGAAAAGACATGTTTTGTTGTAGTGCATAGTAATGACGTTATAAATTATTTGGATTAGTAAAATGTATAATCTCATATAGCATTGTGTACGAAAGAGACTAAGTTCATTGCATATTATAGCGACAAGATTGTGTGGTATACGGAGGATAGCTAAAGAACATGTCAAACGAGGAGTCTAGCTTGGTTTGCTCCAACATCATCGACATTCTTCCACAACGAATTAATTCAACTGTCTCATAGATCCCCCAAAAACAATCATGAATAAAATTATTATATGAATAATAAATTAAATTCAACTATTGAATTTTAAAAAGCAATTTGTCTAGGTTTATTAGAATTTAATGTTATTTCTGTCCTGGGGTTGGCAAAAACTTTGACAATGATTTTCGTAGTAACAATCATTGAGTGAATGCGAATTGGCAATGATGCACATAGGCAAAAAGTTCAAATGAATTGTGGCTGCTGGGATTCGAGCCCAGGTCTGAGGAATTCTTACCACTAAACTACAGCCACTTTGTTGATAGTATTATTGATCTTATCATCATTAACGTTTAATGGTATTTTAGTTACTTTATTTTTGCAATACCTAAATGTAGGCAGATAATTTTATTTAAAACCCCGAGAATCAGACAAATCCGTAGAGTTTTTGGTTGAGTCTTAATTGATAAAGAAACGTTTAGTAAACTAGTGGACACTCGAGCTCTAGATTTGTAGTTGGTCAAAATCATCACATAAATGCAGGATTCTCTAAATTTCCATGTAAATGAAATAAGCAACTTAAGTGTGGAGCCACTCGTTTGCTCTTTTAACAGAAAAGAGAAGCCAATGGTTAAGCATAGAAGAACGTATGCCTTTGTTTCTATGTGTGGTTCTCTTTTCTTATCCAGCAATTTTGCCACATTATATATCAAACAAAACACTATTCGCCTCATGAGAACAAGAAGCAAACAATGTCAGAAATAGAAAACAAGAAGCCAGAGGAAGAAGAAGAAGAAGAAGAAGAAGCACCATCAGCTACTACAACTTCTTGGCCGGATATCGAACAAGAACTCGTGATACCCGAGGTTTTACATACCGAAGGCGTCAAGAAACTCCACAAGAGCATTCAAGACGAGTGGGATTACCTTCAGAAATCTGCTTGCCAGACAGCTGCAGGAAGAGCTCTCTGGAAACATGTCATCAACGATCCGCTCGCTCACTTGTTCGCTGGAGAAACACATTTGAGAAACCTCCACAAAAAGATTCAGACCGACCGGCTCAACAATGCTCGAGAGGTCTCTGGTGTGATTCTTGCCGTTCGAACCCTCTGGTTCGACTCAAGGATTCAAGCTGCTCTTGCTTCTTTCAACAGTGATGTTTCCGCGCAAGTTGTTCTTCTTGGTGCAGGTTTGGTTTCCCTGATTTGAACATTTTCTTGATACCATGATATGTATGAAGCAAGAATTGAAGATAAGTAACTGAATTTCAGGAATGGATGCAAGATCATACAGACTAAACTGCTTGAACAAAAGCGACGTGTTCGAAGTGGACTTCCCCGATGTCCTGCAAGCGAAAACGAGCCTAGTTCAAGCTGCAGTGAAATCAAGAAACGAGCTGAGGATGACGGCTAAATCACTAGTCAGAGCAGCGATCGATATCAGAGACGAAGACTGGTTCGCAAAGCTCAAGAAAGCGGGTTTTCAACCAGAGACCAACACTGTGTGGGTTCTTGAAGGCATTCTCTATTACCTGTCTCACACAGAGGCAATGCAAGTGCTAAACCTCATAGCTGACAAGTGTGCAGTAACCAGCACAGTGCTCTTGGCGGATTTCATGAACAAACCGTCTGCTACGCTCCCGAACTCGGTGTTCGACTTTTACAGTGACTGGCCTGATCAGCTCTTGCCAACTCTGGGGTTCTCTAATGTCAAGCTTTCTCAGATTGGTGATCCGGATGCGAACTTCGGGCTGCTGCACGATCCACTCAATCTCTTTAGCAAACTTCTTCGCTTGCCGAGGTCCGCTCAGGTCCATCCAGATGATGGAACACCGTGCTGCCGCTTGTATTTGGTCGAGGCTTCTGGCTCACCGCCTCCAGATAGTTCCATAGAGAACCATTTGTGAGCATGTAAAAGCTCATTCCGCAAGTGCATGTGACACTGCACCATAGAAACTGTGTAGGAGATTGTTGGTAATTTGAATGTATAAACCATTGATATGAACACATCACCATATTTTTAAAACACTAATCTCAAAGCTCTGTAACTGACGAATGAAGCTAAGCATTCAAGCATATTATATAATAGGAGATGTCTCTCATTTTCGATACTTGTAAGTTGTAACAAATGTTTTGACACCCCTAAACAGCGATAACGAGTTCACACTGCTTCAATTCTGCTTTCAAGAAGAGAAGAAGAGACCTAATATCAGATCTCAAGGCAGTTCTTGACACTCTTTTCAAATTTGTCAAGATAAGAGATTGCCTCCACAACGGCGTCTGCGATCTTTTCTCTGAAAACATTTTTGCTGCTTTAGTGACATGAGAGATCTCGAATAGAGTTTTGGTCAACAGATCTTCCATGTTTATAAAGGCAAGTTGAGGAAACACTGACCTATCAGAAGGAAGATTCATATCAATCCCGTTCGTGAGCACGATAAGGGAACCAAAGGACCTGCGATATAAAAGCGTGGAATTAACAAGTAAGAACATAAACACAGCATTTGCATTACATATTAACGATGCAGCGAGCAAGAACACAATCTCCTTCTTATAGTAAGAACCAAATCAAAGCATTTGCATTACATTTGGAGCATTGCATTTCTGATGATTACAATTCTTCTTACAAATTAACCATATCGTATTGCAGAGAGAGAGAAGACACATATAAACAACAAACTAATCACAGCATTCAATAGGATCAAACAGTAGCAAAGTTATACCTAATGAGATCATTTAGTGTATTCTCTGCTTCCAATATGAGTGGATCTTTATCATCTAGTAATGAAGCAGCATTCTTCAGAACAAGCTTAAATGTGCAAACCTGAAACCATCATCTTCATTAAAAAAAATAAAAAAACTAAATCTTTATCACCATTTGAGATCAATAGAAAAGAAACAAGAACCTCCACTCCGGTTTTAGACTGAAAATCCACAAGAGAGCTTCTCTCTTTAGGAACACAATCTCTTGCAGAAGTCCTTAACAGACTCTGAAGACTCTCCAAATTTTTATCCGTGTAATCAGATTCTCTAGTTGCTTTTATGTTACCAAAAAAAAATTCAAATTAAATTACTAAAAGTTAAAAACAATAAACTTTCAAGGAATCAGATAGAAATGAAAAGAAAGAAGGAGAAGAAAGGAGTATACTTAGGGAAAGATAAACAGAGCGGAGGCTTTCACGAGAAGCATCGATAGGAGCTAACAAGAACCTCGATGACTTCTTCTTCTGATCTTTCAGCCATTCTTTAGGTCCTGCTGCGTGAAACCCATCAAGAAATTAGGGTTCTTTTACAAAAATTAAAGGATGATTAATTGGAGATTCTCAGCAGAAATGATCTGTACAGATTCCGAAGGCAAAGGCGGGATTGGTTGGAGAGAGAGAGAGGAGGAAGAGAGAGGCGGAGGAAAGAGAGACGGCGTCTCTACGAGAGAGAGTGCGAGGGAGGTCGGAGGTTTGAGCAGAGATTGGAGTTTTAGGTACAGTGATTGGAGAGAAGAAAGGTTGAAGAAGAATGGGGATAAGAGCAGCCATGGCTAAGATATCTTGTTTTACCCGCCCACCTTGTATTTATAGGAATTGGTCATTTCGGTTGAGACCGATTTCGCTCAACCCTCCGGTCCGGTTTATATCGGACGTATTTAACAAACAAATCCTTCTTTATCGCTGAGAATGAAATAAAAAATAAAAAGAGTGAGAATGATTGAAAGGACTCGTTAATCTAAAGAAATACTAATCCTTTATTGCTTTGAACGCCTGCAAACATTTCAGATTCGAGGTTTTAACTTGTAAACCCTCGAAAATTCATCATTTTTTGATCGATAGCAATATTCAAGTTGCAGAAGAAAGATGGAATCGAATCTTCCTCAATTCAAGGTCAGATTCTTTTCATTTTTGCCTGCTCCCATTAGTTTGCGCCATCTCTGCAACTTAAAACTGCATCAAATTTGTAGTTTTGCTCTTGTGCGTTTCGAAACCGTCCTTGGAGATTTTGGAATCTGTAGGGTTTCTGATATTTTTTTATCCAACATTAATTTGATTTTGCAGCTGATTTTGGGATCTTCTTCGATTGCTCGACGCCAGATACTAACAGACATGGGATACCAATTCACTCTCATGGTAAATTTCTAGTTTAGTCCTCTTTCTTTGAAAATATTCAAAATCAGCACTTTTTTTTTGTATTTGGGTTGGTCAACTAAATTGTTTTATGGTAGAGTGCTGATATTGATGAGAAAAGCATCCGCAAGGACAAACCTGAAGACTTGGTTTTGGCTTTAGCTGAGGCAAAGGTAACTTCATCTAGAAGCATCATATGTGTTGTAATCTCTGTCTACTTGCAATATATATATAACTGTGAGTCTGTGTTATGAAACTGCATCACAGGCTGATGCTATCGTGTCAAAACTACAAACTAGAGAATCTAAAGATGATGAACAACAACAACCCACAGTCTTGATTGCATCAGATACTGTATGTAGTCTTTTTTTTTTTTTTTTTTTTTGGTTGGTTTAAGTAATTATTACGTAGTCTCCATCCACTATCACCAAGTTCCATTTTATGTTTCTGGGGATGGATTGATCATCTTCTCGGCGAAACACACTCGTAATAGCTCTACTTAGTCTGGCATTAGAAGTATCTCTTTAGGGTCCTCTATTTCGATGTTTATCTTTTCTTTGGAAATCTGGTTCATTTGGTATATTTATTAGTTTCGACAGAGTTTTATGTTATTTTACAAGACCTCTGTAATGTGTATATAACCAAAGGTGCTTCATATCTGTCTTTTTCTCTGAGTTCTATATCCGTCCATCAAATAGCATTCTTATTCTTCTTCTTCAGGGTGAAGCAATCATGCAGCGGATCTCTGATGATGACAAGATACAGAACGATAAGTCGACATTACTTGTTACCTGTGACCAAGTACTGATCTATGTTTGAATTTTTGCGGAAACTTTACTTTTATATTGTCAACTAGCTAGCTAGCTTTCATGGACAGCCATTAGTAATCAAAAAGAGTCCATAGAGCTATAAGACTGTATCAAACTGTTAGTTGGTTCAGTAGTTTATAGGAGTTGTCGAGTTGAGAAACGAAAGATGAGCCATCCTAAGGACATAAATGGTATATGGTGATATTGGAATATAGTCTATGCGAGATATGGATTTAATGTTTTTGAATGGTTATGAAGGTGGTTGTCTATGAAGATGCCGTCAGAGAGAAACCTTCGAGTGCAGAAGAAGCAAGGGAATACATAAGAGGTAAGTTCTCATTACCGTTCCTTTGTTAACTACATCTCCAAAGCTTAGGTCAAAAGCATCTAAAAAAATTGAATACACAGGGTATTCCAAGGGACACACAGCAACAGTGAGCTCTGTGGTTGTAACGAATCTCAAAACAGGATTCAGAAAAGGAGGCGTCGATAGAGTGGAGGTATCACTTTTACTAATAGAGTTTGGATCTTACAGTTTGTGAAAATATAAATATAGCATCAGCTGATGGTTTCACTTGTTAACAGATCTATTTTAATGAAATTTCGGAGGAGATTATTGAGAAACTGGTGAGACATCATGTTTAAGATACATTTTTTTCACCAAACCATTCTTGATTATTGATTATACTATGTTAAGGCCTTGTTCTTGATGAACACAGATTGAGGAAGGCATGGTGCTTAAGGTGGCTGGTGCACTTCTAATAGAGCATCCTCTAATCTTGCCATGCGTTAAGGAAGTGGTTAGATTCCTTTGCCTGTTGATCTATCTTATGGTTTGGTTTCTCCTGTCAATCCTATGGTTTGGACCATTAATGTTGAGTTTAGGTGTATTGTTGTATCAGGTTGGGACAACAGATAGCGTGATGGGTCTTCCTAAAGAATTGACTGAGAAACTTTTAAAACAAGTATTGGCAAGCACATAGGTGCGTGCATTGACATTGGAGCTCTACTGTTTTGGTCTCTAAATGTTAGTGTATTCATCATGGATTAGTTGTTTAGTTGTTTATTACCTCGTTTGATTCTGACCAAACCCTTAGATTGTGACCGGAAGTTTATTTTGATCATATTTATCAAACAAACAAAAGCAAAGAAGTCTCTTTAATGTTTCCCTTGAAAAAATCACAAACACTCTCTCTCTCTCTCTCTCTTTTTCCGCTTCTTCTTCGTCTTCATCGCGAAAATGGATGAGATAAAATCGAAAAATGAAGAAAAATACAGACGTCGCAATATAACCACCGCCATTTGCCGTGAAACTGGAGATCACGTCCATTATCCTCCGACGCGCCAAACCAAATCCAAGCGTCCTCATCACGCGCCGTCGCAGATCCTCAAATCGATCTTCCAAGTCACTCGCAAGGCACGCTACGGCGAATGCAGGAAGAATCAAGCCTCCGGTATCGGTACCACCGCCTACGACGGCTGCGGCGAGTTCGTTAGCGCCACTTCAGGAGAAGATTCTCTGAACTGCGCCGCATGCGGCTGCCACCGTAGCTTCCACCGGGAAGATACTCTTTCCGACGGCGTCACTGAGACGGTTCTCGATGTGCTGAAGATTTCATCGGATCAGTTTCGCCGGATCTTCTGCTCCCCTTACGGAGAAGGGAATAGTCGGATTGTGATAGATCGATCTGGTGGCGGCGATGTTGTGGGGGAGGAGGAGGAGGAGATGGGAAAAGCGAAGAGGCTTAAGACCAAGTTCACAGCGGAGCAGACGGAGAAAATGAGGGATTACGCGGAGAAGCTGCGGTGGAAGGTGAGTCCTGAGACTAGAGAGGAGGTTGAGAAATTTTGCGTTGAGATTGGAGTTAATCGGAAGAAATTTAGGATTTGGTTGAACAATCACAAGGAGAAAAACTGATGACGACTCCCAAATTCCAATGCTCTTGCTATCTGCCATGCTTGTTAACATGTTTTGGGTTCAAATGAAAGCTTTCGTTTGAATGTGTATAAATTAATAAAGCTTTCATTTTCGGTGATAAAATTTTATTTTGGGTTCTCTAGAAATGTTTCAATGTCTCTTTAATCATTTATCAAGAAAAAAGTGTCATATCTATAAGGTTATAAACAAATTACTTAACACAAAAATGACTCGAAAACATAGCTTGGAAACTGCTAACTGATCGTGACCGTTATGAAAACATTCCGTCGTATTGACCGTGACCATGATCAATCTAAAAAGACACAAGTACAATCACATTTTATTTTGTCATGGCTACATTCGAGTGACCAGAGACCAAAAGTTCGTTTATTTTAACATCATCGACCGTGACTTTCAACTTACCCTTTTTATAGTGGTATAATTTAGTTTGAGTTTTTTCATAACATATATTCTTTTTTCTTTAAGAAACCTAAATCTCTTTCTAAGGATATCTGGCTACATCTTGAAGATGATAAGATTTTCGGTAACGATTTGAAACCAGAATAAGACACGTAAATCTCATTCTACGTATGTTTTCTTGTAGTGTAAGTGACGCAATCCCAAGTAGTGAGACTGTGACCATGGTAGATGGAGCAGTGAACCGGCTCAAGAAATCAAGATGGTGAAGGCAATCAAACTAAATCACCCATTAAGAAACCAAGTCTTTACCGAATCAGTATCAAGGTTTTCCAACAAATTCAGTCAAGCCCGTTCTTCAATTCATGATCGAACCTAATGAGCATGGACTGCCCTTCCCACTCAACATTCTTGATAACACTGTGATCAGCCCATAAGTTTTCATTAGGCCCGTTCAGTCATGGTTGCACCCAAACTTATCAAAAAAAATCAGCATTCGACCCACCCCATAAACATGGTTCGGACTTACCTTATCTAATTAAACCAACCTATGTAGATTTTCTCACAATGAGGTCACAAAGTTGAATGGAGATTTAAACCTAAAGACATCCTTAACGTTTAGTAGCTACAGTTCATATACCAACAATCTTTTTTTCCCTTGCCAACTCTTGATTATTTGCTTATATTAAACTAATTACACAATAATTTATATTCTCTATCTTTCTTACCAAAAACATAGAAATAATCATATAAAAAGTTCTTACTATTGGCCATTGCTCTTGCCAAAACGGATGTAAATTTAACATATGTACAAGAAACTGCTGTGGCGAGCATTAGCTTTCGTATATCCAAAAACCAAACGAATCCTTATGAACAAGTTAATTCAGATCATCGCAGAAATAAACAAAAGAAAATTACATACCCCATTCAAATTATTGCAACCTAATGGGTTGTGTATTGTTAGTGACTAATCCTTCTTGTTGTTTTATCCGCACTGAAGTTTGATTCGTGGATGGCAAAACAAGGCTTTCTTCAGGCGTAGGCGCCATTGAAGGCTCCATAATCAACTCCTCTTCTCCTATCTCTCTTGTTAAATGCATTTCTACTGAATATCCCATCATTCTCCTTGGACCTGAAACCTTGATTTTATGATCTGAAAATCCATACAAAACATTAATGAATATGATAAAGCATTTTCACTGTTGTCTCTTTGGAAAAAAAGGGCCACTATAGAGAAAAAATAAAATAAAACGTTCGTTTTCTTGACAAATAGTTGGAGTTTAAGAGTAATACCTTTGAGAGCTTGAGACCAGCTAACAAGCATTGGGGTGATAATGGTGAGAAGAGCCCAGAAGAAGAAGATCATTACATAGGCCCTTCCTTTCATTTTTCAACAACAACTAAACTTTTTTCTTACAAAAGTTCGATCTTTGTTTCATCCTTAATAATAAAGCAGAAGATACAAAATTTGGTTTAAGAAGAAGACAACTTCTTCCTACATAAACATTGAGCTGGCCATGTTTGCATAACATTCTCAACACTTTCTTCATTGTTTATTTTTATTTTATTATATGTAATTTAATAATATCGCATGAAGTCAAGCATATCAATAAGTTGTTTGATTAACATATAAATGGTTGTTACGATGGTTGTTGTTTGCAAATTATTTTCGGTCCGGTTTAATCCGCTCTTAGTTTTTTTTTTTTTCCGCCATCATTGGTCCAAGTGACTATTTTTAAATCCATATTTGGTAAGTTGGATTGCAACTACGTACGACTAATGGTGACCATTGGACTTGGTAAACCAATCTACTTATTTTCAATTACTTTTGAATTGAAAATCTATGGAAACTAAACATGGTATTAGAGCCATCCTTAGTTCGTGAATGGCCCACTTAATGTTTATTACCGGTCCTGGAATGGAATTCGGTTCAAAATAAGATGGAAGAACCCTCATTTCGAGAGAATATGTTAAGAATCCATGTATCGAAAATTATGATGAAACTTAACTATAAAGAGATTGTATGTTTTTCTCACTATTGTTGTTGAGATTTAGATCGATTATTCTAGCTAATAGGATTGAATCTAGTTTCAGGAAGAACAAAGACACAGAGAATTTTGGTAACCCAGTGTTCGTTTCCTACTCACTGGGGGGAGAAAACACGTCTCCCGTCGTTGATTACTATCACCGAAAATCAACGTTACACCGTTACAAAGAAAGCCTTTAGCTCAAATTACAGCTAAAAGGAACCCTATGTGAGTCTCTCTTTTCCTGATTGTAATTCTCTTGCTCTCCTTTTTCTCTCTCTGTAACCCCCTCTCTCGTGTGTTGTAGGTTATCGAGGAAGAAGAAGATCCCTTGACTATATAGCCAGCTGGAGTCTTATCATGTAGGACATTAACACGAAAGCCCATTCTGCTTAGTGTTGAGACGATATGGGCCAAGGCCCATCTGGAGTTGAGATGAATACACACTTACAATCTCCACCTTATTCAGACAACATCCCGACAAAAACGACCAACCTAAGTCTTATCCACTTCTCCGCGATAACGCTTCAGGATGCGACGGACTCGAACCGCAAGCATCCACCGGACTCAACAAGATCCGCCGGCTTTCTGAAAACGCAGGTATCCTCTTGAGGCCATTCAATCTCAGCATGAAGCGATGATTGATTCCTCCTTCCCGCGATTTACTTCTAGCTGCGAGATCTAACAGATCTCGACTTTCTTTTCTTCTGTACAGCAACTTTGAAGAACACCCTGTGACCTTCCACTGCCCGACTCATCAGGTAAACATCTGAGAAACTCAAATCTATACTCTGAAGAGTAACCCCCTCGCTCCAATACTCTGTATGAGAAAACCCGAAGATAAACCAGAAAACCGAAAAAACCCAAGATGATCCAGAAACCCGATTAACCACTGATCTTCTTATGCAGATTGCTCCACCTGGAACTGAAGACTCTCTTCAGCTCCGATTTGCTCGACAGGTAACTCAATCTCTTTCCTTGGAGCTTTGAGATGTTCATCATCTAGGATCAAAGTGTAAAGCGACTCTAATGAGCTGTTTACGCTTTGTTTGCGAGGTACCTTGATGACGGAGTTACCTGGAGCCGTCAAGCTTCTCAGACGACATTCACCAAATCGCAGCAGAGTTGGAACTTAGGCCCAGGTAAGGCTTTAGTTAGAAAATCTGCTGGATTCCTGCTTGTATGAATCTTGAATAGCTTGACAATTCCATCTGCTACAATGTCTCGAATGAAATGATACTTTGTAGCAATGTGTTTGGTCCTCTCATGATGAACGGCATTCTTAGCTAGGGCTAATGCACTCTGTGAATCACAGTTAATCATTACAGGACCTGCATCAAAACCCAATTCACTGCATATTCCCTTTAACCATATAGCTTCTTTTACGGCTGATGTCAAAGCCATATATTCTGCTTCAGTAGTTGATAGGGCAACCACGGATTGTAGATTAGACCTCCAAGAAACAGTATTTCCCCAAACCTTGAAAATAAAACCAGTAATTGATCGTCTCCTATCTAGGTCTGTTGCATAATCTGAATCACAAAACCCTTCAATACTGAACTTTTCTGCTTTGGTAAAAGTTAACATTGCTTTTGATGCACCTCGCAGGTACTTGAGCACCCACTTGACAGCTGTCCAATGATCTCGACCCGGATTGGACATGAATCTGCTTATCACTCCGACAGCATAAGCAAGATCAGGTCTAGAGCCAATCATGGCGTACATTAGGCTTCCAACAGCACTCGCATAAGGTATGTTATCCATATGCTCTGCTTCTTCTTTCTTTTCAGCTTTAGATAAGCTCTTTAGCTTGAAATGAGTAGCCAATGGAGTAACTGTAGCCTTAGATTCTGCCATACCAAAAGCCTTTAGAACCTTTTCTATATATGATTCTTGAGATAGCTTTAGAATTCCTTTCTTCATATCTCTAATAATGTCCATTCCCAGTATACGAGAAGCTGGACCCAAGTCTTTTATTTCGAACTTTCGACTCAAGCTGTCCTTCACTAACCGGATCTCAGCCTTATTTCCTGAAGCAATCAGCATGTCGTCGACATATAACAACAGGTAAACAGCTCTTTCCGAGTTAATGTTTCTCATGTAAACACATGAATCAAAACTGCATCTGATAAACTTCTCTTCCTTCATAAAGCTATCAAATTTTAAGTTCTACTGTCTAGGAGACTGTTTTAGACCGTAGAGAGATTTCCTCAGTAGACATACTTTATTCTCATCTCCCTTCTTAATAAAACCTTCTGGTTGCTTCATTAAGATTCTTTCATCTAAATCTCCATGTAGAAAAGCAGTTTTTACGTCCATCTGTTCTAACTCATAATCATTGTTGACTACAGCTGAGAGCATAATGCGGATTGACACATGCTTCACAACAGGTGAGAAGATCTCGTTATAGTCAACTCCTTCAGTTTGAGAGAAACCCTGAGCCACAAGTCTGCATTTATACCTCTTCAATTCAACTCCTGGAATTCCCGACTTCAAAGTATAAATCCACTTGCTGCCAACAACTCGAGCATCCTCCGGTTTTTCAATGAGATCCCAGGTATGATTCTTCATTAATGAATTCATTTCATCTTTTGCAGCATTGTCCCATTCTTTCCAGTTGGGACTTTTTCTTGCTTGCATCATTGACTTTGGAACTTTTGTTTCTATGTCTTCAGCAACCATCAGGGCATAGCCAACAAAGTCCGAGTCTTCATACCTAGAAGGTGGTCTCACATTTTCCCTTCTCTTTCTATCTCTTGCCAAAAGATAGTTATCAATGTCTTGAATCACTTCTGACTCATTTTCTTCATTAAATGTCAGGACGTCATCCTCATCATCATCCGAATCTGAGCTACTTGAGCTGTTCTCTGATGAAGCTCCACCTTGAGATGAAGTTTCCGCATTTCCTGACACAGGAGAAGGTGTCTCAAACTGAGATGAAGTCTCTGTACCCGAGACTAAACCTGTAGGAGTCGGACCGTGAATTAGTTTAGTGTCAAAGGTAACTTTCCTCCCAGACTTCTTCTCTGTTTGATTACTATTATCCGTAGATAACTTATGATGATCATTGCTTAGTGTATCCTTGTAGACTTCTTCCTCCCTGAACACAACATTCCGGCTGGTGGTACATTTTCCTTCTTCAGGAATCCACACTCTGTACCCTTTAACCCCAAACGGGTAACCAACAAACACTCCTTTTATTGCCCTCGGGCTTGTTTTTGCTTGAATAGTGTGAACATAGGCAGTACAACCGAACCTTTTCAGATTTGACAAATCTGTTTTCTTTCCTGACCATCTATCCTCAGGTAACTCGAAATCAATAGTGGAGTTTGGAGTCCTATTGATCAAGTAAACCGCAGTTGATGTAGCTTCCGCCCAAAATTCCTGACCAAGGCCAGTTTCCACCAACATACTACGTACTTTATCCATTATAGTACGATTCATTCTTTCTGATACACCGTTTTGCTGTGGTGTATAGGTACAAGTCCTATGCCTGTTAATCCCGGACCTCTGACACAGTTCATCAAACTGATGATTGCAAAACTCCAAACCATTGTCAGTTCGCAGACACTTAATCCGTTTCTCAGTATGACTCTCAACCGCCTCTTTCCACTCCTTGAACATGGTAAATGCTTCATCTTTAGTTCCCAAGAAATAAACCCATACTTTCTTAGAATAGTCATCAATGAAACTGACAAAGTATTTACATCCTCCGAGACTTTCAGGTGTAGACGGAGAACCCCAGAGGTCTGAGTGAACGTACTCCAAGATCCTCGTGGTGGAGTGTTTAGCTTTTGGGAAGCTTTGCTTGTGGGACTTACCAAGTACACAGCTCTCACAGAACTCCAGATCACCCACTTCAGTCTTAGGTAAGTATCCGTGCTTTACCAGAACTTCCATATTCTTAGCACTCATATGTCCCAGTCTTGAGTGCCATAGTTGCATCATTTTGTTCTTCGGTGCAGCAATATTAACTTCACCTCTGCTGACTGTACCCTGCAGGTAATAGAGTCCATGACTGTACTTGCCGGATATCACCTTCTGACCATCCTTGTAGAAGGTAACTGTGTAGTCTTCACCACGATAGTTGCAACCTGCTTTCTCCAACATTCCGTAAGAGATCAAATTCCTGCTCATATCTGGCATGTATCTCACATCAGTCAGAATAACCACTGAACCATCCGGATTCGTTATTCTGATCTTCCCAATGCCTTTCACATCACTGTAAGTGTTATTAGCCATACTGACTTTTCCTCCATCTATCTCTTTCATATCAAATAATAACTCTTTATTTGGCGTGATATGAAAGGTACAACCCGAGTCCAGAACCCACTCATCCTTAGGGTCATGAGTGCTTGCAGTCAAGACCATAGGTTGCCTGACCATCTTGACGGTATTAGCCGAAGATTCATCCGCCTGCCTGTTACCACGGTTAGGACACTCTCTTTTCCAGTGACCCTCTTTTCCACATATGAAACAAGCCCCTTTGTTTCCTTTACCAAACTTGTTTTTAGACTTTGATCTTGACTTAGACCTTCCTCTTTGATTTCCTCCATCTCCTTTGTCAAACCTCCTGTTTGATCTTCCTCGAGATTCCACATATAATCCCTCTGAGTTTGATTTAGGCCTTTTTAATAGCCCTTTATGCCTTAACTCAGCTTCTTTTGCATATGCAGATGCCTTAACTTCTCTTACCGTGAGAGTCTCTTTGCCATTTCCGTACTTTAGAGTATGTACGAGTGGTTCATAGGCAGGAGGCAGACTTGTTAGAAGTTGTATTGCTTGATCTTCATCACTAATAGTGATCTTCAAGCTTGCAAGGTCTGAAATTAGTTTCAAGAAGACATCCAGGTTTGCTTCTATGGATTTATCTTCTTCCATATTAAAACTTGCAAATTGTTGTTTAAGATAGATTCTATTTGGAAGTAACTGAGCCTGATACTCATCTTCCAGAGCACGCCACATATTCAGCGCTGTAGGCTCATCCATCACCTTTCTGAGGATAACATCACTTAGGCACGTTCCTAGTAAGTTCCTCACTCGTAGATCCATAGCAACTTTCTTAGGATCTTTTATAGGTGTTGCACCTTCCTCTTGTTTCTCTGATGTAGATTCCACCGTGAAATCTTCATCAAGGACCGAAGCAAGACCCTGGATCTCAAGCTGCCCCAACAGCTTATACTTCCACATCCCAAAGTCTTCTTTTCCGGTAAACTTCTCCATCTCAAACCTTCCAAGTGTAGGCTCCATAGTAGATTCACTAAGTGAGCACAACTACACTATTTTGCAGAGATAATCCAAAGAGAGAAACCAGAAGAAACAACCAAGAGAAACCCAGAAAACCCAAAACCACCGGAGAAGATAAAAGACAACCACAGCACCAGAGAATACTAGATCGGAAACCCCAGATCACCAAAACACCATGATGATCATCCGAGATCTAGAAGATAAGTTTTCGTGTACTTTCCTTGTTTTAGATCAATCCGTTGCTAGCCTGAAGCTCTGATACCACTTGTTGAGATTTAGATCGATTATTCTAGCTAATAGGATTGAATCTAGTTTCAGGAAGAACAAAGACACAGAGAATTTTGGTAACCCAGTGTTCGTTTCCTACTCACTGGGGGGAGAAAACACGTCTCCCGTCGTTGATTACTATCACCGAAAATCAACGTTACACCGTTACAAAGAAAGCCTTTAGCTCAAATTACAGCTAAGAGGAACCCTATGTGAGTCTCTCTTTTCCTGATTGTAATTCTCTTGCTCTCCTTTTTCTCTCTCTGTAACCCCCTCTCTCGTGTGTTGTAGGTTATCGAAGAAGAAGAAGATCCCTTGACTATATAGCCAGCTGGAGTCTTATCATGTAGGACACTAACACGAAAGCCCATTCTGCTTAGTGTTGAGACGATATGGGCCAAGGCCCATCTGGAGTTGAGATGAATACACACTTACAATTGTAATTTCTTTCAAATAAAATTGCAAAAAGTATGACTATAAAATTCCAAATTCTTCAACCAATTGGATTTAGTTTTTGTATAATTTATATGATCCTCCACTAGTTAGTTCTGAATACAATTATAAACTCTTGATCATTTTTCCCGGTTTTGTTTGGTTTGATGGTTAATGGGGACGGACGGTGGTGGTGGGATTAAGCAAATGATTGAGAGAGACGGAAAAGTCAATGCCTCGAAAGGTCTGGTTACATACCATTACATCATCCAAAGTGTCTTTCGTAGTTGTCACCATGTCGAGGGCCCGCTTTTTAGACTAATTTGACGTCAAACTAATTATATAATATTTCATCTTCATTTGAGATTTAACATCAAATTTTGGAGTGTTCGTTTTAAATCTTTAACAAAACTCTAGATTAGCTAGCTGTTAGGTTTCTCGTATAATTTGGAGTATGTGCTACCATCGCAAGAATCTCAAAATTAGATATGTGAAGTTTAGTTGCACACCAATTCTTGCCAGAGGTAATTGATTACTCGACTAAAAGAGAAGTTGTTTTCATATTCAAGCTATAAAACCTTACATTTTCTTTTTTCTTTTTTATTTATTTATTTAAAGGGTAATAAAACCTTCTGGCTAAATTTAAACGATCTTTGCTCTTTCTCCAATTCAACGCTAGAAAGATGATGAGACTCAGGCCAGTTACAAAAGAAAAAAAAAAAGATGATGACAGTTAGCTGAGCAAACAGTTAGCTGCCACGACGAATTTTACACCGATGTCAGCCCTATAAAAATTAAAATGAGAAAAGTTTGTCCTCTTGACTCAAGCCCATCTTGACGGAAGACTTGGTGGTTTCTCTAGTAAGATTGTTCAAGCTTTTACTAAAAGGTTGAGTTCGAGTGTGATCAGTTTTTAAAACGTTCTTTGGCGTGTATATTGCCTGCTTAGTTAAGGGCATTGCGGGACTAAATCAGAAGAATTTGACACAGCCCGGACGAAGCAACAAGATTTGAAGTAGTGATCAAATTTAAACCAAAAGAGCAAAATACAAGAGTCTTAACGGCAACGACCAAATTGATTTCAACTCACGAGGAATTTGAGCATATAATCTAAAGCCAATTCGCAAATGATTAATATGAAAATTATCCATGAAAATCCAACTAACATCCATTAAAGTAATTTCAGCGTTACACTTAAAAGCCTTACATTTCCATTGGAGCCACGTCTTGGTCGCCTGAACCACCTTGTTCTGCTGGTGCAGCAGCAGCAGCAGCAGCTTCGGCCTCACCCTCACCCTCACCCTCACCCTCACCAGCCTCGCCTTCTTCTTCCTCTGCCACTTTCTCAAACGTGTCGATCACGTTCTGTATCGTTTCCTGGTCCAAGAAGTGGAACGGCTCACCGACTCCTAGAATGGACACAGTGCAGAGAGAGCTCTTCAGCGTTTCCCCTTGCAATGTCTCCCTAACAGCCAAAATAGCATCTTTGATCAGATCTTCTCTTGAAGAATCTCCAAAGCTCTCAAACCTGCGTTCCAGATAGGTCTTTGCGGCTTGTGAACGGGATCCGATAGCAAAAGCTTGGTACTCGAAATAGTTTCCGCTTGGGCAGTTGTAGTAAAGATGGGCTCCAGACTCATCCAATCCACCTACCAGCAAACCCACACCATAGGGCCGTTTCCATGATCGTTGGGTACAAACCTGAAACACAAATATTTCCCTTTTCAAGTCAATACGTATCTTGGAAAACCCTTGGTAAAGAAGATACAAAAACAAAGTAACTAAATTTGGACCTTGCTAGTAATATCTCTCATGCTAATATGATATTAAAGTACACCAGCCGATACAATATGAAAATGAGGGAAAACATAAGAGAGTTCTTGCCAGTGGCTTTGTAGCAAACAAGGGACTGAAGATGGGAATACAACAGCAAATGTGTTTCATATGTCAATGGAGATAAAACGTAGGAAAGAAACATTGCTGCAGTTGCAAATACAACAAGCTAACTTTAGAGACAACAAGTAAAAACAGAAGAGAGATGTAAAGCATAATTGAAGCCAAGTGGTAGAACAAGGAGTAATGACCGGTGAGACTAGTGAAGAGTGTGGTGAGAACGAACTGCGAATAGAGCCAACTAATGAGAAGCTAGATGCGAAACAAAGACCTAAATTTCCATAAATGACAATCAATTCTCTTAATGACGACTCAATCTTCTAGAATCCTATTCCGAAAGAGAATGTTTCAATATTACATTCAGTTGTGCAGAACGGACTGCGAATTAAAGCCAAAAATTGGGAACTAGATGCAAAACCAAAGGCCTTAATCCATTTATTAAACGAAACAACAATCGATAATCAGAAGAAAGCCAAACTCATTCCTCTAGAATCCTATTGCTAAAGTGAATTTTTTTGCAAGACATGATCTTCATACAGGTAAGTCTTTTGTATACAAAGATTATGCAGCTGTGACAACAACATACAAATCATTTCACCAAACATGATTTCAGAGTTTCTAGCAAGATAAATCCACCAATTCAGTATCCTCTTAATCAAGAAAACACTTGTTAAATGCAATTTGCTCTTAAAGTATTAATCAGCTCAGATCACTACTTGCTCTTAAGCTCCTCAAGCTTTAATTTCCAAATTAATCAGAAGAAGAAACACATTCTCTGTATATCAACAAGCTAAAGGGTGAATTTTAAGCTCAGTGAGACACAAAATCAAGTGTGATTGATTGATTCCAAAATTCCCCCAAATCTCAATGAAGTTTACAAGAGACGAGATCAACGAAAAGACTAACCTGGGCCTTATCGGCGAGGTGAACGACGAGACGACCAACGGGAAGAGGAGACTCGTAAGTGAAAGAGTGATTAATCGATTCCGATCTCATATAACGAGAGAGAACACGGCCATCGGCGGTGAGTCCAGCGATTGCGACGCCAATATGGTCATCGACTTTGAAGATCTTCTTCTGATGAGAAGAGAGCTCAGATTGGGCTTTGTTGACGCAAGCGAGGACGACATGGGAGCGAGATCTGAGTCCAATTGCGGCGGAGCCTTGCTTCACTGCTTCCATGGCGTACTCTACTTGGAAAAGACGACCTGTTGGGCTCCATGTCGTCACATCTGTGTCGTACTGATTCCTGAACATTTTTTTGATTGTTGTTGATTCTCTCTTTCTTCTTCTTCTTCTTCTTCGATATTGTTTCGTTGTTGAAAGGGTTTTTAGTTTATACAAAACTAAAGCAGTCACAAACTTTTCTTTTCCTTCAAGCCATGGATGCTCTTCTCTCTCTCTCTCTCTCTCTCTCTCTCTTTTTCTTTGATTCAACTTAACAAATTGGCTTCTCACTTTAATGGGCCTATGTTAAAGTTGGGCTTTAGTAGTGGCTCATTAGCTAATCAACTACTGTACAATCGGTTTAGATATGTATGTATTATTGATGTTGAAAATTTCGTTAGATGTTAATCGATTAATTAGATAGCATTTAGCGTCCAATCAGTTAATCCAAGTTGGAGGTATAGATTAGGGGTGGGCATTTTACCCGGATCCGAAAATCTGATCCGGTAATTATCCGAAAATACCCGATCCGGTACCGACCCGATATTTTAATAATACTCATTTGGATATAATTCTCTTAAGCATTTGGGTACCGGGTATTATCCGATAATATCCGAGATCCGAACAAGTATCCGAAATACCCGGATTTAAGGTTAATTTTAAATACTTTAGGTTAATTTTCCCTAAACTTTTTTGTTTCAAGTATCTTTGATTACGTTTTTCATATTATTTGATTATTATTAGGTAATTTCGGTTTCTTGCTCGGATTATTTAGTTTATACTTTTAATTACTTTCATTTTTTGTCGATTTTTTTGTTATTATAAATTTTTTTCCGGATTTTCAGATAATCTTAGTTATTTATCGTATACATTTGGTGATAAAGTAAATGAACCGAGTCTGAACCGAAAGTATTTCTAGATCCGAAAAGTATATCCGGTAATACCCGAACCCGAAGAGAACCGAACCGAATCCGCTCCGAAATTTATAATTATCCGAACGGATCCTTTTTTCCTAGTACCGAAATACCCAAAATCCGAAATATCCGATCCGAACCCGACCCGATAATCCGAACGCCACCCCTAGTATAGATTATGAAATATTTGGCTAAGATTATTTTCACCAACTTTAACACATACATGCTCACCGCGACGTGTTCCTGACGTTATGAAGATCAATGTATGTAGAGTAAAATTTCAAAATAAATTATACTCTTTATCAACTTCTAATCATATAGTTTTCTTCAAAATTCAAACCAAATACTTTATATCTAGTTTTTTCCCATAATACTACTAGATATGTTTAAACACGTATATATATATTTCATTGTTAGGAAACTCTTGAGATTGAGATGTTGAAATAGTCTAATTATAGATTCTGAAATATTTTTCTTCAAACGACATTATACGAAATTGAAGAAAGAGAATGATCAAGGTTTCAATAGCACTCTTCTTCTTAATTATACAAAAGTTCATAATGTTACACTCATGACACAACAGCATAAACCATAAATCAGGCCAGATAATCCCCAGTAATTGCTTATGATCAAGAGAAAAAAGAAAGCAAAAAAACGCAAATCACACCTCCAATCCTCAAATGATGATATTTAGATAAATTAGAAACCGGTTCAATTTCTAAGCACACATATGCTATGCCGGCATGCAAGTGTCGCTTTTCTCGGCGGTTATCCCCGGTTCGGTATTCATACAAAGCATCATACCATCGGTTAAAACAGCTCCGGTTTTGTGCTCAATATTGTCACCAATACTCGGAACTTCCTCAGTTTTCGTTTGGTCCTGTAAAGAAACCGGGAGAAAACCCTTTTTACGACATGTCTCAATAGATTCGACCAACATCTCCTCGAGACTATACTTGAAACTAAACCCCATATCAATCAGCTTCTTCGAACTGAACGCAATGCTCTTTAGATTCTCATCCACACCTTCGAACCTGTTCCAAAGAATTTATCAGCACAAGATTTGATTCAATAAGCAAAAACAAAGTATTCGAATCAACATATGTCTTACGTCGAAGGAACGTTATATTCCGGATATTTTTGCCTAAGAAATTCTGAGATAGTAAGAATTGTGGCATCGTGAGAGGAACAAACATAACGTCCCTTGGCAGCAGCTTCTTCGTACAAGAATATGTGAGCATTGCATAAATCGTCCAAGTGCACATACTGTCCTTGTCTTATGATCGAATAATGTGCCTCGTTCCCTACAATAATTTCACCGTTTCAAAATTAACATTTCACATTCCAGCCAAAAAAAAAACGAATGGACTAATTAACATGCTTTGATCTCCGGTTCGAGCAAGGCCGGCCATGAGCGTGTAACAAAACTTTAGCCTTGGCCTCCAAATTCTAACTACCTAGTCAATATGTATAAGATGATTTGGGTGGATAAATCTTAAAAATAAAATATATGTCTAGATCTTTTGGCTTCCAAACCCTAATTGGTTTTAGCACCATAAATTTCAGGATCTAAAACACATGACCTCTTGGTAAAATTAAAGAAAGAGAAAGGACAAGGAAGTGCACGTACGGGTGATAGGAGAGAGCGCGGTGATGAGGCTAGGCGGCATAGATGTTGTTATAAATGGACCGATCACTAAGGTCGGGATAATGCTAATGAAATCTATTCCTTTCTCCTTTGCGTAATCCCAAGCTGCTTTCTCCGCTAATGTTTTCGACAAGAAATACATCTGCCAAATTGTTTTATCGAAACATAAATTACTTCTAAGAAGATCAACCTTGATTTAACTAATGTGTGATTTATAATATATGTGTTTATATACCCATCCAGTCATCTTCTTGGACATGACAAACTCAAGATCACTCCAATCTTGTTCATCATAGACATTTTTCTGATGTTCTTCGACATTAACCGTGCCAGCAGACGAAGTAAACACGATTCTTCGTACTGTCTTTGCCTTAACACATGCTTTCATTATCCCCATCACTCCATTAACTGTCGGTTTTATCACTTCGTTCTGATTAAAAAGAAAATAAAAGAACTTACTTAACAAATCTTTTAGTGTTGATCGATATGAAAAAACCAAAAGAGGTTCATACTATAGTCACTTACCTCAGGATCCTTTGATTCAAAATCCATAGGAGTTGCCACGTGGAAAACTCCGTCGCATCCGTTTATGGCGTCATCGTAGCTTCCTTCGTCAGATAAATCGGCCTTCCATAAAGTGAGTTGCGTCTCGGCGTTTGGCAAATCAAGAAGATGTTGGACTTTCTTCAAATTCCCTTTATAATCCAATAAAACCACACAAAACTATAAAAATTTACATAATTATATGAGAAATGAAGGAGTATGTAAGAGCAGATATATGTACCGGGATCGCGGACCGTGGCACGGACAAAGTAACCGCGTTCCAGTAATCGCATCACGAGCCATGAACCGATGAATCCGGACGCACCGGTTACACACACGGTCTCTTTCTGACTAACCATTTTCTTGTATTTACAAAGATGGATTGTGCTTTGTGGAAAGATTTCGGTACAAATCAACGTGCTATATTAAAACATTATATAGAGGCACTATAGATTGAGAATTCCTATCAAGCAAAAGAGAAAATATGAACGAGAAGCTGCCGGGCACGTGAGTACCAACCGGCGAAGCACGTGAGGAACGTTGGTTGTGTGGTACGTGACAATCTGGTAAGTTTGATTTTATTATTTTCTTTAGGAGTTTTTAGTTGTACCGGTGGATGAAATACATGTTTGTTTGTTTGGTGAGAAAGCGACAAGAATTGCACTCTACTTTTCTTTTATTAATTTTTAGAAAAGTTTTATTATTTCTGTTTCTCAAAAATTAATTTTTAGAGTTTTCACACATATAAATGTATTATTTTGTGATTAACAATTTTCTGAAATTTTTAACTAATGGTAATTTAACAGTTTCAATTATTTTTCTTGAAGTTTACAATTCATAATTATTAACTAATAAAATATGCATTAAAAACAGAAAACATTTATCTTTTTTAAAAAGAATTTTTTTTCCAGAAAATTCATCTCTTAAAAAGAGAGGGATTATTGTTTTCAAGCCTTTTTTTCTGACTATTGTTTTCAAACCATATACGTGTAGTTGATCACCGTTCCAAAAGTTACAGAGTAAAAATTTATAAACTTATATCAATAATTAACTTGTATATGTGCATATCAGGCAGATTCTAATATAGTGTATAACAAATCATGTAACAAGTAAGTTAAGGTGGGTAAATTTTAATTTGATACCTACCTTATACCTGTAAATATTTATGTTTAGCTACATGTTGTTTTGAACAAAAAAAGAAAGAAAAAAAAGCTACATGTTGTTTGTCTCGATGAATACAATAAAACTTATATGAAATAATAATCAATAAACTAGTAAATATGAAAAAATAATAAATATTCTTGATCCAGATCAGTATAAATAATTTTATATCAACATATAGTTCCAGTAATATTGCACACTAATAGTTATACAAAATTTGGTATAGATAACAAAAATAAGATGGTAAACATATGGTTTTTATTTATTTTTTCACACAAAGACAAATCCCCTTGTGACTTGACAAGGAGCGTAGGCCACGGTTTTTTGATAATCGCGATACTCTATGAACACCTAAACCACGCTTAAGCGAGCTCTTTGACAACGCTGCTCATCAGTCAGAGATTGTTCGTAACTCAGGATATTCTTAGAACGCACCTCAGTTCCCAAAGCTGTTTCTCCACTACAGTGGCGACCAAGGAGAGTCAAGTATCCCGAATGCTCATTAATAACTCTTCTAACGATAGCTTTGCGATCAATAGGCTCACGAATCCGAGCCCTGGCCCAGTCCCTATACTTTAATGTAGACAATTGCAGTTTTGGTGTTGAGTCTCGCATCCACAGCTTCAATAGTTTCTATCGCCACTTGCACAATCTCCAACCGGGACAGAGAGCGCTCCTCTATACCCCTATCGATCGTAACAACAAGCTTCAAGTTCCAAATACATATAAATCCAATCATTGTATCTTAACTCTGATTTCTTCATCATGTAAAACCGGTTTGTGTCCTTGAAAGCAACCTCCGACGGCCAATCAAGTAGACAGCCTTTGTACAAACCATACAATGGTTCGTTATGCCCTCCTTCATTGAACTCTCCTTGTCTGAACTCTCGGTGGTCATGACGACTTGACCTTGAGGTCTAGCGATAGAGCAGGTTAAATCCAAAAAGCCATAACACTGTTCCGCAACTTGAACCTGAAAGCTTTGCTTCAAACCGGTAGCTGGGTCGCGTGCAGCCACTGTTAAGGACCAGGAGACATTCTCTTGTTGAAACTCTTTAGGCTATGGAACCGCAAGTTTGTCCCATGCAACAAATTGTAACTATGAATTAAGGCCCAGCCAAGCATAACGCTTGACCAAGACACCATTTGCAATATGCCTCTTGCCTCTTGCCTTCACAGACGTAGTTAAAAAAATCCAGCTACGTCATTACCGAAAAGATCAATTTCCTCCTCCTCCTTCGTGTATTCCGATCGGCGAGTCATCATCTTCTTTGGAAATTTTATGAGAAAGCTAGCGGCGGATGCTTTTGATATCGATCTTAGTAAAAATATGATTTTGATTTGAGAAAAATAAATAAATAAATGAAATACACACATATTTATAGAAGTGTGAAAAGGAAAGGATTAAAATATTAGTAAAGGATAATTATCTTTTTGTAAACAGTATAGTATTTTTTATTTAATGATTTCCTTTTCACCTGTAAACCAAACCGAGAAACATACGAAACATACGAATTTTATATGGTTTAGAGATTTTGTAAAATTTGAACCAAAACCAGACCAATTAAAAAAAAAACTAAGGGATAACACGTGGAGCGTACCTTCTCCACGTGGCTTATACAGACCAGAATATGAACAAATACGCTCTATCACAGGTCAGCTTCGATTTTGACTCTGTATACAAACGCTAATAGAGAGAGAGAAGAAGACACACAGTCACGAAAGCCCAAGACTTGATGTAGTCCTCCACATCGCTAAACTCAAGACAGAGAGAAAAAAAGCTTCGATTTTTAATCGATCTCTATTCTCTTGTACTCCTTTGTCTGATTCATTTTCATTAGCACTGCGTAAGTTTTATTTTTTTGCTGCCTCGGTTTGATCGATCTCTTATGTTTGCTTCTTTCTATATTTTTTTTACTGATTCGTTATTGAAATTGAAGAATTTGTAAGCAAAAGAGATGATTCTGGAGGAGAAAGATGCATCTGATTGGATTTACAGAGGCGAAGGAGGTGCCAATCTCGTTCTTGCTTATGCTGGATCATCTTCCCTTTTCGTTAGTTTCTTCTTCTTCTTCTTCTGTCTTCCTTACTTCCTTTTGAATCCTGTAGAAGATAGATGAAGCAAGCTTGACGAAATTTGGATTTTCTTAGAGAAAATATAGTTCAGATTCTCGCCTTCATTGACTTCTTCATTCTTGATTAGTGTCAAACGAAATTACATGATTTACATTAGTAATATTCTGGACTGGATTGGTTTGTCTTGGTTTAGGTTCACTTTGATTCAGGATGAAAGCATTTTTCAATGAGACTGTTGGTTTATATTGTTGTGGACTGATCTTTGTTCTTAACTCTAAACTTTCATTAGGTGGGGAAAGTGATTCGTATACAGAAAGCTCGAAAGAACGATAAAGCAAACAAGAGTGTGAATGGATTTGTTTCTGTTTTAACAAGCGATGAGCAACTTGTGTGGAGGGAAAACAAGGAGCTTATTTCATCACCAAACAAAGAAGCTCTTGAACAAAGATATGTCATGAATGTGATCACACCACTCTTGGGTCCAAAACATGTTGATGCAGGAGTAAGTAAAATATCATTTCATATGGTTCTTCTTGATACTAATGGATTCTTGGTAGAAGCTGATGATTTAGAGAGTATTGTGGTTTGAGACTTGCTTTCCTTTTTTTTCTTTTTCTTCCACAGATTCGTGTTTCTGTGTCAAAGGAATTTCTTCAGTCTGTTGATAAGAAAGTAACTAAGCAGCGTCCTCCATGGCGTGTGAATGCAGCAAATGTTGATACTAGTCATGACTCTGCTCTTATCTTGAATGATCATTCACTTTTCTCTCGAGGTAAACCATTATCATCAAAGTTCAGATATCTTAAGCGAATCATAAATGTGTTTTGAGTTTATTTATGATCATGACTTTCATCTGTGCCAGGGATTTCTAGCGGTGGTGACTGCTTTAGTGTTGAAATAAAGGTATGTTTTCTTTGATAGTTTTACCTTGTTTTTCGCAATCTTTGACCTAAACTCGCTGTCCTTAATTCCGTGAAGTAGCCGAAATGCGGATTTCTTCCAACCTCAGGGTTCATAAGTGAAGATAACTTGCTCAAAAGAAGCGTAAGCCGTTTCAAAATGCACCAAATCTTGAAGTTGGAACATAATGAGGTAAAAAGCAAAGCAAAGCATTGAGGTAGCTCAAAGTCTTGATGAAACTTTCTTTCCTTTTACTCATTAAGAGTCTTATACGTGTGTCACTATTCCACAGATATCTGAAGTAAGCGAATATGATCCTCTTGATCTGTTCTCTGGATCCAAAGAGAGAGTTTCAGAAGCTATAAAGGCCTTATACTCTATCCCACAGAACAATTTCCGCGTGTTCTTGAACGGTTCTATCATATTAGGAGGTTCGGGTGAAAGCACGGGAAGAACCAGCCCCGAAATCGCGTATGCCTTTGAGGATGCGCTCAAAGGCTTCATTCAATCAAACGACGGTCTGAGGACAGAATGTTTCCTACAGCTAGTATCTGATACTGTCTATGAATCAGGCGTGCTCGATAAGCTTCTTGAACTTCAGAAGCTAGATAAGTTAGACATCGAAGGAGCGATTCATTGTTATTACGATGTAATCAACCAGCCTTGTCCTCTATGTAGAGAAAGTGGACAACTGGAGAAGTACTCTTCTCTACATGCTTTACCTTTAGATGAAAGCTTGAAGATCGTCAAGGACTATATGATAGCTGCAACTGCCAAGGACTGTAGTCTTATGATCAGTTTTCAATCAAGGAAAGGTTGGGATTCAGCACCTTCTTGTGATGCCGTTTGTCTACCATCGACTAATCAAGTGTTTGATTACAAGGTATGATCACTTTAAACACATTCTTGATTTAGTAAAGTCTGTACAAGTGGAATGTGGTATGGGAAGTTTTAGAGAAAACATGAACTTTGTTTTTCGTTTTATATTTTGATAATAATTTTGGATTGGGAAGTGTAGGCACACTTCATTGATCTAAGCTTGAAACCATTGAAGAGAATGGAGGCATACTACAAACTGGATAAGAAGATAATTAGCTTCTACACTGAGAAGCACAAGTTTGTAAACGGACAACAACAAGTCGGCGATCCAAAGTCTTCTGATAGCTGCTAAGTCATTGATCTTCTTTAACACCAGATGGATCTTGTCACCACTACTATTTGTTTTTGTTGTTGTTGTAAAACATTAAAACGAAATAAGCCCAAGATGTGAGAGTTCACTTCTTAATGTACTTCCATGAAGTGTTTGGGATCATAAAAATTTGATGAAACAGCACAGATAGTATATGTGTCTTTATCTAATCCAAAAAGACAACAAGACGAAGTATTAAATCTTGAAGAGACATCTCAAAGGGACAGCCATGAAGAACAATTAACCAAAGGAAAAAAAAAAACTAAACCCAACATCTTCTTCCACACGAGCTAGTTTCTAAGCAAATTCTACAAGAAAAATGTAATTCACCATCTAAGTTCATGACACTCATAAGAACACCAAAATGAATAATCCATTACGAGATTTTAAACTGAGTTCTGAAGCAAATAGCTCATCATCACGAAGAAGAGAACAACAACTTTAAACTCCCTCATCGCGTTCTCGGTTCCATTGCTCAATCCTTGCTCTCCTTTCCTCGCTTCCTTCTCTCCCAACCGGGCTCCTGCTCCGTTTCGGGCTTCCATGTCTCCTCCTCCCACCACCATCCCGGTCATGCCTCTCCGACCTGTCACTGCTTCGTTTCCCGTTTCCATGCCGGTAACCTTCAGCATCCCTGTCACGGCCCCTAAAATCCCCTCTCTCTCGCTCACCACGCTCTCTAATGCGCCGCGGGCTTATGCTCCTGGTCCTGCTCCGGCTCCTGCTTCTGCTCCCTCTGCGGTACGACCTGCGATACCTCCCAAACAGCTTCCTCCTAAGCTCCCTCGAAATCTGCTTCACGTGCATGAAGTTACAGTATCCACCACGGTTGCAGTTGTCTTCTTCGTACTGCCTGCAAGTCGCTTCGCGGAAATCGGTCACCGGAGAGAAATCCGCGATTATCGGACGGCCTGAATAGAATCTCCCTTGCAGAGCCTGCAACGCGGCAGCAGCCTGATCCTCTTCCTTGAACAGGACATATACATTGCCAATCATGTGATCGGCGAGGTTGTCACAGACGTTGAGAGACTCCACTTCACCGAACTTGTCGAGCTCTTCGAATATGTCTTCGTAGAAATCCTCGAAATGTTCTTGGATCTTGCTCGGGTCTAGCGGCTGGCCCTGTGGGTCGACGCCGGGTGTGATCATATCCGGTCTCTGGTACATGTTCGAGAGGAGAAGCGTCGGTGAGATTGTGGGACGGTTGTGCAGCCGTGAGCACCGGTCACCGTGACGGCAAGCTCCGATCTTGAAGTAGAACGGGCAATTCACTCTGTCCTTTTCAGTACCAAAGATTGAAGCTAAATGCTCCGCCATGGCTTAAATTCTTCACCTACATATAAGAGAAAAAATCAAATTGAACACACAATTTGTTCATCTATGCTCATCTAAATGAAGATTTAATGGAAGATTAGGATATGATAAAAATTGTTTCTCAGTTTTTCAGAATTAGAGGATTAGAGAGAGAGAGACAGAGAGAGAGAGAGAGAGAGAGAGAGAGAGAGAGAGAGAGACGAGAGAGAGAGAGACGAGAGAGAGAGAGAGAGAGAGAGAGAGAGAGAGAGAGAGAGAGAGACGAGAGACGAGAGCTTGAAATCAAAGATATAAGCCTATAATAACGGAGAATCAGCGAGAGCCAAGGAAATAGCAGAAGACAATCGAATCCATGAGAAGATTCAGAGTCATGAATCGTTTGAGATCATCCAAGCGAAAGAAAACCACCTAAAGATATCTAACGCAGACCAGTTTCTACTTTCTAATCGCCCAGATGAGCAGAAATTAGCAAGTGAAACGAAGACAGAGATTGATGAAAAGTACCGAAGAGGAGTAGCTATCTTCTGAGAAAAGCCTCGCCGATGAGGAGCTGCGCTTCCGATCACGAACTAGGGTTAGGTTTATTTGTTTCGCACTCGCGAGAGAGAGAGGGCGGTCCTGAAAGAAAAGGAGATGTTAATGAGGGTCGAATTGCAAACAATATTTTCTCTAGGGATAAATTAGTTAATAAAATAAATTTGCATGACTAATAGAGTAATAGACCACGTTAAAATATTTGACAAGACGCTAGCGCTGAATTAATTAAACGGAATTTCCTCAAATTAGTCAAGAATTTGTTTTCACAAAAAAATTTCCATTTTTATTTGAATGTTTATTACTTTTTTTTTTCATCTGAATCTACATATATCAATTTTGGATTAGCCAAAATACTAGGTATTATTAACCAACAATTGCGGTCAAAAGAGAGAAAAAAAAACCAGCAATTACATACTAAACTGAAAAGAAACACAACTTCTGGGAAAGCAGCCATTTCGTACCCCAACTGTTTTCAGAGGTTTCGATTAGTATCTCAACTCTTAACGTGTGCTAATATATACCCAAACTCTCACATATCCGATTTTTCATACCTGAACTTTGTGTCGTTTGGCCAAAACATACATTGACCCGAATTTCGTTGGTCAAAATTGTAATGATGATGAGTCACCCGCCTCGTAATAATCCTCGTTGGCAGAGAGCACTCAAAACGACGTCGTTTTGAACAAATCAAAATAAAAAAATGATAATTCATGGAATCAAACCCATGACTAATTAGTGTAGAAACCAACAGTGTAGAAACCAACCAAGATTACCACTAGACTACAAACACATTCTTGTAAACTCTTGCATTTTACCAATATATATGATGAAACCGTCTAATTAAAAACCATATATTTTGAGAAAATTAAATAGTTTTCTAAAACTCTAAAAAAAATTCAAATTATAGAACTATAAAGTTTTATGAAATTATATTTTTATAAAATTATAAGTACTTAAAATATAAAATTATAGTTTTACAAAATTATGAAAAAGCTTAAATTATAGTTTTGTGAAATTATGAAAAAATTCAAATTATATTTTTATAAATTTATAAAAAAATTCAAATTCTATAATTCTTAATTTGAGAAAATTTTAGAGTTTTATAAAACTATATAATTTTCTCAAAATATATAGTTTTTAATTAGACGTTTCCATGATATATATTAGTGAAATGCAAGAGTTTACAGAAATGTGTTCGTAGTCAAGTGGTAATCTTGGTTGGTTTCCACATTTATTGGTCATGGGTTTGATTCCATGAATTAGCATTCTTTTATTTGATTTGTTCAAAACGACGTCGTTTTGAGTGCTCTCTGCCAACAAGGATTCTTACGTGGCGGGTGACTCATCATCATTACAATTTTGACCAACGAAATTCGGGTCAATGTATGTTTTGGCCAAACGACACAAAGTTCGGGTATGAAAATCCGGATATGTGAGAGTTTGGGTATGTATTAGCACACGTCAAAAGTTGAGGTACTAATCGGGACCTCTGAAGACAGTTGGGGTACGAAATGGCCGCTTTCCCCACAACTTCTTCAGAGACTTCTTCAGAGACAGAATCAACGATTTCTCTCAGCGAAATCTAGATAATTTGGTTGGTGGATTGTGCATGGAAATGCTCCTTGGATGACATTTTGTCATTTTGAGCTCTGCAACTTTGTTTTGTTTTTGATTTTTTTACCAAAAGCTTTTTAACTTTGTTGCATGCATTTTGCCATTTTTAATATTTTTTAATGATAGGCGAAATAATGATAATATTTCTGTCTTCTTTTAAAAATCAGATATACATATCCTAATCGCCCTTTCTTTTGCTTCATAGTTTACATATTTTTAGCTTAATTTTAAATTGCATTAATATTGATTTATTTGACAATTTTGTACTTTGAAAACACACTTGACATAAACACAAATGCAAATACAACAGAAAAATTCTTAGAAAACGTTTTTAATTCATACAAAGGAGGTGTGTTTGGGTGTTTCTATAATGGTTATGATGAGCTTATTGGGGCTCAAAGTACAAATTGTCAAATAAATCAAAATTAATGCAAAACAATCAAATAATTCAAATAATTCAAATTAATGTCTCGAATTATTTGGCGAATACTATCATCAAATTCTTCACTATGGGTAGATTGGATCAGCAAATATCGAATCCGAAAGAGATCACTCTGGTCAGTCAATGGAAAATCGTCGTTGGGTTCATGGATGTGGACAAAATTGTTGACATATAGAGAGAGAGCTTGTGGCTACTTTGACAAAAGTGGAGGTTTGATATGGTTCATCAACATCGTTTTGGCATGACAATTGGACTCATATGGGTAAGTTCTTGAACATTACATGTCGCTTGAGGTTGCATAGATCTGGAAATTGAGATTAACTCCTCGGTTGAAAATGTCCTTGTAACTCATCGCAGACGACAACATCGAGGATGCTATTATCTCAAACTAACAAGTAATTCTTGGAAGTGCTTTATCATTTGTGAGAGAATATAATATTGAGCTTGAGCATATAAAAAAAGTTGTTAAGTTTTATGGATTAATATTTGCCCTGATGTAAACATTTTTTCCACAAGCTCTATATATGTCAACAATTTTGTATATTTTTATTAAGAACTTATATATTGTTTGAGTTCTTTATAAACTTTCAATATGAGATCTTAATATACATGTTTGGTGAATCAATTTTTTTATGTTTAAAAGCGTTTACTTGAAATTTGCCATTCGCCAAAAGAACGGCTGGCTGTTCATCCACCAACTCTTTCACCAAGAGAAAAAAAAAAGTTCACCAACTCTATTTTTGTTCTTTTAACATGAGCCTACCGAATCTTCAAAAAAAATCCACCAACTCTTTCGACGTGAGACACCGAAAAATAAGCAAAAAAAAAAAAAAAAAACTGCATATCTTAATCATTTATTTGCAGAAATATGCAGATTTTCATAAATATAGAAAGTTAATTCTTCTATGGTTAGAAAACGACACCTGAGGAGAAGCCTTTCAAACGACAAAAATGCACTCACAGACATAAGATAACGTCTCTGTTGTCAAGATACATGCGGCATGCACTTTATTAACGTGTTATCTACATCCTAAAACTTGTCAAGGTTTTAACAAAAAAAACTAAAGCTTGTCAAGGTTCTCATCTTTGAAGTCATTGCTGTGACTAGATGAACACTACTTGGGAAACAAGGGGGAATTTAATTTCAAAATCTCTTTAAACTTTCCGCATTTTAAATACTTTGGTCGACTGTTTGCTCAAAGTGCAAAATCATATAAAATTAAATTCTCCTCTATAGAATTGCCTAATATATAATGTATTAAAACAAAAAAGATATGGTCAAAGTATCTTATAAAAGAACCCACCAACTTTCACAAACCTCCAAACTACAGAAGGACAAAAGGAAATTTCCAGGTTGCAACCAATCTTGTCTATATATTCATCGACTGAAACGCCTCATGACTTCTTCATACTTCAAAGTTTGAGCTAAAATAGCATTCATAATGGATTCTTCACCATCAATAAAAATCATCTCAAAATGCTTCGTGAAACCCAACACCATCCCAGAAGAATCAGAGAAACCATACTATTTATCCACATGGGACTATGCAATGCTTTCTGTTCACTACATCCAAAAAGGTCTCCTCTTTCACAAGCCACTTCACTCCATTGACACTTTGCTTCAGAAGCTGAGAGATTCTCTCGCCATCACGCTCGTTCATTTCTACCCTCTTGCCGGCCGTCTCTCGACGCTAAAAACGGAAACCCCAAAATCGTACTCTGTTTTTGTGGATTGTAACAATAGTCCTGGTGCTGGATTCATATACGCGACCTCGGATCTATGTGTAGCGGACATTGTTGGCCCCAAGTATGTTCCTTTGATTGTTCACTCTTTGTTTGACCATCATAGAGCTGTGAATCATGATGGAGTCACCATGAGCCTCTTATCAGTCCAGGTTGGTATTTATATATCTCTTGGAGGAATGTTTTATTAGAGTTTTATTATCCATAAATAGAAACCAAACGAAACTTTCGGTTTTGTTTGGTACTGTTTCGGACCATCGGTGGCTAGAAATCTACAAAAGTTTTCAAAGAAAATGAGGTTTAACTCGATTTATTCTTTTTCTGTTTTGAAACGGTTTGGAATTGGCTTTTAGAAAATATGTGATTCAATGAAATTATGAATCAGTTGGATTTGGCTTTTTTGAAAAAGAAAACAAAAAATTGATGTTAGAATTGTTGCATGTAACACATCTGTGGAGCGGAAAAAAAATTGTCCGTTGAAAAATCCGTACGAAAAAACTTTTTATTTTCTTTTCTGTTTGTTTTTTGGATATGGTTTCGGTTTGGCTTGTAGAACTTTGAATCCACAAAGTTATTTAGGGATCGGACAACACAGATGTTACTCTGTTTTGTATCACACTCTGTGTTATGTTAAAACACTCAATGCTTTACTCAATATTGTGAAACCAAAAACCACACACTTTATTAGATATGAAAATAAGTATTTATACAAGACACTTTTGGACTCTAAAGACACGTCTCTGGACAAAGCCTCAATGTAACGACACATACAACATGTTAACCGTTTTGCGGTTAACAATCTATTTGCATCTCTACAAATAGATTATACACAAACAAGTTACTTAATCTAAAGTATAAGACTCTTAAATGAAACTACTCTGAAGTCTTGATCACGTCCAACACTCCTCCTTGATCATGGCTTCATTGTTACACCTAACTCTTCCCTTAGAACCTCGAACCTTGCTGTGATTAAAGGCTTCGTCAATATGTCAGCAACTTGAAATTCTCCTGGACAATATTCAAGTTTGATCTTCCCGTTTTGTTCAGCTTCACGCACGAAGTGATATTTGATGTCGATATGCTTGGTGCGACGATGTTGAACTGGATTCTTTCCAATCGCAATTGCTGATTTGTTGTCGCAGAAAATCCTTACACCTTTCTCTGCTTTGAAACCTATCTCATTCACCAACCTTTGTAACCATATTGCTTGTTTTGCAGCTGAGCAAACAGCAATGTATTCCGCCTCTGCCGTTGATTGAGCAACCGTCTTCTGCTTGCTGGAGTTCCAACAAAATGCACCTGATCCAATAGTAAAGACATAGCCGCTTGTACTCTTCTTGTCTTCGACTGATCCGCCCCAATCACTATCAGAAAATCCCACCAACTCTGGTTCTTCCACTCGCTTGAAATGAATCCCATATGTCAAAGTGCCTTTGATGTATCTAAGAACTCGTTTGGCTTCTTGAAAATGTTGCTTCAATGGAGATGCCATATAACGAGACAAGTATGAACTTGCATACATTATGTCTGGTCTAGAAGCACAAAGATACAACATACCTCCAATCATGCTTCGGTACTTTGTAACATCTTCAAGCTTTTCCTCTAAACCTTCCTCTGTTTTGCCGTGAGGAGTCAATGGCGTGGATAAGCTTTTGCAATCTTGCATCCCGAATTTCTTCAACAGCTTCTTAGCATAATTCTCTTGTGAGAGAAATATACCTTCTTCGTTTTGCTTTACCTCCATGCCAAGAAAATAACTTAGTTCTCCTAAGTCTGTCATCTCAAACTCGCTTTTCATTTCTTCTTTAAAGGCTTCTATCTTCTCCATTTTGCTTCCGGTGACTATGATGTCATCAACATACAGGCTTACCACCAGAATATCCTCAACCATCTTCTTCACATAGAGTGCTGCATCATTTATGCTTCTCTCGAAACCATTCTTGGTAAAGTGACCATCGATGCGTCCATACCATGCTCTAGGTGCTTGCTTTAAGCCATAGAGAGCTTTGTAGAGTTTAAGAACTTTTCCTTCTTCTCCTTCTTCTTCTCCTTCTTCTACAAATCCTGGTGGTTGCTCTACATAGACTTCCTCCTCTAAATCTCCATTTAAGAATGCTGACTTCACGTCCATTTGAAAGAGTCTCCATTTTTGTTGTGCCGCAATCGCCATTAGTGTTCTTATTGTGTCATATCGTGAAACCGGTGCAAAGGTTTCAAGATAATCCACACCGAACTCTTGTGTGAATCCTCTGGCCACCAATCTCGCCTTGTGCTTGATTGCTTCTCCTCTTGCATTTGTCTTCAAACGAAAGATCCATTTGACGCTTATGACATTTTTATCTTTTGGTCTCTCCACGACTTCCCACGTCTTGTTCTTCTTTATCATTCTCAACTCTTCTCTCATGGCTTCTATCCATACCTCGTCATTCATTGCTTCCTCCAAAGCCTGAGGTTCTTCGGCCATCATAAGACACATCTCGTGTATATGAGCCATCTCCTCAATTTGATCCGTTTGTTGCATCAATTCGTTGATCGATTTGAACCCTCTTGGACCAACAGAGTTTTCTCCTTCTTCTGTCGTGGCTTGAACATCTCTTTCATTTTCACTTGAGTGCTTGAACTTGAATGGTGATAGAGTCGACTGCTTCTCCTCCTTCTTATCTTCATTCCAAGTCTTCTCTTCATCGAATATCACGTCTCTTGATATTTCGATCTTTTCTTCACTTATCAAAAACACTTTGTATCCTTTTGATTCATTACTATAGCCAACGAATATTCCTTGCTTGGCTTTAGAATCAAGTTTTCTTCTCTTCTCATCTGGGACGTGTATATAGCATATACACCCAAATATTTTCAAGTGATCGACACTTGGTTTCTTTCCACTCCATATCTCTAATGGAGTCACCCCTTTCTCCAATGGCTTAGATGGTAATCTATTTTGCAGATAGATTGATGTTGCAACAGCCTCAGCCCAAAACTTGTTTGGTAAGTTTCTCTCCGTGAGCATTGATCTAGCCATCTCCACAAGTGTACGGTTCCGTCTCTCCGCTACGCTGTTCTGTTGTGGAGAGTAAGGTGTTGTTACTTCTCGATGTATGCCACTCTCTTGACATAGCTTTATAAATTCTTTAGATAAGAATTCACCACCACCATCAGTTCTAAGCCTCTTGATCCGAGCCTCCGATTGATTTTCCACATAAGGCTTGAATATCTTGAACTTTGAAAGCACTTCGCTTTTGCTCTTCAAGAAGTAGACCCATGTCATCCTTGAGTAGTCGTCAACAAACGTCAGAAAGTACTTGCTTCCATTTATTGATTCAGTTTGCATTGGACCACACACGTCGGAGTGTATGAGTTCTAATGCATTGCTTGTAGTGCTTTGAGATATCTTTGGAAAACTCCTCCTTGATTGTTTTCCTATCTCACAAGACTCGCATACACCCTTTATCACTTCAAAATTTGGCAGATATTCTACAGTCTTCAGTTTCTGCATCGTCTCCATCTTCTCAAAATTCACGAGACCAAGGCGCTTGTGCCAGAGACTTGTCTTTTCTCCCTTCTCTTGGATTGCAGCATAAGCATCTTCACTTGAGTTTTTCCAACTTATCGGAAAACTCTTGTCTTTCATCTTGATATCCAAGATCTTTCTCCCTTTTGGATCTTGAATCATGCATTTGTTATCTTCAAAAGTGACTCGATATCCATTAGATACCATCTGCGAGACACTTAAGAGATTCCTTGCAAGATCGGGTACCAGTAGTACATCTATGATAACATGTACTCCCCTTTTTGTAGAGACTTGTATATCTCCTTTGCCTTCTAACAGAATCTTCTCACCATTGCCGATTCTTATGGTGATTCTCTTGGTACGATCCAGGTTACTGAAGTGTCTTTCATCCTTGGACATATGATTGGTGCATCCGCTATCAACTAGCCATGTTTCTTCATGAATTGTTGATTCCTTTTCCTCTTGAATGGCACTGAAGAGCATGTGACATTCATCATCATCATCGTCACCTTCTGACTCTTCAAAACTTAGATGTGCTTTCTCACTTCTTCTAAGTCTGCAATCTCTGGCTATGTGCCCTGGCTTATCACACACATAGCATCTTCTTTCTTCTCTCGCACTCTTTTGCGTACTCTTTTGATGAACACCTCTGTTCTTGTTTTTCCAACAATCTACCTCATTGTGATTGTTGCTCTTACAAACACCACACCATCAATTGGTCTTCTCGTTGCGTTTGTTGTATTGCTTGTTTCCTCCTTTTGAACCAAGCTTTTCTCCGTAAAATGCACCCTCATTGATACGTTCTTCTCGGAGACTTAAGCGCTTCTCATGCGCTTTCAAGGTGCCTATCATTTCTGTTATGGAAAGAGTTGATAGGTCCTTTGTTTGTTCAAGCACACCCACGATGCTGTCAAACTTCTGCAGCAAGGAGATGAGAACCTTTTGAACCAATTGGTAATCGGTCTTCTCGTCACCGTTAACTCTTAGTTGATTACTTATATTAATCAACTTGGTCGTGAAATCATTTATGTTTTCACCTTCCTCCATCTTCAGATTCTCATACTCTCTTCTTAGAGTCTGAAGATTAATCATCTTTACTTGCGTACTTCCTTGGAATTCCATTTCCAGAGCGTTCCAAGCTTCGTTTGCGCTTGATGCGGGAGCGATTCTCGGAAATACTGAATCTGAAACTGCACTTTGAAGGATCTGAAGAGCCGACATATCCTTCATCACTTGATCTTCTTTTTCTCTGATTAACGCCGGTGATGTTTCAGAAATAGAACTCACCGTAACTCCGTTTTGAGTGATGTCCCATAACTTTCGTGTTTTCAAGATGGTTATCATTTTGATTTTCCAAAAGCCATAAGACTCGCCATTGAAGATTGGAATAACTTGCTGCATTGTTGTCTCCATGGCTCTGATACCATGTAGAACTTTGAATCCACAAAGTTACTTAGGGATCGGACAACACAGATGTTACTCTGTTTTGTATCACACTCTGTTTTATGTTAAAACACTCAATGCTTTACTCAATATTGTGAAACCAAAAACCACACACTTTATTAGATATGAAAATAAGTATTTATACAAGACACTTTTGGACTCTAAAGACACGTCTCTGGACAAAGCCTCAATGTAACAATACATACAACATGTTAACCGTTTTGCGGTTAACAATCTATTTGCATCTCTACAAATAGATTATACACAAACAAGTTACTTAATCTAAAGTATAAGACTCTTAAATGAAACTACTAGTCTTGATCACGTCCAACATGGCTTGGACCCATTTAAACCAGATTAGACACATTAATTCCTCCTTGTATATACAATTTCGAGAACCTTGATGAGTTTTGTACACTTGTATAGGTAACAGAATTGGTAGATGGAATTTTCATAGGACTTTCGATGAACCACGCGATGGGAGACGGTACTTCGTTCTGGAAATTTTTTAAGTCTTGGTCCGAGATATTTCAAGCACAAGAAAGCAACAAAAACGATGACTTGTGTCTCAAGAATCCACCGGTCTTGCAGCGTTATATCCCTCAAGGATACGGTCCACTCTTGAGCCTTCCCTATAGCCATCCTGATGAGTTTATCAGACCCTACGATTCTCCGATTCTCAAGGAGAGGATCTTCTGTTTCTCATCAGAAACAATACGAATGCTTAAAGCAAAGATTAACGAAGCATGTGGAACAACCTCCATCTCATCTTTCCAATCCCTAACCGCGGTTATATGGAGATGCATAACTAGGGCACGAAACTTACCCCTCGAACAAGAAACAAGTTGTAGACTTGCTGCTGACAATAGAGCAAGGATGTATCCACCGCTTCCCAAGGATTACTTTGGGAATTGTATCTCTGCTTTGAGAACGGCTGCAAAAGCCGGTGAGCTGATGGAGAATGATATTGGGCGTGCTGCTTTGAAAGTGCATCAAGTCGTAGCCGAACTAACTAGTGAAAAGGTATCTCAAATGATTGAACAACGGTTGAAGTCTCCTTTCATTTACCATATTGATCGGCTTTTCGAACCGATGGGTGTTATGATGGGAAGCTCGCCAAGGTTTGACAAGTATGGTTGTGAGTTTGGGATGGGAAAAGCATTGGCGCTTAGAAGTGGTTACGCGCATAAGTTTGATGGGAAAGTATCGGCTTACCCGGGAAGAGAGGGTGGGGGAAGCATAGATTTGGAGGTGTGTCTTGTTCCAGAGTTTATGGAAGCTTTAGAATCAGATGAAGAGTTTATGGCTCTTGTTTCTTCTTGATAATTTAACATGCTCTTTAATTTTAAGTCTCCAAGATTTCAATTTGTTTCTCGTTTTTTTCTATACTATATATATTATATATACAATTTGTGTACTCCCTCTTTTTTCTTAAAACTTGATGTTTTAGCTTCATTTAATGCACTTTACAATTAATTTTGTTGAAATAATTTAACTTTTTGGTGAGAGAAATTGAAAAGTGTAGATAAAAGTAGAATATAAAATTAAATAACAAACAAAAAGTCAACACTACGAGCCTGACTGGTTTAAACGATGTGGTTGTGGTTGCGGTTGCGGAAGTTTGCTGAAGTGGATGGTTGCAGTTAATAGCGTTATTATGCGGTTTGTATGACTGACATAACGGTTCAAAACGGATGCGTTTGCGGGATACTTATGACTGGTTGACTTGTGGATGCAGTAGCAGTTAAACAATAAATTAACAATATAAACACATTATATAATTATAAAAATATCAAAATTATATTATACTGAACAATTATAAAATTATATTTCAATATAATTAATAATAAAAATTTATAAAAATAATATGTGTATAATATTTATATTTATCTTTTAATTTCTATAATTTGGATGAAAAATGTGATTTCATTAAAAATATATATATTTAATGTGAAAACTAAGTTTATGTTATAATTTTATGTTAGATATATATCTGTATTAGTATGAAGAGAACATTCCTCAAGAGAAGTTTAATGATATAATTTTAATTATATAGCTTATATATCTAATTATGATATGTTTTTAATGAATAGTGACTAAAAATGCCAAATATATTTATCTATATTGTAAATATAATATCCAAGTCTTAATTTTTTAATAATATATATGCTGATTTTAAATAAATTTATATTTCTTTTATTTTTTTAAAGATAAATTCACCTGCAACCGCGAGTAACCGCAAACGCTGCTGGAAAGTAACTTTTGCTTTTGAGGGATCTGGAGCGGTTTTGAACGTTTTAAGACAGTAGAAAGTGTTTGCGGTGATTGTTATCAAAAGTTGTGTTTGCAGGTGACAGCGGAAGAACCAATCAAGCCCTAAATGTAGATAAAAATGTTTCTTAATATCTGTAAAAAAATCTAAAACATCAAGTTTTAAAAAGAGGTAGTATCCAATATACATTCTATAATACAAAATCTTATTTTCTTTTTACCTGGCATATTATGGATGGAGCTTTGAATTGTATGATTTGTGCTGAAGATTTTTTTTTTTTTTTTTTGTAGGTTTTAGTGCTGTAGAATTTTTGGCATTATATATTGTGTGTAGCATTAAAACCAAAAAACGTATATAGAAAAATGGAAAAATGTGTAGAAAAGAACAAGAAAAGAAGAGAGAGATAGAATTCTTAGAGCCCTTAATTCCCTGCTATGGAAATTTCATTTTTAGACCTAAAACATTTTCTCTTTAAAATTGTGGCTCTGAGTTTTTAAAATGAAATCAAAACTTGATTGGACACATTAGTGTTGTATAAATAAATAGTGTTATGTGCTATGTGGAGCACTCAAATCACTTACCAATCACCCCATATATATATAGAGTATATATATTGTCCTTTTCTTATTGGATATTTAGATGTTAATATAAGAAAAAGAAAAAGTATATTGTATATTGTTTACGATAAGAAAAGGAAATATTATATGGCGATAAAAAGAAAAGAAGATTTCCAATCTCGGATATATATAATCCTTTGTACATACATTATATAGCTTGCATTGGAAGGTACGTTTTTTTGTGATCTACAAGTTTCGGTCTTTGATCGGTGTTGTCTCTCGGTTTCTGTGCCCAAAGGTATCTTTGTGTTCTTCTCTCACTAGATCTAAGATATTATTGGGTTTGTTTGGGATCCAGACTGGTTATGTTCTGGATTGATTGTCTGGAAGAAAGTGATTCAATGGTTTGTTTCTGCTCGTGATAGTCAAGTCATACATAAACTGTGTAATTAGCTTGTTTGTTGTAGAGGGTTCGGAAAATTGACTCTGATATTCAAGTAGAGTTGTATGGGTGGAGACTTGTTATAAAAAATCAATGAATAGCCTAGTTTATGTTGGATTGAATGTTTGTTTCTGCTCAAAGCACACATAAACTGAGTAATTAGCTTGTAATAATTCTAATTTTTTTATGGTTGGTCAGGTGTATTATGGCAATGGCTGCCAAAAAGGTGGAAAATCAATCAATAGTAATATTGATAGCCTACCAGATGTGCTGTGTTTTTCCCTGCACTCAAAACTCTCTCTCTCTCTCTTTGATGTGTCTTACGCTGCGTTTTGTGGTGCTGACCTTTATGAATGCCTCCTGGACTGTTGCCCTGTGCTTGAGGAATTTAACTTACGTGTTGGTGATGTTGATGCTCCTGGACCTGGGTGTTGGTTAAAAATGTCTGGGGTTCATCCATCCAGAGATTATCCATCTTCTACCGTGCTGAAGATAATTATCTAGATTGTCACTCATCGGTTGTCATCAAGACGCCGAGTCTTGTGTACCTTGACTATTCTAGTTATGTCTGTGAAGATTATGATTTGCAATTGGATTCGCTTGTCGAGGCTAGACTAGATCTTATATTGTGGAAGCACAATACTTATGATCCCCCACCAGTAGATGATTATTATAAGTATGATTCTACAAAGGGTGATGCTTGGGGTGATGCAACCCAACTCATTGAAGCCATAAGCAAACGAAGAAGATGAAGAAGATTGGCTCTTGTTTATTGTCCTGTAGAGTGAAGGTGCTAGAAATTCATGGGTATGGAGGAAGCTCTAGAGAATTTAAACAGATGAGACATTTCATGAAGAATTTGAGGTGTCTTGAAGTTGTGAAAGTTAAGGTTCAAGTTGATCAGCAAGATCAAGACTATAACTACTCGTCACTCGCCCATGACCTAATAAACCTCGCTTCTTCCAAGTGCAAGATCCAATTCATTTTTTTTTTTTTTTTCGGGTTTTAAATGTTAAACTTGAACAAAAATAACTACTCATTTTAGCTCCAATTTCAAATTTGGGTTTCAAATGATTCAGAGCTAATTGGCTTTTAGCCGATCCACAATCTAGATCATCTCCTTCGAGTAGAACACCATAAAAGATGAGAAGAGCCTAACTTTGGATTTGGATTTAACAGAGCGATACCAGAGATCTCATACAATACACAACAGTAATGGGTAATCTCTAGACTGAAGCCATGACAAAAAAAGTGTATAAGACTTGAGACTCAACAAAAAAAGACAGAACAATTTGTGTATGTGTATCAGCCACTCAAGTTTGTTAGCTTGTTCTGATCCAAAACAAGAGATTGCAGCATCCACACCACACATAACATAAGGCTAGCATCTAAAGCTGTGTACAAGGTTTCCACATATCAACATAGCCACGCATGCAAGATCCGGTATGTCACCCGGTTAAAGCCACCGAGATAATATTCTCATTCCCAACAAAGAGCCGGCTCATCGCTTTCAATGTTATCTCCATTACCAAATCATCATTTAATGGAACATTTAGACCACAGCGACCAGTTCCTGAGTCAAAGTCCCCAAATCTGCGGAAAGAAACTGCCATAACTCCATCAGTGGTGGAAAACGCCTCTTCCACTCCATCTCCATGGTCGACATCGATGCCTATCTAGAGCACACGCTGCAAATAATGGTAATTTGAAGGATCAGATTATGGAAACAAAACAGGTACAATAGAAATAAGCAGGAATTGAGAATTTTACACTAAAATTCTTGAGGAACTCCAGAGAAGATTCAACTCCCTGACCACCACAGCCTAAAGAAGGAGCAGCACTTTCACCCCCTGAAATCAACTTTTTCAACCCTTCTCTGGGATTACCTTGGAAATCCTCCTTCCCTTCATAAACTTTTTTAGTTGTTTTAACTAGTTTTGGGCAATGACGCAGTGAAGATCTCTCTGGCTTGAAGGTTAAGCAGAAAATTATGCTTGCACCATGCTTGCACTCATAAAGATTCCATCCTCTGCACATTGCTAGATTTCCGACATGGTTACATATGCACTCAGAAGCATTGGAATGCTTATGACCCCTGATGTATTTTAGGGCAAGCTGGCGAATCTCTATGTTCCTGTCGTTGATCCTCACCAGAAAATAATATTATGGATGCCATTTGTGAAAAGAACGTTACTATGCTTGAAAATTAATGCCTTATTTGTCTCTTTCTCAAGAACGTTAACGTTGAAAACATCTGAAAACCCAAAACAACAAGCATATAAATTAAATAAATCAGGTGAATCAAAGTTAAAATAACAATTATAAACTTTTCACGTGGCAGGAGCAGAGGAGGTGTTTTGAAAACTCCCTCGTCGGACATTTCTGGAATTGATGAATGGAATCCAATGTTAGGGCTTATCAGCAGTGAGGCCATAAACAAATCACGGCACTCTTTAGAACAAAAGCCATTGATCTGAGTTAGAGGAGGTACAACGATATTCTGTGCCATATCAACTTGAAAACAATCGACGATAGTTTCTACTGTTATTCAAGTTAATAAGAATTTAGAGTAACCTCTGCTTTCCAAAGAGTCAAATCAACAAGACACTCAACATCCTTAAGGCTAGCATCTCAAGCTGTGTACAAGGTTTCCACATATCAACATAGCTACTCAATTCGCTAACCGGTAGCCACTTCTTCCACGCATCAAGATCCGGTATATCACCGGTTAAAGCCACTTCTTTTTATTGATGATGCCATTTCTTTTATTGATGATGCCATTTATTCACTCTCTCAAGAAGACTTCACTATATTTGATTTCAGAAGCTGTTAGCTAGCCATAAATATTGATCCAGCTGCGTCTTTTTTTCTTCAAGCTCAGAATCTTTCTGTCTCCATATTCGAATGGATGTTTTGTTTAGAGTAGAAGAACTTTCGTATAAGGCTTAATTAATGTTTATCAAACTATGTGAACTGCTTTGTTCTATATCATATTAAGATCTTGTGACGAGCATGAAGAACATATCTGCTAGAGTACATAACGTTTTATTGTTAAGAACTGAGAATGCCTACACTATGGGGATGTATTGAAAGTGGGAATTTGTACATAACGTACATAACGTTTGATTTTTAGTGAGTATTTAGATGATTTTGTGTGAATCATAGAAGTTCAAGTGATTTTAGTTAAAGTATTCTAAAATCCCACCTAAAACCATGTGATTTGAAATCTCTTATTTTTAACAAGGAAATCTTCCCAAATCACTCTAGAATCAAATATTTTTTTTAAAATCCACTTTTAAAAATATTTCCAATAACAGTAGATTTGAAAGTGGATTTTAAAATGACAAGTTCAATAACACTGGATTTTAAAAGGATTTTTAAAATTCAAATTTGAATAACACTGGATTTGTCATTTTAATACAAATCACCTTAAATCACCTCAAATCACACTTTCAATACACCCTCCTATGTTTTCCTCATGCATTATTTAGCTGAAGACCAAGACAACGAAATAGTTACCGAAGGTACTGCGGTTGATAGTGAAGTTTCATTTGGTAGGCAAAGTGGGTTCTAATCATATCCATAAAAATGAAATTAAAATAAAACTACATATATAAACGTGTAAGTTTAAAGCAAAATTAAATAGAAATTCAAATAGTTTTTGTTTTCCCTTCATATAATTAACCTATAAAACATATTATAAATTAAAAAAAAAAAAAATTGTAAACCCAATTATTCATGGATGGTGTAACTTGACGAATAGGCATATGATTAGCCAACAATAAACTGCTACTACAAGACCACACAAATAAACTAAATACAGAAAGTTTATAGGCATTCATGCAATGCAACATCATCTATATCTTGAGAAATCTATCGATTTTCAGGACCTTGATGCTACAACTCCTGATCATTATTATCCCCCAAGAAGCAAAAGAAGAAATCCGAACCATCAAAGGAAGCAATGAGAGCAGTGTATAGTGAAAGACAGAGTCTTGTAGATACAGAAGAGAGTTGCATAAGCTCAGTAGAAGAAATTTGATCATCAAAGAGTCATGTTCCTCTATTCTCTTGTGTTCTAGGATCAAGCCTATAGTAAAAGACATCAAGCTTCAACAATTTGAAAACAAAAGAAGACAGTTTCAGACTTTATCTAAGCTCATTTCCATTATTCAATCGAGAAGCTAGAGAGTATGCACACAGATTGAGCACGAAAGCATACAAATGGCAGAAACAAACTTTCGATCGCACTTCTAACTCATCTGAAGTGTATTCACTCGAGAAGCTTAGAGTATGCAACAATACATTAAACATACGAAACGAAACCATACAAATCGGCAGAAACACACTTTCAGTCGCATTCTCCTTCACATTGTAAAGGACTTATTGGAAGAAACCTGACTCATCGATCCAGCAACAACAGTCCCTGAAACATACAAAACAATATCAATCAATTCATTAACCAAAACAAAACCCTAGACACAAGAACAAATCCCTACTTATCGAAATCAAGTTGCTGGCGCAGAAACTGAAGACGAAACAAGTGGGAGAATCAAGCGAGGAAGGTGAGCTTGGTGATCCTCAAGACGACCCTTAACACTCTCTCCATTCCAACGAACAAGAGTAGGAACTCCGGTGAGCTTAAACCGAGGATCAACTCTCCACGGATGCACCGGATTCCTCCACGTCGGTCTATCTCCGGCGTAAGCCCGAATCAGATTCACTTCCTCCGCCGATTCCTCTAGTGTCTTGTATATCACAGGTTCAGCTCTAACGCAATCTGATTATGGATGATCAAAAAAGAAGATGAAAATCGAGCGATTTAAGGTTGATGAAAAAAACCCTAACGACGAACCTGGACACCAGCTGCGATTGGTGGTGGGATCGTTATCGGCTAGGAAGAGGATGAAATTGATTTTGCTGCGGTTTGTTTCGTCCGATTTCAATTCTTCTAACACCGATTCCAAGGTTGATGGATTTGCGTCCAGTTTCTTCAGCGTCATCTTCGCTTTTCTCCTTCTTCTTCGATTTTTATTTTAGTATTCGTCTCCATTTGACTGATTTAATAAATTTAATTTCAACTTAAGGTGGCATTTTAGGTATTTCTCAAATTTTCAGTCATTGTAAAACGGCTTTGACCATGCTCATTCGATTCGTTTTCTTGAATGAGTTGGTGTTGTTGATATACATATTGTAGCATCAAGGTCATTATTACACATTTTTTTTTTTTTATGTATTTAACAAATTTTTATATTTCATTTAAATTCCATCTATTGGATATCTCCGAAATTCATTTTTAGATTACTCGGAGTTGGTGCTATATTTTGTCGGTGATAGTCATAGACATATACACCTCAGCGCATTACAAAACTTGAATGTTAGAAAGTAAAAGAGGCTGATGCTTCGCATTAAAAGAAAACCAAATTAAAAATGTGAATCTTCTCATTTAATGTATGACTGACAAAAATCTCTTCACGAAACGTAATCACTCACATAAATTAAAGTATTATTAACCCACCAACGGTGTGATTCTTCTTTCTTCTGCTTCCTCGGTCATGTCACACACGCACACGGCCTAAGTAACATGTATAGGCACGTTACCTTAATACGACATTGTTTGCACGATCAAGTGTTTTTTTCTTTCTTTCCCTTCAAATAGACGTGACGGTGCAATTGTTCGTGAGAAGGATATGTTTACTGAGTTTCTTGTGTTCGAAGTTAATCAAACACACGATTCTCTTGTAGAATTTTGGCTGAACTAACTTCCCTAAGACGTAAGCTCGAGATCTAACGGTGAAGTTTAACCTCATCGGCACCGGAGCAGGAGGTGCTGGTGGATCGACGATCACGATGGGTCCTTTCTTCTTCTTGCTTTTTATTGGAATTGGTGCAGGAGGTGGTGGTGGGACTAAGGTAGAACCACTTCCGTAGAGAGGAGTCTTGTCTCCAATCACATTCACTAACACTGTTCTTTGGCTTTTCCTTGACTGATAAAACCTTTTAATCTGCAGATGTAAGAAAAACAAAAACGTCAAAATCTGTGTTGTCGAAACTCTAAACTGAACTTTTTTTCTAAAACTGAACAGTAAGAATATTTTAAATGAAGTGTGAATTCAAATCGAATTTATTGCAATCAAACTGGATCAATATTTCAATAAATAAAGAAATATATTTCTTTATCAAATATTGAAATTTTAAGGTTTTCATACGAATCAAGAATAAATTTTAAGGTTTTCATACCTAAAAATAAAATTTATGAAAGAGATGACTACATACCAAAAAATACTTATAATATACTAAAACAATATTACATTAATCAAAAACCGAATGTGTCCAAGTTACAAAAATAAATAAATAAATTTGTTTCTCGAATATTGAAAGGTTTTTATACAAATCAAGAAAATAATTGATGACTACTCTTATAAAATTTCTCATTTTTTTTCATTGCCATACACTTTCTCATAATTAGTCATAACTACAAACTAATAATGGTTCAATAATTTAAAATTTCCTATCAATCTTTTTAAAAATTTACAATTTATTCAAATTAAGTAATACAAAATACAAAAAATAACTTGACAAACTCATGGAACAAAAATAAATACCTAAAATAAATTTATGAGAGAGGGGACCATATACCAAAAAAAAAAATTATACTATACTAAAACCATAAATAATTAAAAACCGAATGTGTCCCCTTGATTAACCCATGTGATCATAATAGCAAGTTAGCAACCAACAACAGACGACCGACAACATTGATCAAAGACAAACCCAAAACCAAATCAGTCTAAACCGAACATTTTCCGAGATTGAACCGGAACAAATCCGGTTATACATTCAAGACTTGAAAACAAAAACAAAAAAAAGCCAATGTCCACTGAAAATCATCCGGTGATAAGCAAGTAGCAACAGTCAACATCAATGAACATGACATGAGACACATCATTAAAAGCGTTTACAGAACTTGTACTTACAGTTCCAGAACCGATTGTGATCTGAGAGAAGCTAAGATCAATCGGAGAAGAAGTCACATGAACACCAAAGAAAGTGCCTGTGTTTCTATACACCATTCTCAGTGTCGCGTTCATCGTGATCATATCGGTTCCTATTCCTCCCGCATCTTGTCCTGCTTGGACCTTAAGCTGATCAAATGTTATGCTCTGCAATCCAGTCCACAGATTCACCAAAAACCGTCACTAGTCTAAACACAATCCGATCTTGGATCTAGCTCGAAACTAAACGGTTCCAAGAAGATCCGATCTTGATTAGAATGAAGAAATTTTCTAATTCTTGATCTGCAAGAATCTGAGATTTGACTTACCTTGACTGAGATCTTAGGCTTCTGAGGTTTAGCAGCTGCGTAAAGAATCAAAGAGAAGAAAGCAAAGAGAAGAGAGAATCCGAGAATGAAGGCTAAGACATAGCATCGGCGAGGCAAACCTTCTTCTTCTCTGTCTCCATCATAGAGCAAACCTTCTTCTTCGATCATGGCGAACTTCTTGTCTCCGGCGTGGGTCTTTCGCTTAGAGCCGTTGATCTTGGAGAAGCGGCTCGAAGAGGAGTGAGAATGCGGAGGAGATCCCATCGGGCTGAGCACCGGCGTCGAGTGGAACGATGTTGCTGTCTTTTCTCCATCGTGGGAGTCACGCGACGGAGATTGCACAAAGTATGCTGGACGACGGGGAGATCTAGCCGGCGATGAAGCCACAAGGCTTGTTACCTCAGAGTCCGTCTTGGTGTGCATCATGAGATTGAGGAAATGGAAGAAGATGGAGGAGAGGGAAAGGATGTATGCGATTTATGTATGATTCCCTTTAGTTAATGAGTGAATTAGAGACACATTGGGTTTGGTTACAAAAATTTTGATGGTAAATATGATTATTTTTGGTTCAACTCGAATATGTATATACACAACATGTGTAACAAACTTTCCAATTAATGAAACAAATAGTTTTATATACTACAAATAGTTCTAATATGGTACTAGAACATATTTGTGCTTGTTACACATAATTTTTTTTCTAAAAAACTACAAAAAGATCCAAGTTTTCTAAAAATTAGGCAGATAACATTTTTCTTACCACACGACCTATAATTTCTTTGGGCCAAACCTGGTAAGAGACGGATATAAAGTACTTGTGCCCGGCCATGTGTAAAGGAGAATGGTGGTTGGTCATCAAGCTAAAACGATGTTGGTTACTGTTGACATAGATAAATGGTCAGTGGGATACAGTAAAAAAGAATTTTGAGTGTTCTTTCCAAGTATGCAGCAAATATACTAAAATTGGAAGAACGCTAATTCGCAATAATTATTCTGACTGAGAGATTATTATCGACAGTGGCCTTGTTTTTAAAGATTGTATTATAGTACTTGACGAAACTCATATCTTAATTCGTCTTTCTAATGAAAATGCAATAGCATATAGAGATAGAAAACATGCGCATACAGTGAGTGTCAATATGAAATTAATATATTCGTATGTTGATGAAATAGATTAAGTGCATGATACAAAAAGGTTCTGTCAAGGGAGGAGTGAGTTGGTTGTTTCCAAATGTTAAGGTTCTTTAGTATTTCGAAAGTTAATCTACTGGTTGACTCTAATTTCCGAACAAATAATGGTGTTATTATTCTCTTTAATTCAAGATGTTTTGATGAACACTGTCCAACATTTTAAATATATATATATAATATATATACACGTATAACTGCCTCATACATCCGTAACCTGTGATATCAAACCAGTGTGACAAAACAACAAAGAAACAAAATTACTTTGTATCCATTGGAAAAAAAGTCAAGGTGGACTTTGATTAATAATGCTAACCCTACATTGGGCCACCATCTGTTATCTCTATCATCTAATCTGCATCTTCTTCAACAAAATCATCATCATCATCATCATCACATAAACGGTGGAGGAGGCAGTTTCCAGAAATTCCATGTGTTAAAGTCCTCCTGTTTGTAAAAAAGTTCATCAGAATCCGCAAGTAAACATCGAAACCAAAACAAAACCAAAAAACCAAAAAAAAACACTATTATCAGATACCCTTTCTGAAGAGGTTGTTGTAGCTGGGAACATTCCATTGACAAGAGCATGAAGATTTGTGTATGATCTTGTATCCACCCTACGATTCACAGCTACTTCCCCCTGCAATTCTCACAAGCAAGATCGCGATTCTTTCAAACGCCAATGTTTGCTTTAAGTTTACATAGTGAATTTTCTTTTGCGTTTTGGCAAAACAATACGTTTTCAGTATTTCATACAAAAACATTTTTACAAAGCCAAAATGAAAACTTACAAAGCTCAAACAAGCAATCGAGATCTCGAGACCTATGGCATAGTTTGTTCCACAAAATGTTGCTAATTCATCGTTTTTTTTTTTTTTTTTTTTTTTTGCTAATGCATTTCTCACATTTTAAGATAGAGTACCTTTGGGTTAATAGTGAAGATCTTTCCACGGGGGATTCCGACTTTAAGGTAACTTATCTCGTCCGTGTCTCTGTTTCCAAAACCAGCATAGAACGGGTTGTGTTCCGGAGGGAACAATGCCCGTATTTCCTGTAAAATTTCGAAAAAACCGAGTTCTAGAGTTACTCAAGATCTTTAAACATGTTTTAGAGGACATAAGAGTTCTAACCTCCAAGCAAGAGATCTTGAATTCATGAGGTGCTCTTCTAATTACTGAAAAGAAAAGAAAAAAGAGTTGGAAATAAGAACCAAATAATTCAAGATCAAGAAACCATGAGATATGTTTGATACCGTTGCAGAGGAAACATATCTTACCTTCTCGAAACAGCGAAGGAAAGAGGCCATCGGGAGAGATAACAACAGGCCCATCCGGCAATGCTTTTCCGTCCTGGGATTCACTAACTAAGATTAACAGAGTACACTACACTAGAATTTCAGGTAACGAAAATTTGGAATGTGTTGTGTCTTGTTACCTGCTTGAGATTAACTAGAAATTGTCTTGTGACCGAGGCCTGAGAAATCGCGCGTGCACTTAGAAACATCAACTGATAACCATTCTCCTGTAGAAATGTTTGGAAGAGAATATGAAATCTTTGCTTCCATGCTATTATCATTTCTAAATATATAAAAAAAACCATCAAAGTGCATACAACAGACCTTAACAGCCGAAAACAAATGTGTAACTCCTGTTTGAGACCAGTCAATACCAACCAAAGGCATAAACTGGCCTAAGACATCCGATCTAAAGAGAAACCAGAGAGTAAAAGGGAATCAGAAACAGAAACAGGTCATGGATTTTGGCTGAAAATATACGAATATAAGAGAAAACCGAAGTTGCTTTTACCTTGTGATGGTACCGTCTACATCCGAAATAACTATGCGAGCATTCCATTTCCATAAGTAAATCCTCGCATCTACCTGTTGAATTAACGATCTTGTGAACACCAAGTGGGAACTCTTGACAGTTTATATGACAAAACATGCCGTAGTAACGGATAAAATGACCTGTTGTGTACCCACAATATTGGTGGAGAACGTAAAAGTCACGGTATTCATTCCATCTTTCAGATCTAGCGAAGCGAGTTGCTCGGAAGTTGGAGTTAGTGCCCTGACTGTCTTTTTCACCGCTCTTGGCGACTTCTCTTGTTTCTCCTCAGGTTCAGGAGCATCTTTAGAAGAAGCTTCGGTATCGTTCCTTGATCTTCTGAGAGGGAAAGGCCAAAGGTTCCAGCCTCCACTGCCCGGAGCTAATACATCACCAGGTTTCTCATTCTGGTCAACAGCTATCATGCCCTTTGGCTCAAATACTTGATCAGTCCCAAATGAAACCAATCCTAAGATGATAGGAGCTGCTGCATCCCATGGAAAATAGCAGCCACCGATCTTCACGATAAGCTTATCGTTCTCCAGGATTGATGGGCCCAAGGAAGCAAACTTTTCCATATCCAGTTTTTCGGAATTGAAGGCCTGAGAAGCCGCTTCTGTTCCCATTCCTTCACTTAATAAGTGCTTGCAGAGAGAAAGCTCGACTGAGCATGGAGATAGAAAAGTTAGACTATAGCATCATAATTCAAAACAACAACCAAACAATTTCAGCACCTTTCATCATATCAGGGGGGTGAAGAGTATAAAGGTGAACTAGTTATATATCCTTACCCACTTCAGGATTAGCGACAACATGTTTGAATGCCTTTAAGTTTGGACTACCATTTTCTGCATCTAAAACCCCTGAGATCGACTCGTCTTCTCTCAAATCCCACTTTAACGTACTGGAACATGGGTCAAATGACTGGCTCAATGGCTGACAAGGACTGGCCTCAATATCATCGTTGCTGTGAAGCCGCATAATAGGTAATGATTCTACCAACCGCTCCATCTCTTCCCCAGAAGTTTCCTTTTTTCTCTCTATCTCAATCGGCTCTGACAAGACCTTTGAGTTCTCCACGCCGTTTTCAGGACTAGTTTCATTTTCATCATGAATCTCTTTCCCATCAACTTTTACAGTATCCGGAACACTTGACCCTCCAGAACTACTCCTGCCAGGTTTACATTCGTCAAGATCGCTAAAGGAAAACTGTTCCTCTTCCATCTCTTGTTGCAGGATGCTTGCTCCACTTATTGACTGAGACTTTTCTAAACTTCCTGCCGAAAAATGCATATCTTCCACGGTGATTTTACTTTCATCTTGAACCGGAGAGCCACTGCTGCTTCCTTGTTGAGAAGTGTCAATGCTCCTGCTCCTCAAAGCCGCTTGGTCAGCTGAACACAATGTTACATCTTCCACAGAATCAAGAACACTTAATACCTCTTCCTTAGAATCCAAATCACATCCAGTAACAGAATCCTAATAGAGAGATACAATTTATACAAGTCATTAGTCCCCATACATTCAATAAGCTTCTTAGTTTACTTCCAAGGCCACTACTCTACCATTCGAGAAAAACAAGATTTGATTAAACAACTAACCTGTGCTACCGGCTCGGTTGTCGTTGTCGGGTCTACAGTCATAGGTTCGACACATAAGTCTACTTTCCCACTCCCTTCACTAGCAAAAGAGAAGATGGTAGTCGATGCTTCACATGAACCATTTTCAACAACAAGTGACTCAACCACTCCACTTGATGCATTCTCTTCACAATAATCATCCACATTGTTGTTCTCACGAAAATCCTGCTCTTTCTCATCAAGATACCGCAATGTAGGAGACGCAACAAGAGGAGTCTCCAATATCGAATCACTATCTACCAACGGTTCCAAGCTTCCTTTATTACTTCCATCTACAACACTACTCTCACTACCACCACCACAACACTCACCACCATCCAAAGACTCTGAAGAAGCTTCTTTACCTTTCTTACACTTACGAGTATCGATATTAGTAGACCACTTGACATCTAGCAAATCAGCAGCAATCTGAGCTCTCTCCATTGACCTATCACCATCTTCTTCAAGCCTCGTCTCTCTAACCGATCTACCTCCAAACACAAACCCTAAAATCCCAGGCTTCCCTACAATCTTCCCATTCCCACCACGAGGGCTAGCGGAATCGTAGTTACAGCTCTTAGACTTCAACGGTATCTTAATCTTATCAACATAATCATCATCACAGCTACTCTTTCTCGTCGTCGTCTCGGTTTCATCACCGGAAGACAAAGTGTAAACTTCACCACTCTCTGACTCTCCGATCACATCTTCAACTTCTCTGAGGAAATAAGCTTGTCCTGTGTGAGCCAAGTACATGTTGAAACCTGAATCAACACCATTGACCTCGATCTTGATCAAATTACTTCTGTTCTTCAAAACCCCTTGGAATTTCCCGAATCGAACGTACCAAGGAGACGATTTGAATGTCCCATCGGGCTGCTCGACGACGATAATGTCGATCGCGCCTCCGAACGGATGGAACGGACCTGAAACCGTGCCTACGCCTCGGTAGATGTAGCTTCCGATTCTACCGACGGCATTCATTTCTTAATCCGATTAAAGCAAATAGCCAAATCAAAAACGATCTTTAAGGAAAAAAAAACCAAATTAGGAAACTTGATTGATTGGTGGTTATATGGATCGATCAATCATCTTGCGGAGAAAACAAACCTCGAAAACCAGGAACAGAGAACCAAATTCGAATGAGGAAGAAGACAGTGGAGGTTAGAGGAAGAGTTTGACGAGGCAAAAGGGCATATTCTCTGAGAATGATCCAAAGGAGACACAGACCAACAAATTCATCATTAATTCTTGCCGCCGGACATTATATTTTTGCTTCGGTGGGGTTCGTTTCCTAGTGATCCAGTTTTTTGGATTTCATCAATTTTTCATTTTCTTTTCTTTTAGTTTCTTGTCTATTTAATATTTTTGATAAGTAATAAATATCATTTATGTTTCCACCTTCCACCAACTTGAGTTTTTTTTTGTTTTTTCGTTTCCCATCTGATTTCATTACAAAGATGGGAGATTAGGACTAATTACAACAATACAAAAGCCTAGATCAAGGCAAATCAATCTACATTACACTAAAGTCACTCTACTCTCCAATTCAATAAAAATCATGCAGCCAAAGATGGGTAGGTAGCTAGAAGCTACATATGATTGTTGGTGGTTTTTGTTTGGGACACTAGCAATTATAAGAAACACTCCCATGCATATTTGTTATTTGGATTTGAAACTCCATTTTTCAGTTATTGCATGTGAAAATCAGAGAAGATGAATGATGGCCTGACGGCCTGATTATTAGCCTCAAGATCCGAAACCTTAAAAAGCAAAATTTACACGTTAACCAAGAATGAAAAGGCGATTTTCGTATTTTCATTTCCTTATCATTCGTAGCCAAAGTATGACTTTATTCTTTTCTTTTTTTCCTTCGATTGTGAATGGAATCTTTTTTGGTTCATGTCTTCCTGAAGCTTCTCCATCGTTTCACTACTCTTATTATGCTTACAAGTTACAACACTAAAAGCCAAAGTGTGATAGTGCCAATTTAATTTTCAGTATCAGCTCTACATTAACATAGAAACATATCGTCTACCCTCGTTTTGTTTCAGCTTTTAGTCGCATGATCCATGAGGTCTTTTTTTTTTTTTTTTTTTGCACCCACAATATTTAGATCGATGATAATATTTTATTAGAGGAATTCTCATTTAGATCAATGATAAGACTCCATGGATTCATACTCTCAAGGAAAGTACCATCTCAAACCATCTGTTTCAGCCCATTCACCAGTTATTTCCTACCAAACAATTAATATACTCTTCCAGTTCCAGAAAAATGATAGACGATATCCAAGAATTTAATGGAGTATTCTTGTTGTTCAAAATACATGCTTTTAGTAAACCTAGAGAACAGTCAATTGGAAGCTTGCATCAATCTCCAAGCTTGTTTAGCTTAAAGCTTGGTTGAAACATTCAATATCTCTGACTCGATCTTAACCCGATCTTGATGCCATAACTTGTCCCAATCCAATGGATTTTTCTTTTGTGTTCTAAGAAATTCCATTAGAAATGCACTTGTTAGCTTTGCACAAATAAACTTTAGTAATTTGAAGCAAGACATGACATAAACATGCATTGCCATCATCACTACTTTGAGTATAACTTATTTTCCTTCTTGAGATAATGTGCATGCATACCATCCAGAGTCCAGACATACCATATTTCGTCTTATCATATACACTAGCATATTAAAATCACTCTAGAATAATTTCTAAACCCTTTCTAGAATTTCAAATTATTTAAAATATACAAACAAACAACACCACTGTCTAAATGATTACTCATGCCCCATGCAAATAATAAGCTGAAAGGTATGTGATAAAACATAATTAGATATCAAATTGGATTGAAGAAAGGTGTATGTGATAAAACATAACTAGATATCGAATTGGACTGCGGAAAGACATTTTCAGTTTTTTTTTTTGTATTACTTTTTGGTGTAGTATAAGAAAATCTCATACCAATTGAAGATTTTATCAATAAAATATTAGTATTTGTAATATATATATTTTTTATTTTTTTTTAAAGTTTCTTAAATTATTTTTTGAGTTTTTATTATCGTTTAATGTAATATACTTATTGAAATATTCTGCCGGAATGGAAATGCTCTAAAGGGGTATATCCAATTTGGTATTTTGAGTGAGTTTAGGTGATTTGTGTTAAAATAACAAATTTCCTGTTATTCAAACTTAAATTCTAAAACCTCTTTTAAAATCCATTGTTATTGAACTTGTGATTTTAAAATATACTTTCAAATCCAGTGTTATTGGAAATATTTTTAGAAGTGGATTTTAAGTGATTTCAAATGATTTTATAGTTATTTGGTGGGATTTCTTTGTTAAAAACAAATCACCTAAAATCTCATAGTTTTTGGTGAGATTCTAGAGTGAATTCATTAAAATCATAACAATTTCTCTAAAATCATCATAAATCATCTAAAAATAAAATCAGCCTAAATCATTATAAATCTCAAGTTCAATAGATCCCCTAAATATATTTTTCTAGCTAAAAAGCATTTAAAAAAAAAAAACACAAAACACAAAAAGCAGAGAGCCAGAGGCGCGTGCGTTTCACGGTCCTTAATATTCGCCGTTCATCCCTCTTTCTATTTTCTCAATGCTCTCGGGTCACATCGCCTGCTGGTTCTTTTTCTCTGATGTTTCTCTTCTCTGAATCTTTCAAATCTAATGATGTAATCTCTGACATTAACCATCAAACTAGAGATCAGTTATATTGTCCCTCCAAAAGCTACATCTCGCATTTGTCTGATTTAAAAGGTACGACATTCAAACTCCCCTGTCTGAAATTCTAGATTCTTGTTTGCAAAAAAATGTATTTGACGTAATCCCAAGAACAAGAAGAAGTCAAATCTCTAGAAATGCGATGATCACGAATCGAGTTTGACCAAAATTAGATAAAGCCCGTTTTCAGTTGCATTTTCTGAAGCAATCGTTAACAATGTTGGGAGACGATGATAAAGATTCAGACGACCTTAATGTATTTCTCAACGCCATTGGTGAAGAACAACCTAATGACGAAGCACCGATGAGAAACTTCATGGCTTTCAACGATATCGACTTCTTGAACTTGGACGATTCGCATCATAACCCGTTTCAAGATTTCGATTATGCTTCGAATCAACAACCCGAAAGTCCAATCTTTGAATCTCCCAAGGTTTATATCGCACCAAGGGTGATGATAAGCCATCAAGATTCCTTCTCAGAAGACTCAAGAATCGAAGACGCGAGGATATTGCCGATGTCTCCTCGTTTAAAAGTTCCTGCTTCTCCTCGAGCTTTCGTGTATCAGAGATCTGTGGAATCACCACGGTTCGGGTCTCCGACAGGTGTCGTCGTCGGATTGATCGATACAGCTTCACCTTTCGAATCTGTGAAAGAAGCGGTTTCGAAGTTTGGAGGGATCACAGATTGGAAAGCACATAAGATTCAGACAATAGAGGTTCTTAAAAAATCTTTGTTCTGTTTTCTTTTCCATATGATCTTGTTTTCTTGTTTGAAGTATTTTGTTTTGTGTGTTTTCAGAGAAGGAAGATGGTTGATGAAGAGCTTGAGAAGATACAAGAAGCTATGCCTGAGTACAAGAGAGAAGCTGAGATAGCTGAAGAAGCGAAACTCGATGCGTTGAAGGAGTTAGAGAGCACAAAAGCATTCATCGAGGACCTAAAGCTCGAGCTAGAGAAAGCGGAAAAGGAAGAGCGACAAGCGAAACAAGACTCTGATCTCGCGCAGATGCGTGTTGAAGAGATGGAGCAAGGTGTGGCTAACGAGGCAAGCGTCGCGGTCAAAGCGCAGCTCGAGGTAGCTAAATCGAGGACAGAGTCAGCTACTTTTGAGCTAAGGTCTGTGAGAGAAGAGATTGAAATGGTTTGTTATGAGTATGAAGATATGTCTAGGGAGAGAGATTTAGCTGCGGAGAGAGCTCAAGTTGCTGTTGATGAAGCTAAAGAGATTGAGAGGAAGATGGATGGTTTGAGTATAGAGTTGATTGCCACCAAGGAGTTGTTGGAATCTGCGCACACTGCTCATCTCGAAGCTGAAGAGAAGAGGTTCGGTGCGGCCATGGCTCGGGACCAAGACATATACAACTGGGAGAAGGAGCTGAAGATGGTGGAAGATGATATCGAGAGGCTTAACCAAGAGCTTCGTGCGGCTGATGATGTGAAAACTAAGCTAGAGACAGCTTCTTCGCTTCAGTATGATCTGAGGGATGAGTTAGCTGCGTTCAACGGAAACTCAAGCTTTGATCTGTTGATGGAGAAGAAGAGTAACAGTGACATACATGCCGCGGTTGATTCTGCCAAGAGAGAGCTCCAAGAGGTCAAATCCAACATTGAGAAAGCGGCTTCCGAGGTGAAAACATTGAAGATAATCGCTGGATCGTTACAGTCCGAGATTGGAAGAGAGAGACAGGATCTTGAAGAGACTAAGAAGAGAGAAAATGCGGGTTTGGCCAGGGGAAAGGATAAAAAAGGAATAGAGGAGGAGATGGTGGACACAGGCAAGAAGTTGGAGCAAGCGACGAAAGAGGCAGAAGATGCAAAGTTCTTGGCAGCAGCTGCGAGAGACGAGCTTAGAATGGCGAAGGAACTGTCTGAGCAAGCGAAAACCGGAATGTCTACGATAAAGAGTAGGGTAATGGAAGCGAAGAAGGAAATGGAGGCTGCTAGAGCTTCAGAGAAGTTGGCTTTAGCTGCGATAAAGGCTCTGCAAGAGACTGAAAGTGCTAAGAGATTCGAGGAGATTAGTAATTCACCAAGAACCATCATAATCTCTGTAGAGGAATACTACGAGCTAAGCAAGCAGGCGCACGAGTCAGACGAAGAGGCGAACAAAAGGCTAGCGGAGATCGTCTCGCAGATAGAGGTGGCTAAAGAGGAAGAGTCAAGGATCTTGGAGAAGCTAGAGGAAGTGAACAGAGAGATGAGCGTAAGGAAAGAAGAGCTGAAAATGGCTATGGTAAAAGCCGAAAAGGCGAGAGACGAGAAGTTGGGGATGGAGCAAGAGTTGAGGAAATGGAGGTCGGAGAACGGGAAGAGGAGAACAGATGAAAGCAGGGAGCCTGAGAAAAGCCCGACGAGGGAGAACGGATTCGGGCAGTCGAAATCGTTTGCCTTTGGTGAACCAGAAAGCAGCAGTAACAATGTTGGAGGAGGTGCCAGAAACAACAATACTCCGCCGACACCTGAGACAAAGAAGAAGAAGAAGAAGCTTTCTTTGTTCCCCAAGGTTTTCATGTTCTTGTCAAGAAAAAAGTCTCACAAGTGAAAAAATAGTTGAATACCTTTCCTATTCTTCCAAATATCTGTTTTTTTTTTTTTTTTTTTTTCTATTACACAAACACAACAATACAGACTCCTTGAAGATGAGTCTAGCAATTACTTTTGCATGTATGATTTTGTTGATTTCACTTATAGGAATAAAGATATTGATCTTCGAAAGAGAAAGATGCATATATTATTAAACCCAAACACCAATTTCCAAAGAGAATACAAAGATAAAGGAACTTTATTTCAGAGTTTTTTCAACATTGCTTATGATAATAATAATAATAATCCACCTCTCTACTTAAAAAAGCCAACCCTTAGAAAGACATAAATTGAGCCTGAGTGAAGGGTTTGACAATACCACTCTTGATTGTGTTCACAACTTTGATGGCTTTGGGAAGATGTCGGGAGTGAATTTCTGCGCAGCGCTGAGACTACCTTTGATCTTCATCGCACCCCTGCATTATCATTCAACATTCACAGGATTTCATCAGAGACCAAATCAAAGTCACACAAAATGCTTTTGTGGGTTTTTCAAGAAAGCAGAGTTCACATCAATGTGAAACTGTTTTGGATCAACAAGAAAACTTAAGATTGTGATTCAGACACAAGACAAAACTGCTAAACATACTTGTAATAATGCTGATGAAATGAATGACATATTGAAGGATTCAGAGACCAAATCAGAGTCACGCAAAACTAGTGGGCTTTCAAAGTAAGATATGCAGAGTTTCCATTAAGGTGAAATGGTTTGGATCAAAAAGAAAACTTTGGAGTTATGTTGTCTGTTTGATGGTCGATTCAGACACAAGACAAAAACTGCTAGACATACTTGTAATAATGCTGATGAAATGAATGACATATTGAAGGATTCAGGGGAATGAAAACAAACCTGATGAAAGCAATCTGAGGATTCATCTTCCCAGTAGAAACTTTGACAAAATCATCATCCTTGAATGAAAACGTAGCATCCACTTTCCCTCCTTCGTATTTTCCTAATTTTCCGATACAGAAAAGTCAATTGATTTTTTAGGGAATCCATACAAGTATCTTCCAAAGAATCTTGGTCTAAAAGCAATTTTTTCTTCTTTTCAGAATCTCTTAATTGCCATAATCGAGGAGAGCTAATTTTCAGGATTAAACGATAAACAAAAGTCAAGTAGTTTTAGCGAATCGACACAAAATCTTTGTCTTATTCCCAATTCTCAATTTTGTCTAAAACACAAAATTTCTCAGATTCTCTAATTCGAATTCCCAATTAAACAAAGAGCTAACCTTTGGTGACTTCGCCTTTCTTCAGATCGACGATGTAAGAAACCTCTTCAAACCCTAATTTCTGTAAAATTCGAGAAAAGGGGGAAAATTTAACAGAAAAAAAAAAAAAAAAAAAAAAAAAAAAAAGAAGAAGAAGGAAATGGGGACCTTAGGAGCGATGTTGATCTGATAAACGAGACCGATCTTCTTTGTGAGCTCTTTACCGGCATCGGAAGAGAGATGTTGCTTCATCAAGTCCATGATTGCATCGGATTTGAGTGAATTCGTCGCCATTTTTTTTTCTTTATGCGGTGGAGTGAGATTACGAAGAGGAGGAAGAGAAGGTGTGCAATGCATTATAAGGAGGAAGAGGTTTGGGTTTTGCTTCTCCGAGTTAGGTAGTAAGACAAAGGAGATGACGTGATCGATAAGTATGGAAAGATTGTGATTTTGAGAGCAGTGGCACGCTTCCCTATTCAACTATTCCCATCTGGCCATATCATTTTTTCTATTTTTTGTTTGGGAGAATTAGCTCAGTAATCCTTTTTTCATTTTTTCCTTCTTCAGATTGGGGAAATAAGAAATCAAACATAACCATTTTTACTATTAGGAATTTCTCCAAATGTTAGTGTATGTTAATCCGTAAAACAAATTATAACCAATCAAAAGTAAAAATGTAGAAGCTTATTGTTATGAAACAATTATTATTATTATTATTATATATATATATTCTTTTATTTACTGGAAAATCAGTGGTGGATCAAGGCCATGAATGTTTAACTGGTTTTTAGATTTTTGATTTTGGTTTTTGGATTTTGGTTTTTGATTTTAGATTTTGGTTTTTGATTTTGGTTTTGCTGTAGATTCAGTTTTTCAGAAACTTGAATGGGTGACTTATTCAGTTTTTGGTTTTTGTGTACATTCTTTTTTCAATAAAAAAATAAAACTATGAATTTATTAATAAGAAAATTTATATTATTTATTACAAAAATAATAAATAATACCAAAATTTTATTTATAAACAAGTACGCCTTTATTTTATAAAATTATTTTTAAAGGAAAATAACAACCATAAACTATAAACTATAGTAATCGTGAATTCCATAAAAATGCAGAAATCTCATCTCGAATTCCTTCCATATACTGCATCGGAGTGCGACCGTGTTCTTCATCTTCATCTGATAACTATGGTAAAAGTATTGACTAAAGCTATATAGAATTAATTAACTAATTACCCAGATATCTCCAGTAGCTTGATAGCTTGATTTGTAGAGAAGTTTACTATTTCTGAGATTTTGCTTGTGTGTTTAGCTGCATTATATAGGAAAGGATTATACCTATAATTAGTTTTTGCAAAAAAAAAAAAAAAATAGGGTTAAAAAAAAATTCTATCGTGCTAGTGCCTAGTATCCAGGGAAAAACCCAAAGAATAGAGATTTTGGTTTCTATGTTGAAAATGGCAAAGATCTAAAAAAACTAGTTTCCCTAGAAAATAGGGAATCTATTTCAGCAAAATCATGATTGGTAAAAAAATGGTTTTTTCAAAATCAAAAACTAGAATCTAATCTAGAATCTACAAACAATCAAGGCCCAAGAAGTTTTTTCTTCCAGGTTCAAGTCAAAATTTAAAAAAAAAAAAAAAAAACAAATATCTCAAAGTTGCAAAATGAAAAATCAAAAGTAATTTCAAAAAGCTATTGGTTATATCACTTATATATGTTTTCGAGAATACGAACAAAATAACCAAAAAACTCTCCAAAGTCATATGGGTTAGGATCAAACCCTTTCAATTTCATCTTAAATCTAGGGGAGTCTTGGTAGCATAGAATTGTACTAACAATTTGTTTGCAGGAATAACCATGTCAGCGACTAAGCGTGAGTTACAGCAGTATAGAGTTGTGCTACCGCTTGTTTTACAGGTTAAGGTTTGTAGCTATTGCTAAGTGATGAGCATGGTGGTTGAGTAATGTGCCGCATGTGTTATTGCATCTAAGTAGCTGCATGTAGATTGTAGTGAGTTTCGACACTTTCCAATATGTAGACCGACCAAAATGGATGAAATAAATCCCATTCACGACGGAAGATTCTTGTGATAGATTGCAACCATAGATTGCATTGAGGTATGGTGAATCTTGAGACTGTACGTCGGCGTACATCTGTTGGGGCCCGACGGACAATGTGAGATTTGCGTTAATCGAGAATCCTAAGGTAAACGGGTATATGATAGTTCGCATGTTTCTTTCACATGTAAACATGTTATAAATGTTCAAAACTTGTTTTAATATACATTAATTTATAATAATTTACTACACTAAATCAAATCATAAACCGTCCAATCGGTTGAACCGAATTGACTCAGTGGCTCAGAATATTTTCCGGCGATTTGTTTAATGGGGTTAACCCAGAAAATAGGTTTAAGGGATTCTCACAATTGGTCCGGTTTTAAAAGCATTGGTTTTATCACAAATTGTTATTAGTCTTTTTGAAAGATATTCGGTGAGAAACCCTTAAATCACTTGTTTTTTTAGTGTGACTCAATCACTTCTTGGATTCACATCACTTAACACTTATAAAAAATTAATCGTGTTGGTTCAATACAAGCATATACTGTAGATCCAAATTTAATAAACACTAATCATGGAAATACCAATAAAATCAAGAATGCAAGTTCAAAACATAAAACATATCTACCAACCAATAATATCAAATCGTGATTTAAAAACATAGACTATGCCGCAACCATTGTATTCAAATTATGGGGTTCAAATCATATAAACCATTCAAAGAGTCATTTCGAATCAAAAGAGTTTTTATACACGATTCAATGAGTTATTTCGGATCAAAAGAGTTTATATAATAGTTTGAAAGCATAATAGATCATGCTCTAGTCTAACTAATAGTGAAGCCACACATGGATTCAAAGCAAAGATCACGCAACAATCAATACAATAAGGTGCAATGACAAGTAAAATCAAGTTATTACCTAGCATAGAACAACTAACTTAACATTTGAAACATTCAATCACTTAGGTTGGACCAAAACAAGCACATGTATTTATCCATAACACGTACCAATCACAAACATAGATGAACCCCTTAATTGGGTAAAGTTTAGGATAAACAAACACATATTTCCTAAAAAAGAATAATTAATTTGCAACACTAACTATTTAAATTAAAAAAAAAAAAAAAAAAAAAGAAGAAGAAGCAAAAGTCAAGATGGGGTATATCATCCGAGTATCCGACAATACCAGGAAAATCAAGATAACATTCGAATTTAACAAAGTATGTCCACTAGTGGTTTGGCAACAAACCAAAATGCAATAACTATGTCTAACGAGTGAACATGACATATTCTAATTATATCATCTAAAACAGATTTAAAAAGATATATAAAACATTTTTATAACAGCTAAGTTCAAATTGTCTATATTAAGCAAAGAAACAACAATAAATATTATCTTCTTGAAACGTTACATATGGAGTACATAATAGAACCATGTGCAAGAGAGAGAGATATATATATTTGAAAGGTTATAACTGAATATACACAACAGTCGTAATGCACAGTCATTTAAGCAGCTTCTTGGAAACATAAACTTTGTAGTAAACAAAACTAAATTTTCTACATAAACCTTTCTACTAATAAGCCAAGAACTTCCAACTCTAACAACTATTATAGCAAACTATGGTACTTAAAACCAAAAGAGAATATTAGACAAATCTTATGACGACGTATGTCTACAAAGGAGATGACAACGTTGGAGTTCAAATAATGCTAATTTCTTGATTTTTGACATCAATCATATACGTATTATTAAAACAGAAGCATCATAGAGAAACAAAAAAAATATCTATTGCACATTCTAAATGAACACACCAATAATTCAACAGATTTCCAAGACTTATCAACTATGTACGACTAAGAGACAATTATCCCATAACAAAAATATTTTCGATCAATGGATACCACTTACAGAATCTAATACAATAATTCATAAGTGTATGAATCATGATGCAGAATGCCAGAATTGCTCAAACATCCAAATTTGACTATAAGATTGCAAGAACATGATCCATAGTGAGGACAAATGCAGAATTGTAAGGACATGATGCCGAATGCTCATACAACAACCAAAACTAATGCAGACATGATGCCGAATGCTCATACAACAACCAAAACTAATGCAGAATGCTCATACAACAACCAAAAATAATGCAGAATGCTCATACAACAGCCAAAATTAATGCAGAATTGTAAGGACATGATGCAGAATGCTCATGCAACAATCAAAATTAATGCATAATGCTCATACAACCACCAAAATCATTAGAACAAATAATCAAATAATCAAAGGGTTAGTGGATAAAACAAAAAAAAATAGTATCGAGAGTCGAGGAAATTACAGCCATAAACTACAAAAGCTTCAAAATATATATCTACATGAGATTCAACTAATTACAAAGAGGCTTGAAAAGCACATACCTGTTAGAGAAGTCAGCTACACTTGAAATCTCCTCAGAATCGCTGACAGTTTGAACACCTTCTGAAGCACAAACCTGAGAAAAAAACAGAATTGGTTAGTTTTATTTAACGTAAATGCATCATACTTACCTTGTTTCATTGCCCAGATCATGAATAAGTTTTTGATTTTGACACATAGTCTTTGTGTTCAAGGTGTATGTGGTACAGAAAAGAATCACATTCTGATTCATATTATTTTGAAGTTGTTGGTCGTTTTTTCCACCCAACAAATCACTTCTAAGCTTTGTGGCAGAGAAGGTATTCTGTTTTTGACTAGTCTTTGTCTTGAGACTTCTTTCAGCCTTTGATCGTTTGTTTCATCCAACAACCTGACCACCGACCCATAGTCTTTTGTATTCTAAGACTATTCTAAGCCATCGTCTTGAAGACTTCAGCCTGTTAGTCGATCTTCTTCCATCGACAAGTCTTGTTTTCAGCAGTTATCGTAGTCTTTGTTTGAAGAATAGACTTAAAGTCTTATGACTGTGATTCGTAGCCTACTTCTTTCAGCCGTTGGTCGTTATATCCATCCAACAAATTGAAAGCTAACCGTTGTCTTTGTCTTAATACTTTCTTCTTCAGCTATTGGTCTTTTTCTGCTTTTAAGCTTTGCTGTTACCCAGCAATAACAGTTCTCGGGACATAGCCTTCGTCTCAAAGACTTTATTAAACCATTTGGTCGTTTTTCCCCATCCAAATGGTTCTCAGTTCATAGGCTTTATCTATGGACTTTTTCTAAGTCGCTGGTCGTTTTTTTTCCATCCAGCAAGTATAACGGACCCATTGTCTATGTCTAATGACTTGCTCTAAGCCGCTGGTCGTTTTTATTCCCATCCAGCAAGTCTTTTAACCGATCCTTTGTCTTTGTCGAAAGACTTTGTAAGCCGTGGGTAGGAAATCTGCTTTCAGTTTGTAGTCTTTGTCTTAAGACTTTATCAAGTGGTTGGTCGTTATACCCCATTCCATCCAATAAACTGAAAGCAGATTTGGGCAAGCCGTGGGTAGTAAATCGAAGTCTTTTGTCTATAAGACTTTTAAGATGTGTGGTCTTATTTGACATCCCCTAATGACTTGTTCTAAGCCGCTGGTCGTTAATTCCATCCAGCAAGTCTTTCAAGAACCAATTGTGTTTGTCTAATGACCTGTTTCATGCTGCTGGTCGTTTTTTCCCATCCAGCAAGTATTTAAACGGACCAATTGTCTTTGTCTAATGATTTGTTTCAAGTTGCTGGTTCCCTTTTTTTTTTTTCCCCATCCAACAACTCTTTTCACGGACCCCCTGTCATTGTCTAATGACTTGTTCTAAGCCGCTGGTCGTTTCTATATCCATCCAGCAAATCTCTGTCCAAATACTTTTGTAAGCCATGGGTCAAATTAGGAATCTGTTTTCAATTCGTAGTCTTTGTCATAAGACTCCGTTCCATCAAAACAATTGAAAACAGATTTTCTTAAGCCGTGGGTAGCAAAGTCTTATGTCTTTAAGACTAATAAGCCGTGTGGTCTTATTTGCCATCCCCTAATTGAGACATGCACTACCAAACCCATATAATAATCTTGCTAGGTAACAACGGGACAATGTTTCTTCTAGAGGCAACAACGGGACAATGTTCCCAAATAAGAATCTGACAGAAACACTATTAGATTAGTGTCCGCCTGTGATCGGTAGAATGTCTACCTCTTGTAGCTCAGACTGCTTGTCCTCCACCTAATCATTCATCTCTTATCCTTTTCTACATGAATCTCCCATTTCCTATGTCTGTCTTGTGTCAAGCTAAAGAATCTTCTTCTTCTTCTTCTTCTTTCTGCCTCTGGAGAGTTTAACAAGGAGAGAATTTCAAACTCAAGAGCAACTGAGGGTTTAACTTGTTATACAGTTTGAGTTTGTGTAGTAAAGAATATACCTTATGCTCTTCTACAAGTCTCAAAACGTTCTCTTCAGATTTCTCTCTGCTCAATGTTCATAGCATCATCGCTCTGCCAAACCATGAAGATATAAAATTGTACTAAGATTTAGTTTCCTATGTATGATACTCTGATTCTAGACGGATATTACCTTTTTCTTGTCTTCTTCATCAAGACTTTTGTTTGCATCGCTTAGCCTCTTTTTCTGCTAGGTTCCTCTGGATACTGTCAGATACAGTCAAAAACTATTTGAACGTATACATTGATTTGTGACTAATGATCAGAAAATTCCATTGACTTAGCAGCAAAATTGTAAAGATAAACATGGAAACCAAGCATAATCAGAGACTTTATCTTCAGAGAGGAAAACAAAATCGCGATTAAAGCAACACTAGAAGGATTACACGAAACTTACAAACCCTAAAATGAAAAGACGTACCTCGACGACGAGCGAGAAACCCAAACAATCGGGTCGGTTTCAGACGGAATCAAGCCTCAAAAGAAACTCTGATTAGGATTCAAAAATTGATCGATTAGAAAACTTCAAAACCCTAAAACAAAACGAAACTTGTAAATCCTCAAGCAAGTTCCACTTACTAATCTAAACGAATCTGCCGTGTCGTCAAATCTTTGAAGAGTTTATCAAAGAGGATTCTTCAAAGGGGAAAGAAAATAGAAGAGAGAAAATTGGGAGAAGATAAAATGATTGATTTTATGCATCGCTGCGATTTGGGGAAATTTCGAGTCGGTTTTTGATCGAGAAAATTCTTAGAAAGAACAAAGGCAGAAAAAAAAGAATGGCGTTTGACCACACGCGCAAACGTTTCTCCTAACGGTTTATTTTTTTAAATTTGAGTCGATTTATTTCGTGATCGAACCGGTCCTGCATTCTCAGAAAACCACCCAAAACCAATTTACGGTTAGTGCAAACGTATTGGATTCTTTCTTACTTTTCCTGGTTAACCATTAAATTTGCAGAAATTTCTCCTTGGTTTCTTCTGATTCAATATAAGAGCATGTGTTACATTTGTGACGTCACTATATATTTTGAAGGCATCTATAGTGATGATAATTCATCTTCTCTCAACTTATAGTAGCAACAAATGAAGTTTCTTCATTCTCTATATATGTTCGTTAAAATGTATCATTTATAGATTTATTGTTGACATAGAGACATCACATTTAAAGCCAAAACGCTTCTGCCTTTGACTTTTGGAGTCTTCTGTGACTATTTTGTTGTTTTACAGGTTAAGTAATGAGCAAAAAAGGCAAAAAAAAAAACGCAACCTCCATTTCAGGGACGGAATCTGGAAAATCTACACGTTGCAATGCAATGAAAGAAGCTCCCATAGTTACTGCATGGCTTATAATAATTGAATATTTTTGGTTGATGCAGTTTTAGCTCTATAAATTTCTGTCCACTACAACTTACAAGTAATTGCTTATCTTTGTTGATCATACTTGTTCCAGCTGAGGGAATATTGCTGTTTGTTGACATGGGTTGTTCTGAACAATATAGTCAAACTTGTGTGTGAAGCAAAGATGCAATCATGGTGCAAGCTATGTTTTCTTCTCTACCTCTCAATTCATTTCTTCCTGTCAAAGTTTTATGTTATGGACATAATTGACATCTTTTCAACATACATGTAAGATCACCAAGGGAAATATATAGTGCAGTGGAGGGAGTTTTAGAGTCTATAGCAAATGGAGATTCTCACATGTCCTTTAGACAGGAAGCTGATTACGCAAATCCATGTGAAATTCGTGTTTTACCACCTTATCCTCTGCTAGATTTTTTCTTTCTGGAACATATTTAGTAAAGTTTCAAAAATTTTGATGCAATTTTGGTTATATTTTTTTGTAGACCGGATCCAAAAGAAATGCGCAAGACTCTAGGCATCATAAAAATGCATGGTTTGTGGGTCTCATACACGGAACAAAGGTAAGAATGGGATGAGTTTTCTTCTGCTGACACTTTGGGATGGGATCAAGAACATATGCGATGGTGAGTTTATTTCCAAACTTTGATATTTCAACAAGATAAAGGAAAAAATAAATAAAAACGTTCTTAAGTCTTCTTTTTAGCCGAGGCAAGATTAGGCTTCAAAGGTGAAAAGTCAAAATGTCAAATAAGAGTGCAATTTCTTTTATTCTAAAGAATATATAGAAATAAGGTAAAAACAAAAAAAAACTGTCCTGACCTACACAGTTCTTGGCATAATAAAAAATAAAATAAAACATAAAACATATATAGAGTATTTTCTATTTTTCTGAATAATAACTTGAACCTCAACTTATTCAAGTTTCTTGAGTAAATCCACCATCGATGAGAATCATGAGATAATGAAATTGACAAAATCACAAATGATCATAACATAAGTAACAATCAAGTTAAAACTTCATCAACAACCGAACTCCATAAACCATTTAAAAGAAGAAGAAAAAAACAGAAATATAATTTTTTGTTCAAAAATACGGTTCTATTTGCTTTTTTGTCGGTAAAATCTTTATTTATTAAATTCTTCTGGTCGAGTTTTTCTACCATGTTAATTAAAATAAAATATTGCAAGTAAAAGATCTTAGTAGAAAAACGTTTTCTACATAAAACAAAAAAATTAACTAGAAATGTCTCTCTAACGGGTGGCTTCACTAACTCATATTCTAAAAACTCTGCAGTCATCATTAAATATTAGATTTTTGTTATTAGCGGAATTCTTAGAAATATTAACGCACTTAACATATAAGAACACTAAGTAGGGGTGTCAAAATGGTTTGAAATTTATGGGTTGACCCAACCCAACCAACCCATTAACCCTAATGGATCAAATTTTTTGGTTCTAATGGATTAATGGATCAAATGGATTGTGGATCAAATGGTTGTGGATTAAATGGGTCAAATTGAAATGGATTGATGGATGAAATGGTTAACTATCACCTTCTCATCATACATAAATTTATTTTTCAAATTAGTATTTCCACAATTATGATTTCACTTTTTGTCTATAAAAAACATGATTTTGCAAATTACCCCGTCCCAATTTTTTTCTTTTTTCAAAATTATACCCAACAAAATATGAAATTTAGTTTTTTCCCCAATATATAATTTTCACAAAAAAAATTCGCAAAAAATGCGGGTTTCACAATTTTTCACCAAAACTTACGATTTCACTATTTTTCCGCCCAAAACGCGTTTTGACAAATTTTCCCGCCCAAAACGCGTTTCACAAATTTTCCATCCGAAATCGCGTTTTCACAAATTTTCCGTCCAAAATCAAGTTTTGATAAATTTTTCCTCCCAAAATGCGTTTTCACAATTTTTTCACCCAGAATCGTGTTTTGACAAATTTTCCGTCCAAAATAGCGTTTTGACAAATTTTCCCGCCTAAAACGCGTTTTGATATTTTCCCGCCAAAACGCGTTTTGACAAATTTTCCCGCCAAAATCGTGTTTTGACAAATTTTCCATTCAAAATGGCGTTTTGACAAATTTTTCCGCCTAAAACGCGTTTTGATATTTTCCAGCCCAAAACGCGTTTCACAAATTTTCTGTCCGAAATCGCGTATTCACAAATTTTCCGTCCAAAATCGTGTTTTGACAAATTTTCCCGCCTAAAACGTGTTTTGATAAAATTTCCCGGCTAAAACGCGTTTTCATAAATTTTTCGTCCAAAATCGTGTTTTGGCAAATTTTCCCGCCCAAAACGCGTTTTTACAAATTTTCCAGCCTAAAATGCATTTTGATAAAATTATTAGAAAATTATTTATATTTATTGTTTATGGATCATGGGTTAACTATTTAACCAATTAAACCATATAATTAGATGGGTCATGGATCAACCTAATCCATTTACTAATTGGGTTGGATTAACCCATGACCCATTAACTCTCAACCCATTTGGATAATGTGTTAGATGGGTTGGATTACCCATTTTGACACCCCTAACACTAAGAAATGGATTAAACAGTTGGTACCAAACACAAAAACAGTATTTAGTTTCACAGCTTATAGTTTGTGTTTCCAGGAAAAAAAAAAAAAAAGATGAAGACGAAGATCCAAGCTAAAAATGGAGAGAAAGAGACTACAAAATAGTAATTAGTTCTCTTTGTGGAAAGAGGGAAAAAACCAAGAGAGTGGCACTTATTCGTCATCCTTGTAAGGATACTCTTCAGCGACTTGCTTCAATAGCTTCACCTGCAACTCATAAGCATCATCCCCTCGAAGCACATCACGCGTCCACGTCACTTCCGTCTTCATTGAGACCTGAACATTTTTCAAACAAAAAAGAAGAACATAAACACCGAGTCTAAACCAAGTTCTGCACTTGATAATGAAGGTAGTTGAGAGAAGTTTCGTTTCACATTTTTGAGGAAATAGTTTGTTTGAGAAGCTTGAAAACGCAAATTCTGTAACCAATAAAGTGTGAAGTAAGAAAAAAAAAAGAGGAAACTGACCATTTCCAAAGCTCCTCGAATGACTCCACTTAAGACATTGCAGTAGTAAAGACCTTGGCAAGTATCGGGAAGCTCCACGAAATCAACGAGCGGATTGTCTTCCAAGATTATACTGCAGCAAGTCCCATCCACGTCCCAGCTTGACACTGATGCAGTGACCCCCAAGAACATCTTGAAACCCACCTACGTAATTACAAAACAAAAGCCTGTTACTACCTTTTCAATATGATAAAACCAAATGAGCTATCTACTCGACGTTTAAATGATGCTTCAAAATTGTAGAATCATGATGCTAAACAAGTAAACAAAACCTTGGCAATCATTTCAGCAGTTTCCTTGAAATCAACGCATCTGGAAACACCAGATTTGGCTAGGAACTCATCGATAAGTCGGATTCCAATGTTGTATCCCCTGCAGAGTAAACATAAAAAGCTAATAATCAAATCCTCATCGGTATGTTCCTGAAAGTCGAATGCTTTATTCGTTCCCACCATGCCAAATGAACAAAGGAACTAGAGACACATAATGCATATCGAAACGAAACACAAGAATGAAATTTTGTTTTCCAACACCAAAATCAAAGGAAGTGATCAAATCGAAAGGGCATGGAAGAGAGTTACAGAAGAAGAGTACATTTGATCAAGCTGTTTGTTGACTTCTTCGACTTCTTCCAAGTCAGTAAGCAGTTGACGCACAATTGCACCATAAGTCAATGTGAACAACTCTGCGTTCTACAAATCATCACATTCCAAGAGATCAAACAAACAAAAAAACTGAATCAAAAGATTCGGATTGGCTTCTCTCAAATCCATACAAATTACAACACATTTGACAGAAATGAAGCATACATAGAAATAGGCCTTTATGGGGGGAATCGATGGCAAGTTGCAAAGAAGCATATACCAATTTTCAAATGTGGACTTACCACACGATCGATGCTGGAGAAAATCGCATCACCGGAACGAGGACCAACCGGAGCCATCTCCAAAATTTCAGCAACTACAGAAAGCAGAAAATGCACAAGTGAGTCTCTCTAAAACTCATGTAGATCTACTAGCGGAAGATGGTGGAGGTTAACAAATAAACCCAATTGATCAAAACTATGAATTACTTGTTTCGATCGGAACAAACCATCTCTCAATCGCTTCACCGATGAAATCTAAAACAGTGAATCTCTCCAGATATGCACAACTGATTCAATCACGATAGTGACTTGCGAAAACTAGTTAATTAAACCACAAAATCGACGCATTGCACCCTAGGACACCCAAAGAGACTAGCAATTTCAACAAGGAAAAAATAACTTGATTCGTAAAATCAACCTCGAATTTGAATAAAAGAAGATCAATTAACGATCTAAGAAGCACAAATGAAAACGGGGTGGGAGCAAAATCAAATCTTACCGAATAAGGAACGAAACCCAGGAAGCAAAAGAATCGGCGATGGCAGGAGATAGGGTTAAGAGAGAGCCCAGAAACAAAGGAGAAGATGCAAAACCGGTGAGAAGAAGCAGAGAAGGATGTTGTCGAAGAGAGAGAGAGAGAGAGCGAGAGAGAGAGAGAGAGAAAATGATGCTTAAAGAAGAGAGAAGCTGTTAGAGCAAAAAAGACTCTCTTAGTGGAATAGAGGGTCTACGAAGGGACCGATTTTAATACAATTGAGATTTATCATCGCAACAATGTGTATCGAAAATTTTAAAAATACAAAATTATGAAATATATATTATAAAATTTATTTAATTTAAAAATCATCACAACAATGTGTATCGAAAAATTTAAAAATATAAAATTATGAAATATGATTTAATATTATAATATTTATCATTTAAAATTTACAATGCAATGAGCCAATGATCAAACTTATTAGTTTTTCATGTTAGTGAAACTCTGTTAAAATATAAACTTATGTTAATCTTTGAAGGATTTAAGCAATAAGTATGATATATATGAACTTAAAACCGGACATAACTTTGGTAGATTGTTTTTTTTTTATAAAGGATTTAACTTTGGTAAATTAGATACGATGAAAATGGGAATTGTTTGTGATAGTTATATCGTACTATCAATTCCATATTGTTTGAACCATTTCTCCGTAGACCGTAGTGATACGATGAAAATTCGAATTGTTTGTGATGGTTAGCTAATATGGTTGTGATAACGGATTATACCAAAATGGAAACTTCATTCAAAAATTAATCTGATGTTACTTGTTATTTTATTCTTTGAGCAATAATACGTAAACTAAATTCTCAAAATGCGTTGTCAAATATAGGATACAGGCACTAACAATAAATCTAACTTTTAACTTCCAACTTTAAAGGTTTCACATTACAAATGAATCCACTCACATGAGCATATATATTTATAGTTAGGGATATATGATGAAGACCCATGTCACTAAACCATAGTAAGTCGAATTTTTTTTTTTACTAATTGAAATTCTATACATTACAAAATTCTCCTCTGATACCAACTTCAACGACCACTTGAGTTCATGTCATGTTTGCAGGAGTTTTTCTGAGTGGTACAACCTATAACACCAATGAACAAGACGATACTTTAGATCAATAAACTAGTCACATTCAGTGATCAAACTAAATTGGTGAGAGAAGTAACCTGATCAGTACTCGACGACGGCGATGATCCGCTCATCACTGTCTTCATCTTCTTCGAGCTTCCGTTTTCTCCTTTTGTTGCTTCGTTGACAAAGTTCTGATCAGATACCTCTGCTTTTGAAACAAATACAAAACACTAATAAGTTTTACAAACTTAGAAATAGAAAACAAAATTTGAGAAAGAGAGGAATAGCATAACTAATAATACCTTCTCCGATGCTGATTTGATCGCGGTCACGCGAATGAGAGCAGCCTTCCCGCAACACTCCTGAGCTGCATATGACTATTCCCTTCTTCCCATTGGAGCTAACCACTTGGTTTTCGAGCTCATCCGTCACAAGAATCTCGATCTTCGGCGAAGGCTTATAGTGCTTGATCCACGGACTCCTAAGAAACTCGTGAGAACCACCGCCTCGTCTTCCATTGACGCCGCCGCGGTATTCGGGTTGTTTTACATTCATCTTCTGCCAGAAACCATCACGAAGAACCTTGAACTATAATATAGCAAAAAAAAAAAAAACAATATTGACAAAACTTATAAACATGAGATCAACTGTGTAAGAAACAGAGGGAGAAATGTGTCAGTACCTGTTCTTCACAAGGTTTTCTACAGCCACCGAGCCTTACATTCTCCTTGTTCGAATTCGAACCGAGCGCGCCGAGGGAATTGTATAGCTGGTCTACGAATGAAGCTTCCATGGATTTAAGATATAAACTATGCTTCTCATCAGTCCACTCTTTTCCCGCAGAATACTACAACAAGAAACATGTTTCAAGGAAATCGATTATTATACAAACGTTTGTGAATCAAAAATAGCAATTAGGAACAAGTGAATCTCAATGAATGCACATTTTGCTATGTTTTTTTTGGTCAAACATTCGTCAACTACTTCGTTTCCCAATGGCAAATTATGAATTAAATTAATCAGTAAGACTACAACTGAAATTGGATAAAAATATAATAATGATTATATGAGAGACTCTTCACTTTCTCCCCTCAGCAATCAACACCGGAAAATTTAAACGAACCAACATCGCAACGGATTTTCTCCTCAAAAAAACAGAAAATCGCCGTTATAACTGACGCAAAATTCAGATCTGAACGGTGAAAACGACGGCGATTCCGGCGGAGAAACAGACATGCAACAAGAGACAAAAAAAAAAAAAAAAAAAATCAGAAATATACCACGGAAGAAATCGTCTCTTCCTCGGCCAAAGAAGCATCGTCGGAATCGGAATCGTCGGAGCTCCGGCTATAGCTCCCTCTGTAGTCACCAACCATTGTCTATCTTGTTGAGAAAAACGGAGAGAGAGAGAGAGAGAGAAAATATGAGAGAAGATAGGAGGAGGAGAAGGTGAAAAAGAGAGATGGAAAGACAAAAGAACGGTACAGTTGTAGACGCTTTTACACGTGGTAAGGGTGCCACGTCATCACCGGTCAATTTGGCGGAATGAAACCTTTCTTCTTAGATATTTCAAAAACAAATATCAAAGATATTTTTGTTGCAAGTGGAAAATATCTCTCCCACCGTCTTTATTTTTTATGATATTCTTCCCTTTTTTTATTTTTTTGGTTCAACCTCATGTTTTTTGGTTAGACAATCAATCTCCCACTTTAAAAAAAAAAATATCTAGCCAATTGTAAGAAAGATCTTTTTACTCATTCTCAGATCCTTATGATACTTTAAGATTATTTATAGGCGATCCACTTTTTCTTTTAAGATATAAAATGATATTATTGTTGTAGAATATGCTTTAATAATGAACATTTTGATAGTCAATGTGTTTGTTTAAGTGAGGAAATAAGAAAAAAGAGTGTAAAACCAAATTGAAAAGAAGAAAAAGAGCCTGATATTTACTTTAAGATAGTTTTATGCTTTCTTTACAGGAAAGACAAGAAAACTATCGGTTAAGGTCAAAATAATGTACATGTTCATGTAAATTTTTGGTCATCTGTATTATGAATGTTTTTTTTTGGAATTGTTAGCAATCGACTGATGGGAATTAAAGGACAAGCATCAAAGAAGAAAGCATTTTCATGCTTTGGAAATTGACTGATTACGCAGAGAACTTCACTGGTTGAAAAGTTGGATCAAATTAGAGGAAATAGTTGAATACGTACATCACCCAAAAGTGCATTCACGTAATTTAATTAAGGAAGTTCGTCAGTGGTTTTGTGATGTGTGTAAAAAACGCTATTATCAAAATTAGGATTATATTTAAAATATTTACTTTTAAACATTACTTTTTACTCCACCGTTTCAAAATATAATCCTCACTTAGATTTGATGACCTTGCATAATTTCACTTATAATAGTGTAGATATTTTCTAAGATTTGTAGGAACTGAAAGGAGCTGTAAATAGAAAGAAGAGTTCAAAAACGAATTAAGAATAATTAAAATGAGTTGGTCAAAAGTTAGAAAGTGAATGGCAAGTTAAAGTGAAGGACCGACCAATTATCTAAAATTCAATTCTGGCCAAGGTGTGTTCAAAGCTCCAATTGGAGTAAAAGGTCGACCAATCAAGATTCAACAAAAAGTATACCAATTCCAATTGTAATTTAACTCGAGTCGGCTAGTTAAAGTGAATGGCCGACCAATTGTAATTTAATTAAAGCCATATACCAGGCTCTCATCGGCCAACAAAAATCAACCATTGCCTTCTCACGGGCCACTTGAAGTGAACAGGAGAGGCCAACGAAAATTCAACAAACTTCGTGCACAAGTTCCAACAACTGGTGTCTGGTGACAACGGTCGGATGGTCAATTGGTCGATGATCAATTTGGAAGGTTTTGACCAACCGGTCGACCCAATCGGGCAGCCATCCAATATCTCGCCTAAGGTAATCTTTTATAGATTTTAACCCAAAATCAATTTGTATCCATCTATTTGAGCCAAAAACATCAGTTTCTCTTATTTCCCCAATCTTTCAAAGATTCAATGATAGAAAAAGAGAGAACCAAGAACATTTCAAGTGTTTGAATTTTCCAAAATATAATTTCGATTTTCACAAATAAACTTCAAAAAACAATATTCTTACTATCCAACTCCTTCATAGTTAAATTATTTAATTTCTACTTCAATCTACAATGTATGATGATTATAAATCCCTCTTTTCATGATTTTGTTTACTTTTCAAGAAACTTGAAATTTCCAAATTTTGGTGTGAGATTCGCTTAATGTGCTAATTCTAGGAGTTTCTAAGCTTGTGCAACTTGATTAAGTAGATGAATCACCTTAGATTGATTGGAATTCCGGAAAATAAAGATTTGGGGGAATTATATGAAAAGTGGATATTGCAGATATTTTTTTGTTAAATTTTAGATTGAAACGTGATTTGGTTTCGTTGTGCTATCATTGTTATATAACATCGTTTGGTTTATGAATTCAGAGTTGCTAGTTAGTAATTTTTTTACTTAGGTAAATGTTCCCGCCCTCTTGAATAAAAGTTTTGCGTGTCTTCGATATGTTATGACTTCGTTAGATTCTCTAATTTCGCAAGCTCACATATTTTCTTGAAGGTACTTAATTATACAATGTGTTTTCAAAACACCAACCAACTTGTCGGACAAGCCGATTTCGATGAGTCGATATATTATATATGACGAATGGAGTTAAATAGACGTTCATAATTTAGCCTATTTTGAAAATGTGACAAAACTTCCGGTTCAGTTTGCTAGCCGAAGCACCATGTTTGAAATGGACTATGCCATGAAATCCACACAATGTTGAGAAGACTGCATTTAAAAGGGCTTGTCGAATTAAGCCCTGGAACATACTTGAAACCAACCAAGCACTTCCTTGAAATAGTGGATTTGGAACCCAATAATGAAGACGGTATATGGTACTTGATCACAATAAGCAAAATTTGCGAAGTGTTCCAATTTCCGAATATATGGTATTTGAAATCCCAAATCCGCAATTTGGGTATATTTTTTGTTTATTGTTTTGTGTTGTGTGATTTATCGGGGGATTGGGTTGGGAGATCGATTGTTTATAAAGGGTCATGTGCTCACTGAGTAATTTTAAATAATTCTTGATGAATATTTATTTTATAGGTGAACCTTAGTGAGAGTGGTAGTGAGGGAGCACAAAATGTTAGGACTCCAGAGTAGTTTGTTGGTTTTTGTAAAATGGATGATTTATAAGGTGTGTAATCTTGTTTTCAGTGCTAGGGCTTGTTGAATACTTCAGTTGTAAGGCCTTACTTGAATATAGAATGAATGAAGTATGTGTTTTCTGTAAACAAAGCTTTTGTTGAATAATATTATTATTGTCAGTGCTAACACAACTCTAGATCTTGGTACGGGTTGAAAAACCATAGGCCGAGATGGACAAGGCATACTACTCTAGAATTATTATACTTTGATTTTAAATTTGTTTTAGAGTTGAGGTTAAACAGGTCTCAGCTATCGTTTTGTGGCACGTCCATACCGTCTACATCTAGTACGGTTTGGACTGTTACAAGAACGGTAACCGAATCCCAGGTTAACTGTTCTGATCAGACGGTCTGAGTTGAGCGCAAAGACATCGTTTGGTATGTTATTCTAGACTATGTATTCTCTATAACTGTTTGATTTAGATTTCTTGGATTATTTGTATATCTTGTTATGTCTACTTTTAGTCCTCATATATTTCTAAAAGTTCATTTATTAAATTTAGATATTTTTTTTATAAATGTATATGAAACAAAAGAAATTTCAAAAAAAATACTTATTTTATTTATAAATTTATCAGCTCATCTAGATATTTTTTATATTTAAGAAAAAATAATTTCAATTACTAAACAAAACAGATTAAATGAGAAAATTTAAAACAAAATATTTGCTCCTTATATTGTCTTTTTTATTTATACTATCTTATGTGTAGATTTCTTACCACAATTAGATAATCTGCTTACTTGGCTTAGATTATATTACCTTTTGGTTCACTAAATCTTATGCAAGGAAAAAATAAAAAGGAATTTTTTTTCGTGTTTTCTGCATAAATTTGGGTCTTCCTCTTTGGTTATATATTTCTTCAAATAGGTTTTGCATTCTCTTGTTTTTTTCAAAATAGAGTTTTGTATAATCTAATACCATGGAGTTGGTTCCAGTGTTTGCAGGATTCTAACCTCAAAAGCTCTTACATTCCAAGGTTAAATTTTCATTTTTTTATGAGCATAACATTTTCTGATTGATGTATCTTGTTTAAAGTTTATCTTTATCACTAAAACACGCTATTTTCTGGCAGGTGATATTTACTGTTGTGGGATTCTTCCGAAATGGATATCAACTGGAAATTCAAAAGCTTGGGGACTGATCCACCGGGAGCTATGAACAGACCACCAGTAAGTACTCCTTTGAGCCAACAAGGTTCAATATACTCATTGACACTTGATCAGATCCAGAACACCTTAGGGAAAAATTGTGGGCAAATGAACATGGGAGAGTTCTTTAAGAACATATGTAATGCTGAAGAAACACAAGGCATGGTTTCAACTAATGGCATGGGACTACAGAGACAAGGCTCGATTGCTCTGCCTCGAATGCTAAGCCAAAAAACTGTTGATGAAGTTTGGAAATATCTCACAGACGAAGAAGTACACGCCAACAATGATGGAGGAAGAACATGCATTCCTCATCTTCAGAAGCAACAAACTTTAGGGGAAGTCACTCTCGAGGAGTTTCTATTCCGCGCTGGCGCCACGGGAAATAACAACAATGGTGGCTACATTCGTGACCCAAACACAAGTTTGAATGATGAGTTTCAGCAAAAGCCAATGGTTTCTGGTATGTTGAACAATGGTGTTCCAAGGAGTATGAATCATGGTTCTAGTTTGCATCCAAATGTGAATGGTTATATGCCAACATATCAGCCTCAACAACAAAATCAGTTGCTGCCGCAACAAACTATCATGTCTACACCATATGGTTATGGTTATGGTTATGGTCAAGGAATACAAACCGGTTTTCCGAGTGGTCAGGTTAGTAGCAATGGAATAGAGAGTTTAATAGGAATTGGAGACCACCAGAGTCACCAAGAAAAGAGCATAACAATCCCTAGTGGAGCCATGAGTGTAGGAACATGTTCATCAATTACGCAATTTCCGGTATTAGATGGCATTAGGAAGACTAATGTCGGTAGTTCCTTAGTCACACCATCTCCATACATTTGTAGTGGTGGTAGTAGTGTAAGGGGTATGAGAAGTAGTTATGGCATCACCGTGGCGAAGAGAGGCATTGAGAAAGCGCAAAGGAGAAAGATCAAGAACCGAGAATCAGCAGCAAGATCACGGGCTCGAAAGCAGGTAAACAGGAAATGTTTGATATCTTCTTATCTACACATCTTAATTGATTGTGTAGACACACCAAATTTTATCATTTTTTTCTTTTATAGGCTCAAACTATGGAGCTTGAAGCTGAAGTTGAAAAGTTAAAGAAAGAGAATAAAGATCTACTAAGGAAACAGGTAGCAAAAGATAGCCCTGTGCATTTCGGGTTTTGGGACGGGAATTGACGGGAACGGGACGGGAATGGGAAATTTGGGAAACCAAATATGCTACCCGAAGTATTCCCATATTATAATGGGACGGGAATTAACGGGAATGGGAAGGGAACGGGAAATTCGGGAATAAAATATTAATACCCGAAGTCTTAATAAATCGGAAAAAATAAAGATATTTCGGGAAATTATGGGAAAATTCGGGAAAATATGGAAAATTACGGAAAAATTCAGAAAATTATGAGAAAATTTGAGAAAATATGGGAAAAATCGGGATATTTAAGTAAAATATATCTAATTTTCAATTTTTTATTTTTTAAACGGGAAAATCGGGAAATCCCGTACCCTTCCCGAACCCTTCCCTTACCCGTTTGAATAAAAGAAATGTTCCCAAACGGGAAATTACAAATTCCCATTCCCGAAAAGTTCGGGAAATTTTAAACGGGTAAGGGTGGGAACGGGATTCCTGTCCCGAAATGCACAGGGCTAGCAAAAGATGTTATAACTTATAACTCATCAAATATCGACATTTGCTTCTCAAAGACTTTCTCACGATGATTTATTTTGTGTTCGACAGGCAGAGATGTCGAAAATGCAAACCAAGCCGGTAATATATTTATCCCACACTCTTATATTTTCAGCTTAGTGTTATGGGCATATTTTGGTTGCTTAATTGATTAAGTAAAATGGTGATTTAGGTAGATAACTATATATTATTACTATGGACAGAAATTTGTAGAAAAAGAAACACGTTGTGACAAAACTATACTTAAATTGTATGTTTATTTGTACATGATTTTCAAAAGTAGTGTGGTATCATATATATTGTGTGTGTTTTGCAAATGATTAACCAGCATATGTAACATGTGTATAACCAACCTATGAACGTTGTTCTAACAGGTGAAGGGGATGATTAACCTCCAAGGACGATCGGCGACACAGCTGAGGAGAACGAAATCGGACATCCAGTGAATCATTGAAACGTGAGTTGGAGGATTATAAGTGGATGTGTTCTTAATTATTTTGTTTCTGCAGATTTATGAACAAACTATCTATTTATTAGTAAGTGCGACTTTTTTCGTTGTTTTTCTACCCATTTGGTGAATGTCCCAATGATTAGGATTGTTATGGTTCAGGGAAGGATCCAAAAGTTATTTTTATCCGAGACATAAATAATAGTTATTAATATAACTTTTAAAATATATAATGCATAACCCAAAAATAGCACTCAGTATATATACTCTATTGCTGTTTCTTTTCGTCTTCTACAACCTATTAAATTTCTAACCACCACCACATACGTGACAGTTTTCAGTAGGAAAAGGAAACAAACGAGCTAAACGAGTCGAAATAGGCTGAAACTTTTAAAGTTTTCAATCAACTCTTTGATCTAGCTATATCTGAAAATCGATTTCCTGTTCAGAGCACATAACTTTCAAAACTACAAAGTACTTGAAACTAAATCTCGCACACGGATAATAATCAAGAACGGTAGAGATTCAGACAAAACAAATTACATGTCTTTGTTTGTGTCCCAACCTACAACGGTAGACATTCAAATAAAATTTCAAATTTGGTTTCATAGTCAAATGCTACTACACTTATTAACTTATCAATACATCAATAGTCAAGAGTCGACCACATTAATCCATTTAACCATCAAGACTCAAGACGTTCACAGAAATGCATACAACCAATCTGAAAGTCTCTTGATCGCACATTTACCACAGTCGGATCACATCTGTGACTTGAAAAACTAATCCACCATTAAATCTCAATTCTCAAGATCCAAAATTTGTTTAAGATACCAACTAGGCAGAAACTATAACATGCGGGAAACAGGAAAACTGTTATCTTTAGAAAAAGCTTAGTTTGTACCAACCGGGAAAGATGCTATATAGAAGTGAGTGGCCATGTAATCTCTCTAGCATGGATATCCCGAAGCGCAACCTCTATCCTTCCACGAGATCATTTTCCGGTGATCTCTGCCTCTAAATGATCTCACAAGAAGCTTACCATCTACAGGCTTGCACAAACCCACATCAACCACACTTGTGGCTGTTCCTCTTTTGGAATCTGGAGAAGGGTCATCGACGTAATAGTCAAAAAGCATAGCTAAGCATCTGATTTGATGAGATAGGAGATAGTTTTCTTGTTCTGGAGGTACAATCTTCAACATATGAAGATTCACCTGATAACCGCCAAGAAAAAAGTTACAAAAAAGTGGTATCACCGAGTTAAGATTGGTGTATATGTTACTGGATTAACACTTTACCTCTGCTTCCATTGCTCGTAGTTCATTGTAATGGTCACTTTCATTTGTCCTCTTCTCGGAAGAAGAAGAAGAAGCATGGAGAGACAGAGAAAACAAAGGAGGTCGAAGAGGATACTCCATGCTAATCAGGACCTGCCAAATACAACTCAAATTTTTAACACATGAGAAAGAGAAAGGACATAGAGAAGATTTTACAAGTTACCTTTGCTTCTAACTTCCACAACTTTCCACCATCTGTTTTTCTGGAAAACACAAGCGAAAACTCTCTCGCACCATAATCCACCCATGAATTATCAGCTTTCTCAGGGGAAAACGCTTCCATATGCGCATCGGTTGTTCCTGCCGGCTCATCTACTTCACTATCATCATCCAAAACAAGATCCAAATCATCTTCGTATTTCTTGAAACTCAGCGACCTTCCTTTGCTGATTGGAGAATCTAGGTTCTTGGTCATCAAAGCCAACTGCCTGGACCGTGCTAGATTGGATACTTTTGACGGGGTCTGATTGGAACTGGTTATGGAAGCCGCAGCTGCTGTGACCAAAGAGGGAAGTTCTCCATCTTCCCTTATACCTTCGAGATCTTCTTTTCCAGAAATAGACCTTCCATCTGCGTCAATTTCCATAGGTTCTGGAGCTTGTTCGATATTATTCAGGCTCGACTTACTAGCTGTAGATAGTGTATGTAACCAGGAATCCAAAGCACAGAGAACCTTATGCAATGCCCAAGGAGCATCTTCGCAGTTCACAGTAGGCAACTCGTGCTTCATAAGCATACCAAGCTGCTCCCTGCAAGTAGAATTTTCCAAGGTAATCAATGAAAATAATCACAAAATAATTACCCACTAAAGCTCTTAGCACAAAGTTGACAATGCTGCAAAGGTTTTAAGTAACAAGACTGCCAAGTTATTCAGAAAACCAAACTATTAATTGTACCAAGCATATGATGATGGCACCAAGTTTTCCCCAATTTTTGGCATAGTGTTCTTTAATCAAGACGGAAAAACATACAAGAATGGGGGGACTCACGCAAGAGCCAGATGCGCTTTTTTCCGCGCACGTATTCTTTGCAGAACTGTTTGCACCCTATGCTGCTGGCGATACAATGAGAGATCAGGCACATACGCATCACTTTTAGCAGAGTCAGTGTTATGAGAATCTTGGCCAAATAAAATCGGTGACACTTCTGGCAAAATATCAACCCCCGCCAAATGTTGTAACCACTTGTAAGGCCTCGAAGTTCGGGTCTCATCAAATGCTTGACCATCACCAAGGATGAGCTTGGTCGACTGCATGGGAGACGGACCATACCAGGAGAAGTTAGTATGCATTTTTAAAAGCAAAGTCGTCAGAAGTCATTTGTAAAAGATAAAGTATACCTGATGAGGAGGTTCAAGTCCAGTATCATCCGGAAATAAGTTACAAAATATATTGTTCTGTGGTCCATCCTGAGAGCCTTCAGCGCCGACGCATACAACATTCAACTTCAGCAAGTACTCAAACTTGAGAATGACAAGCTTAAAGGATTTTGTATCCGGAATCTCATCATCATATACGTGAAGGACAATCTTAAGAGGGTGGACTAGATATAACCCTGCCTTGTCAGAACCTTCTTTGCTAGTAACTTTCTTCGGTCGCTTTCTTCTCCTTTGTCCATCATCATCATCATCAAGTCCATCATCCTCCAACCTAGAACTCTCTACACCATTAGTCACACCTGAAAAACATACTAACCAAATCAGCTTGACTTTCGGTTCATCGTCAGAAGACAGTAAAGGCTCTTACAACTGACTAACCGGAATCCTTTTTCGATTGCTGTCGAGCATAAGCTTGAGCATCCTTAAGGCTCCCAACTACCTCCAATTCGATGCTCTCTTCAAAAGCTTCCTTTTGTGCCAACAGCTGTGAGTATATTACGTAAAGCGGAGGAGGAAGCAGCTCAGCTAGATTGTGCTGCTTCAGTTTCTTTGTGTGATGTATACCTAACTGGTTCTGTACAGGAAGTGATGCTTTCTTTAGAGACTTTAGGTGTAGAGGAAGACTTGACAAGAACTTCTTACGCTCTGCAATTGTTTCTAGTAAACTCTTCTTCTGTTGCTCCAATCTTGCTCGTTGCTTACACAATTCTTTACGCTGAATCAAGAATCATACTAAAGTTCTTAAACATTCAAATCATTTCTACCAAATATGAAGGAACTTGATGAATGTACCTGATGAAGCTCAAAATTGAGTCTCTTGGGCATCAAAACATGAGAACTATCAGTTGAGACCGATTGATCTTTGATAGTTTCAGGAGCATCGCGAAAGAAATCTTCTTCGGGAACGAGATCGATGTCAGGATACTTGGATTTGAAATCTCTGCAAGCTTTAATAGCTTTGACGTAATGGCTCTTCTCATACATGAGATTATGCAATTGCAGGGTCGTGAAATCGACTGGTGCCTTTGCTCGTTCCGTCTCCGCCTTCACTTTGTCTTCCTCCGTCAGAATCGAACGATTTGCCTGTGAAATAGAACGAAACGAAACCAAGAACCCTAAGTTTTTGTTTCAGAAAATGGCTGAGGATAAGTGTGAGGAACCCTAACCTGACGAAGATTAACGAAGTTGAGGCACATCTGTGTGAGGAGTTCTCGAATCTCCGATTTTTGATTTCCTTCTTTTTTCATTGAGAGCATCGTGGTGACGATTTCCTCCACGGAGGTTTTGCTCTCACGGAGCAACTCGAGTGGAGATTTCCCCGCCTCTCGCGGTGGGGCTATTGTTTCGGTCGCTACTTCCGACGTCGGAAATTCCTCGGCCGTTATCATTCCTTCTTCTATTTCGCCGTCCTCCATTGCCTTTTCCTCTCTTTGGCCCTTCTTCCACCTCCAGTCACGCTGCTCCCTTCTCACAGAAACATATAAAAAAAAACAGAACGGCAAAACATATTTCTTTTTTTATATCTAATTGATTTCGGCCCCATTTTTTTTTTTACTTCTCTAAATTTATTATACAAAATCTATACAATATAAAAGTCAAAGTTAAATGCCTCCTAAAGCATTCACATAGAATTTTAAGATGCGATATTATTGGTCCACGTAAACAATCCAGAAATTAAGAAATTTTCCAAATTTTAAAATTGTAATATCAATAGAGATATGTAAGAGATAAGAAAAACATATATAAGTTTTTATTAACAAAAAAATTTACTTATGATTAAATTAGGAAAATTTCTTAATTATAAAATAAGATTTCAGTTATATAAATAATCACTTTAAAATTTATAACAAGTGTAAGAATATATATAAATTCTAAGGTTTTACACAACTTAAGTTTGAGTTTTGATTTGATTAAACTCACTTTCAAGACCATCGTCTTCCTTATCTGTTGTGGATTCTATCTTAGTTATTCAGCAGCAACATTATAAGGTTCCGGTTTAGCTTTCATCATTTGTATTCTCTTTTTAAGAAATCGTGTTCATGAATTATCGATGCAGTCTAGGGTAATAGTTTTGTTTTTTGGGTTTGCTGGCCAAGACACTGTTATAAGGGTTACTAACTTTCGAAAGAGATTTAAATTTTATTTCTGTTCTGGAATATATGAGAGTTACAGAAACCAATGTTTTGTGAGTGTAAATGAAAACATGTTTAATAACTTTGCTTACAACTAAACGATGACCAACCATATGTGTTCGTAATTTCGTATGTGACGGCCTTATGATTTTTAGTCTTCCGTACTTAATTGTCCCTCTTAACAATTGCTTATTGATGATCATACCAAAAAAAAAATGGCTTATTGATGAAATTTCCTTCCAAAGCCATCTCGCGATATAAATTTTTGACCAAAGTCAATCACAACATTCTTGCTTTTTAAATAAAACATTATTAGTACAGTCGCATCCACTCATCATTGAGGTTCTGGATGGCTTAGCGATAAATTAATCCAGTTATGATATACTATTTTTTAAGTATCTCGAAGTAGTGTATTTGAGAATTTCCAGAATTTTATTTAGATTTTTATTGAGGAGCTTAACAAATATGGTGAGATTACAAGTATGATCATCTATGACATTTTCGCTGACCATATAGTTAGTGGTTTGATATGTACTATCGAAACTTACTTTCATTTTTTTTTTTTTTGTATTTTTCAAAAGGACTTACTTTCTCTGTTTCTTTCAGGATTTCATGGGGATGAGCATCGTTTGGCCTAAAGAATTGGTTAGAGAGATTAGTGAATAGTGAGATGGTCAGAGGAAGTGACATTGGTTTTATCATTCATGGGTTAGAGGGGTGTAGCAAAGGTATCTTACTGCAAAGCAAATCATTTTGTTTTATTTTATAATCACTATGAGTTATATACTATTGTTGGTAGCTTTAGGGTTTTCTGTAGAAATGTTGATGATTTGATTCACGTCCAAGTCGGAATTTCTTTAATTATAAAGATGTTAGCTCCTCAATTTCATACGCTTTGTGATTGTTTATTTTGATTGCAAGTAACAGAGAAGAGCTTAATTAAGAGCCTAAATGCAATGAATTATGCGAATTATATATCGGTCTTTCAAGGAGTCAATTGTTTGTGATAATATTTAGCTTACGTAAGCTGAAATGTTCTCTTCATTTCTTTTGATTTCACAGCGGAGATCAGGGCCTCTTAACCACAAGAGCTATTTATATCACATCGTTGGTATAAGAGTTTTTCTTCAGCAACTGATTTGCTCTTGCATTGAATTGAAAAGCTTTAAGAAAATGCAGCGTCGCAGAATAAAATCAATGATCCAAAAAGCCAGTTTTGCACTTTTACATGCCTCAGGCCAGGAACTCCATACGATCAAATTAAGACCCCATATCATAAATGGAACTGGATACACGACACTGTAGCCAGCATCATATGCATCAAGCTATGTGTCTACCACTAGGTGTAACCTCATCACTTTCTTACCCAAATGTTTGTATGAGCAATTCTACCGTGGAATCAGTCGTTATTTTTGTTGTCGTAAATATATTTTTTCTAAAATTAGTTATGTATGTTTTGTGGAAAATTAGTTTCTTGCAAAAAATAATCTAACTGGCCAAATTCTTAACAATTTTCTTTATAAGATGGGATTTAAATTTTTGTTATAAACCAGATTGTATACTTCTAAATAAATTATTATTATTATTAATATTTTAAATAAACTTATCTCCGCGCAAGCCGCGGGAGAATCATCCAGTAATCTATGTTGCATGGAAACTCCGTCGGAGGTGCATTTCCCGTTTTGGAAACATTTCTAAAACAGACACTTTTGAAAACTCATTTTTTCACGTTTCCTACAAAAAATAATTTAGAAATTTGTTGGAAACGGAAAACTTATTTTTTGTTTGTAAAATCATAAAACTTACAGAGCTATGATCCAATGGGGACACTGACCACGATTGGCCTAAGGCATTTCATGTGAAATCCTCTCTCGCATTTGTCGCAGACAAGAAGCTCATCATCTCTTTCTCCGGAGCCGCATTTCTCGCAGGTGACATCACTGTAGCTCATGTCTTCCTGCTCAACGAGGCACATATTTCGCCATTATCCCGTCCATTGATCTCATTTTCTTAGATGGTGGAGATTCGGAGGAGGGTCGTCTGGGTGGAGCCTCCGTTCTTCGCCTCGGGGAGACGAAACGGCCAGAAGACGCCGTGGGGGAGGCCCAGCCTATTTTATGTGAAAAACATTGACATCAGCCCATTTGACTTTGACCTAAAACTTCTGCCGATTTTGGTCAATCTCATCGGAGACCCATCGTCGCCCGTTTTTCCGAGCGATTAATGGGACAAATCGCCCTCTTTTTTTTTTGACACAGCAAAAAGTAACTTTGTTATCCAAATTTTGGTCGCAATTATTGTCTTGTCATGCTTGAAGTCGTTGCCGCAGTAAATACGTGACTACAACCAATTTTATTACTTCTCCACTATCTTCATTTATTCAAAGGTGAACACATCGTGATCATTATTATACAAAATAATTTGGAAACGACACAATCAAATTTTGGTCAAGGTGCGAATCAGTACGTTAAGTCTCCCAAGAGGGTAACGTTAACGTACTCGTTAGGAAAATGAGCAGGTAATCCTGGAATCAACAATGCGACAACCCTAAAACACTTCAAGAACCATCCTTCTTTGTACTCTTCACCTTTCCAGTGCGGTATGATGAAACTCCTTATCAACTCCCACACTGCGTTCATTATCTTCGGTATAGCCCATAATATATTGAAGTAGTTTTTGTTTGGTTCCTCTTCCTCTACCTGAACATAAATTCAAAGAATGGCAATGCAAATTAGATACTAGTAGGAAAATTAAGTTTGTAAATGGGAATCCGGGATGGGATTCTGCGGAAACAGGTCATAAATTCTTTGTCCTATTTGGGACAAACTATTACATAATATATAATAATTTAGGACAAACTATTACATAGTATATAATACTTCTTATTGTAGAAGATAAAACTATAAAGATAGAAAAAATAAACATCTATTTTTTATAATGTTAAACATATCTTTTTAGTAATCTTATCTAGTCCCTGTCATGCCCCATTCTCAAATGACATATGCAGTCTGTCCCGATCGGAAGTACATATTATATTTTATGGTTTCTAAGTTAACACCAATTGGCAGAAAGTGAATTGGCCAAAACCCTACTACAAAAATCATTTCCATCTTCTAATATGACATATTTCTTTCACACCTTCCATATAGATTATAGCCCAAAGTCCAATAATTTCTACCTAATCCCTAACACACTCTTTCTAGATAATGGGTCTTCTAGCCATTAATCTTGATAAACCATTAGTCGTAGGTCAAGTGGTCGAGCCACTGTTACAGGTGTGTTCTGACTTTGATACCATATTAAGTTTTATAGACTTCTAATTTAAAATCAATTGGCATTGAGTGAATTATCTTAAAAGCCTAATATACTACTAAAGGTCCCTCACAACTTCTAATGTTGGATGTTTCTCTCACATGACAAGAAACACCAATATTTTTTGTCGTCTCTAATCATAAGTGATTAATTCAAAGAAATAAGAACATAAGTTATAGTATATAACTAACCTTTCCTTTATAGAAACTGTCATAGTAAAGGCAGGGCCCAAAGTGTTTGAACATGAGTGTCTTGTCGTCGAAAGGCAACCTAGGAACCATGTCATTGCAATAAACATATCTTTCGTACTTCACCTCAAACTTCTTCAACGAACTTTTCATAAACTTTCCAAACTCATCGTCTCCTACGCGTGGCTGCCCAAATGTGTAAACTCCTTCGAGCTTGTCTAGCATTTCCTCTTCGCCATGTATCACCAACACGGCCGTGAATAGAATCGCTAGAGCCCCACCTAGGCTATGACCGGTCAGGATAAATTTGCATGTCGGGTTTTGGTCAAGAATCTCTTTTAAGTAACGCCTAATAGTGTAGTATGCATATTGAGTTTGTTCTTTTTGGGTTTGATCAAACTTTGCTTCTTTAGGCCATCCTTCTTTCTGAAGACCTAAAGCTTTCATGAATCCTCCATGCATCTTTCCCACATTCTTAATCTCGTACCTATTTTTGGAAATTAACATTTGTTTGATTAGGACATCCAACCTAAACCGAATAAAAACTTATCTAAAATGAACTACCTAATGAGATTTGTGTGTGTGGAATAATTTAAAACAAAAGAGAAGAAATTTACCATGAGAGGTCTAAGTCGGTACACCAATCATCGGCGTCAAAAGGATCAGTGCCTCTGAAACTGACGACGATGAGGTTCGGATCAGTAGTTGTGTCCTTTATAACAATCACCTCTGTTGACCTTTGTTTCTGGTAACCTGAGTCCAGTGAAGAAAGTATTACTCTTCTTTTCAATATTTAATGTAAGCAAATAAAAATCCTAAAACTTCTGATATATTTAAGACATAATTTTATAAAATATAGAGAAATTGAGGCTAGAGTCTCTATATTCAAAAGATTTTATCACACAGGCTAATATATTTGAAAGAAGAACATATAAATTTTCTTAACAAACAAATTTAAATCTTAATTTTAAATTTAAATTTCCGTTTAACAATTATAATTAGCAAAAGGTAAGAAAATTTAAAGTCTTTATTTTAACTTACACTAAAATTAACTGTTTGGTTATGTCTTGTTATTGTGATTTTTCTTAAGTGAACATTATTTATTCAGTTTAGTTGACCAAATCACTCGTTTTCTTCATGTTTTTGACAAACAAAACAAAACAAATTAAATGATTGAGTTTGGGACAAGATTTATCAGTGAAATTATTTCTATAGATAATAAACTTTAAATAATCTCTTGGAAGTCATTACTGTTTAATTACATTTTGGTCGATCGGGATTAAATTATTATTTTTGTAGGGAAAAAACGATTAATATAAAATCAAAATTTAGTGGGGTTAAAATATTGAAATAGAAGAAAAAGAGATTCCACCTCTCCTGGCGTCGCCAACTATTTATTAATTGGAATCAAATTCATTTTGGCAAGGAAAAATAAAATATTCCACCGATGAGATCATGAGACAGTGTCGTACTGATATCACGTGGTCTTTGCTTTTTTCGACCAATTCAGTTGATTATTTGTATTATCTTTTAATATAAAAAAGGGAACGAAGTCTCACCATTCCAACAGCTGTAGAAACCCAATAAGTCCATCTGTGAATAGAATAATTAAAAAAAAAACAAAACTGATTATAAGTTTGATTTTATTATTTCTTAAATCAAAGAAAATCATGCTTATAATAACTTATTTTTCTTTGTAAGTTCATGCTTATAATTACTGGAGTATAAGATAAACTTTAATGATTTGGCGAAATAAAGATACAGCTAATCTGCATCAGTTGCCGTATTTTTAAATACCACGTTACGTATTTTACAAGGAAGACAATATAGACTATAGGGAAATTACTTTCAACTTTTTTTTAAAACAAATTTACTTTCAATTTGTGTTATTTAGAAAAAGCAAAATAACCTTGGAAACTACTTTTAGACAATATTGATTGTTACCTTCGTAAGAACAATTAAAATCCTATTTTATTTGTAAGATAAATGACCTTATATGTGGTATATTCAATAAGATTAATCCAAAAGTCCATTTTTATGGTAAAATGCGAATTTACATGAGCATGCTTCTATAAAGTGTTATCTTTTTTATTTGAGAAAGGACTTAAAGTGTTATCTTTTTTCTTCTCGAAATAATTAACTTAAACAAAACAAACAGTGCCTCTAAAGTTTTCTTTATGGTGAGTGTTGTGAAAAATAATTAAGGAAAAAGATAGCTTATAGTAAAAAGGGAAGAGTTAAGTAAAAAGACCTTCCAGTGGTTGTGAAGAACATAGCTAACAAAGTTTATGTTCTCGTAAGACAGCTTAGAAGCCATAATTGACAACATTGCTTTGTATCTTTTACTTCCTCTCTCTATTGTCCGGTCTAACTCGAATCGCGGGTCTAGGTTTCCGATTAGCGATGCAAATGACGCTGATGTTTCTTCCGGCCACACAAACTTTCCTGAAATAATATACATATATGACATTAAATTTAAACTTAATTAGGGTCTAACTGACAATAATTCCAAACTTATGTTAGTATTTAGTAGTATTGGTTACGTACACAATCAGCTTATTTTTGTTTACTTAATTTTTAGTTGATGGCCTGTTGCAACTTGCAATTGCGTTTACTTGTAACATTTAATTATAGAGAAGATAATTGATAACCCCTTAATTTGGACTAACTTATTACCTCAGTCACGCATAATCTTTTCTGAAGAATATTTCATAGCCTTAGCAACAACTATTTGTCTATATGTATCCTCATTGTCTCCATTTGAGTTTCGATAATTAAACTAAAATGAAGAAAATTATACATGTTTTTCTTTTATATTATAACGAAAAACTATACGTATATTAAGTGGCGGATCTACAGCATGAGGAGGAGGTGTGGCAAGTGCCCCATGCTAATTTAAAAAATTTTGTAATAGAATAGTAAATACATTGATTTGTTAGGTCAGTTGGCTAGGCTTGGCTTTAGTTTAGTTCCAGTTAAGAGGTTCGATAATCAGCTTCATCTTGGTTTTTCCTTTTCCCCTTTGTCGTGTCATGTGCTTTCTGCAATATTTCATTTCATTTTTCTTATTTTTGAATCTTCCTATTGATTGTTCTTTTATTTGTTAAAAAATGTTTCTTTCATTTGATAGTTTGTATCTTTCATTTTGTTTTTTCATTAGTTTTACCTTTTAACAAATTAATTTAAATCACTGCAATCAATATTTTAGCTGATTACTAGTAAATACAGTGAGCAATACTATATGGTTTCAATTTATAATAAACTATTTAATCATTATTTATAAAAATAGAAAAATACTGTTTCAATATTTTCTTATATATCTAACAAGTATAAAATTCAATATAAATGGTTTTTCACGTGAAAATTAAAGTTTAGTGCTTTTCGAAAACTCAATATTAAACATATTACAAGTAGAAAAAATTATGATTTTTTATTTATTGTGTGCTAGATAATTTATTTTTGCCCCAGGCAAAATTCTTTCCTAGATCCGCCACTGCGTATATATATAACGTTGTAATGTATTTATAATGCAGTTAGCCGGATTTATACGAATTAATTAGTTCTACTTCTAAACAAGAAAGTCAAAAGAAAATCTGACCTTCGAAAAGATTTGGGAGTATCATGAAGAAACCACCATTGGAAGAAAGAAGGTTGAGCCAAAAAGAAAGAGTGAATCCCAAAACGTAGAGAGGTTTCTTTAGGAAAATCATGAGTTTCTGAATAACGATGGACACAAAGATGATCCATCGTCGCCGGAATCTACAAGGATCATGTTCAATACTCTCTTCAGAAGAATGGATGAACTTTCTGTTTCCGAGATCCGAGGAGAAGAGAAGACGTATTAGCTCCTGGAAGGTAGCTTCCCTTGGATCCAACACAAATTGGTTTTCGGTTTTAGACATTTAGGTTTCTTTTTCTTTTTTCTTTGTTAAACAATTGTCAAAGTTTATGAGCTTCAAAACTTTGAAGAGTTGTTTTGCAAGTTAAGTCATGTTACCTTTGTGTACTTATATAATGTTAGATTAATATATTTTAATATTCTTGCCACGAGTTTATGCTTTGGATTTGTTTATTATATATTTTATAGAAGATTACGATTGTGGAATGGTCATGGTGTGGAGGTTGGTCTAGATCCAAAAGCTAAAATTATTCACACATGGGTTGTAAGTTGAGACCATATAATATGAAGATTTGAAGGATCTCATAGGTATTAAAAAAAATAAAATAGATTGCCTTAATAATTAATAGCACTCGAGTCGAGATTTTTAAATATAATTGCAAAAACAATCAAATTTTAACCGGATCTTCAAAACAAAAACAAAAATATTTTATTAAATAATAATTACAAACTAAACTTCAATCCAACTAAATAACCAGGAAAAGAAATACTGGAGAAACATTATTTCATTACGCGACATTACTTTTGGTTAACGGATTGTCCTTTAGGACCATACTAGAAGTTTGACCACGTGCTAAAAACATAAACTCCCTTAAGTTTTATGAACTTTTCTTAATTCTCCACGTCTGTTTAAAGCATAAATTACAGATGAAATAAAAAAGGGGAAATTTTAGGTGTCAACGTTTATCAGTCAAATGAAGTACAAAGGCGTGTATCAGTTAGGTTTAAAATGCTTACCATACTACCTAGCAAGCAAATTCAACTCATAGTGATATCCGATAGGAAACTGTGATGACTAAAGAGAAGATCATCATAGAAGAAAAGTGATGTGATAGCCTATTAGGGTTTTCAAGTTACCGAGTTTTAAATAACCATATACTCAGGAAATACTCTGATATTAAGGTAAAATACTCTGATAGTAGAAAATACTCTTGTGTTAAAAAATATGGAAATTCTTAAAAATACCACAAAAATAAGTTTTTGTTCCAAAATTATCACCACTAGTTTTACTTTTATTTATCAGTACCATAATTTTTTTTTTTCAAAAAACAATATAGAACTAAAATTAAACTTTATATCCTCAAAACTAAACCTTAAACCTTAAACCCAAAATACTAAACCTAAACCCAAATAAATAAATTATAAAACAGTAAATTTCATTTTTTAATATTTTTTGTATTTTTTAAAAATACCATTTATTTGTAATTTTGGAAGAAAAAAAACTAGTGATGGTACTTTTGGATCATAAACTTGTTTTAGTGGTATTTTAAGGTACTTCTCTAAAAATATTAGAATGATTTAGCATTGGTAAAATATGATTTGCGTGTATAAAGTACTATTAAAATATTAATAGTGCACTTTATGTTTAAATCTCTATATATTTGGGAATCCCATTTATTTTATTTTTCATATTCTTTATTCTTTTAGTTGTAAGAACCATTGAAAAATCTCCAATAGAAACACTCTAAGACGCCTTAAACAGCAACACCCAAATTCCAAGTTTATATTACATGCATCGTACTACGAATATATGATATCCAAGACCACTCCATAGATTATCATTTTAATTCACGCAATTAACACATGAAAAATGAATCAAACACACATAAATACAAATAATTTCAACATTATAACAGTTAGAACTTGGAAGGATGTTCATAGTAAAACAAAGGAACAAAGTAAGTGAAGAGATAAAACGAGAACCAAGCCGTGGTCCTGTTCTTGTTGCTCTCCATCTCTCAGCATGGCACTGCTCTTTTGTCCAATTGTTTCGTCTTCTCCATAACTTCAATAATGGACCACATGCTCTCCTCTCTCTTTCTTTATATTACTTTTCTGAAAATTTTATAGTGCAGCCGTGTATGAAGCAATGACTTTGAGCCTAGGAGTTGTCCCTTATCTTTTGGGGAGTAGTTTCCATTTCTTGAATCGCAAAAACGTTGGATTACTCACGTTGGATTATATGCGATTGATTTGGTGCTTTCAAAATGTTGGGGTGGTCTTCAAGGCTATGCAAAACAAGTTTGTCTTTGGAGGCAGACGGTCTAGCCTAAGTCAATGCGATGCAAATAGCCTCTTGTAAAGGCTATAAATGGGTATATTTCAAAAGAGATTGTCAAAGTCTCGTCCATCTAGTTCAAGGCAATGAACAAGATTCATGCCTTGTCACTGCAATGGCATGGTGTAAGGACTATACATGGGTATTAATACAGGCCTTGTCACTGCAATGAAGTTGCTGATGCTCTGTAGCTAGAGAAGTCAGGACAATGTTTTTAAGACTTCAGTATTTGCAAGTTCTTGAGAAAGCTAAAAGTTTGAGTAAAAAAGAAAAACAAGGGCCACCCACCATCACAAAACAAAACATGGGCATTCAGTGTAAATTATATAAACATTTCTACAAGCATCTCTAATGGTTCATGCTATATCTCATTACAAATGGCAAAAATTTTGCAATAGTATTGGATTTCTGTTCATGCTATAATTTATTTTTCAACTTATTATTAGTTGCTAAACACTACATGATTTTTTTTCAAATTTTACAAACTGAATCATCTATTTTTTTTTCTTGCAAAAACATCTACAATTATAATACTTTTTAAATTGTATTATTATAATATTAAAAAAATACATCACTACATAAAAATTATTGAAACAATAGATTTTAATTTAATCACCCCATTTAAATATTTTTCCCATCAATGATCAATTAATGCATCTCGAAGTGAAATATATTTTTGTTCCAAGATGTGGATTCAATTAAAATTCTGGATCTTCGTGAGTATGGTCAAACTAAACAAACTCGAATTTTACGAAAAATGATTGAACAACAGGATTCAGCGCAACCTTGGACAATATTTAGATAATTTAAGCGGATTTGGAAATGATTTAGGAAAGTATTAAATCATTGATCTTTGTTGTTTAAGCTATTGTTTTGTGTTTTTTTAAAATTAAGTATTTTTAATAATATTTTTAAAAATTTATTATGGTTATGTTATTATATTTTCTGTTAAATAAATATTATTTATATTTTAATAGAATTACAAGTATTTTAATATATAAAAATAAATTATAAACAAAATAACTAAAATGGTAAATTAAAACTATTTATAAATTGAAGGACTATTTTATAAATAAAAAATTTCAGTGACAAAATAACATATTGTATAATTTCATGCCAAATTTAGAAACAAAATAGCATCAAATAGAAAATGCAACATCGTTATTGTTGGACCAACAACGGTTATTGCAAAATAGCATAAAATTACAAATTTGGCATGGGGTTGATGCTCTAAGAAAATCTCAAAATCGGCCGATTCAACTTTCTGCTTTTTTCAATGGTTTCATAAAATTAAAATTATTCAAACAAATCCAGAACAAAAGGAAAACAATTTCATTCTCCCAACATTTCCCTATCACCCTCCCTACACCTTTAACCTTCAATCACAAATCTTTCCACCAGCCAAATCATGATCCTCAATTCATCTTTTCATACTCATGATTATAGATACGAACAAATTATATTCAAAGGAAGAAAAAATGGGGACCAGCTTGCCTGTGATGGCATTCTGGTGAAGGGCTCTGCAGTGGTGGAAGCTAGAAGGTTTCTTTTGCATCTTTCATTTCTTGTTTATAAACTGAACTGTTATTAAGAAGAAGAAGAAAAAAGCTCTTTTGCATAATCATTCATCCTATTCTCCGCTTCTTCGCTGTGTTCAAGCCTGTGGTTTTGCAGATTGGGCATAGATTCTTCTGTTTCAGCCATTCTTTTATGCATTGGCTATGGAAATCATGCCCACATTCTAACGTCCCCATGTCTTCTCCTTCAGTGTATTCCTCCTGCGCCAAGTTTTCACCATTCATACTCGGACCCAAAAAAAAAAATCAAATCTTTCTTATGTTAATTGCAGCAAGTCACAGATATTTTTACCTGACAAATACAACATGGCTCTGTATCTTGTGGAGATTTTGCACTGCGTTTGTATTTTCGTTGCTTCAACCGGTTGGATATGGTTTCTTCGTTTACGCCAGTACAAACATCTCCAATTCTCTCTTCTAGTGCCAACAATTCCTAAAGTTCATGAACCGAACAAGTGAGTTTTTCACGATTTTACATGACCTCTGACAAAGATTCTCGGGTTCGGTATTGGTTTTTTACCTCATATGACATGTTGTCTACATCAAGTCGCATGTCTCTATAACGATCATGCATACCAGTAGCCCCTTCAAATAGCACTGACTGATTTAGAAGCATAACGTCCTGGACAAACACAAGACAAAGTCGAATTTAGATAACTCTGCAATAGTCTTAAAATGACTGAACCTGAAGGAAACACTAACCTCAAGCCGCAAGTTATGATTAGCATCCCTACGCATGACATCCAAGACATTCTGCATCTGTCCAAAAGAGAAGCGCAATGTCACTTCTATTTGAGTGGTTACTCGAGGAAAAAGAAAAGAAGATGGTATTTATGCGCAACGGAATGAACCAAAGCTAACAAATACCATCCACGTTAGACGCTTCATGACAATAGAACTTGTCTAGACTGACCTGTGAAACCATAAGTCTATTTCTTCCTCTGCTTGCAGCTGCCAAGGCCCGGAAAGTATGAGGAACCCCGACCACACTATCCCCTTGCCTGTCGAACCAAGAAGCTGCTCTCGAGTAAGCCCGACTATGCATCTGACTATTGTCACCACCAGGCTGAAGCACAAGCCCATCCGGAGAGGCAGGAGGGGCCAACGAACGAGGTGCTGGATGATCACCAGATCTCTGGTTTGCAGCATCTACAGCAAGGGAAGAAATCAATGACCTACGAACAAGCTCGGATCTTCTTCTTTGATGATGTGGTAAATTCTGGTAAGAGGTCCATGCCAGATTGGCAGATGATGGTTGAACACCTGTGGTTGAGTCTGTCCTGGACGCAATATTCAGGTTTCCACTTGTTGCATTTCGGCTGATCTGACTGCGGAGCTCAGGAGTTGGAATGAACAAGGGGTTCTCTAGAATATTCCCGGATATGATTCTTGACCTGGTTTCATCTACATGAAGATTTCTCTCAACGGGCGCGGTAGAGTTTGATGATCCAGCCGCCAGTGAGCCCTCAGTCAACTGAAATGGTGGTAGCATATTCCTTGAAACAGGTGGTCTCATAACAGGAGCATTTGGGTTACGAGAAAAGACATTGCCTAAAGATTGTCCATGTCTCATTTCCAGCAGACGTTGCTGATCTGATGGTGCGTGTCTAGATAAGTTTGGCTGAGATGGAGAGACAAGTCGCCTGACAACAGATCCCGCAGAAAAGGCAGCTGGGTTTACAGTTTCTTGCTGATCTGAGGGATTCCTCCTGACACATATATTTCTACTGGAGCTCTCTGCAGTTGCAGGAACATGAAAATTTGGAACAGTACCAGAGACCACTCCTCTGGAACCATGGTCAAGAGAGCCAGATATGTTTAAACCATTTCCTGGCCTATAAACCGTAGAAGCTGAGGTCCACGAGCTACTACTTTCTCCATGGTGAAAATCACGATAACCTCCTGAAGAAGATTGACCAATACTACCTTCAAGAGCTTTTCTCTTGCAGGACACACGACGCCCATCTACAGAAGGACCTGTTCTAACACTATTGTCTTCGAAAGGTCTACCAGGTTGTGAAACCCTGCTCCCTGGTCCATTAGCTTCAAAGAAACCAGACCGATCCCTAACGGGACTAACATCATCGTGAATTTCAATATATTCTGCATTCAAATTGACATTCTGAACAGGTTGATTTGCGGCAGAAGGTTCTTCAAACAATGGGTCTAAATCAATTATTTCATTTCTTCGTTGCTCATTGTGACTGGCAGCTTCATTCTTCGTGCCACTAGAGCTAGCCTCACCGAGGCTAAACCTGTGTAGATCCTGTTGCTCGCGATAAACTGAGTTTGCATGTGACGTACTTGATTCAGAGTTTGCAATCATGTAATCCTGCAAGTCATTATCACCAAGACTGTGGATATTCTCCCAATGATCCATCACACCATTACTTGAGGTAGAACCGTGCTCAAAGTTCAAGGCCTCTGATAAGTAGCCGAGACTGGCCCTCTCTCCCTGCATCTCGGCTATGCTTTAACCACTGTTACACTTGGGAGAAGAGAACTAACGAGACTCTTCCCTGCTCTCAACAATGTGCCTAATGGGGAGACTGCAAAAGAACAAAAACAGCAAATCTTTCAGTAACAAAGACGAGGAAAAGGCTTCTATATGATGTCACAGTAAAACTTCAATAATGAGAAACACACAAACACTCAATCAAAATATAGCTCCTAGAAATGTAATAATAAACAGCAGCCTGAGATTGCATATACAATCATATAACCATCTTCACCTAGAAAAGAGCACAAGGAGTAAAAGCTCACTCAAAGCAAGAACGATGCAACTAGTACTATACAGAAAGATGCAACTACGTGTATATACAGATAGAGACTGACTCATAGATGCGATGCCTAACTAAAAGACGAAAGCTTTAGCAAGAAACTGATGACACATGAGTTGTTAACAAGACAATACATATGCAACCACCATTCCAAGCACACAAAAAACTTCAATTTTGCTCTAACAAAAAGTTGAACCATACAACAACCATGCCACTTGAAACAAAACTAAACAATATAGTAGAAAAGAGTTTACTCAACTACCACCACAATGGCATTAGAAGAGGAGAATATCAACATGTATAAGCTTAAACGCAACTCAAAAGAAGTACAGTCTCACCAATAATATAGCATCCCTGACATATCAACTAACAAAACCTATTGAGTTTCACAATTCACCGACTAAGAATTTAAGTATCACAAAGTCCCAATACCAAGCAAACATATATAACAGCAAGGTAAAAAGAAAAGGAACAAAAGAAATCCACAGCTTCAAGGTAAAGCATCATCAGATAAACAAACAATCCATAACCTCAAAGCTCAAAGAGAGAAATCATAAGGATCACTTCTCAATAAACAAAAACAAAGCTCTTAGCAGTATAGAGATCCGTTTTCAAATGTGATAACCAAAGCCTTAAAACCCATCTACAAAGACGCTTACTTTCGACAATCGATTCACCAAAACAGCGATTTCTTCTGAATTTCCGATGATTAAACCCAGTAATTTTGAAGAAAAAGTTTATAAAGGTAACAATGAATGAAACCCACCAACCAATTTCGATCGAGCTTGTGAAAAAATCAATTAAACTCGGAAATACAAAAATCAAAACAAATAACAAGCAGATACATAAGAGATAGGAAACGAAAATCGATCTAAAGAAACCTTGGGATGAGAAAAAAAAAAAAAAAAAAAACTCTCAGGAAAAGGCAGTTCAAAAAACAAAACTTTTGAGAGATTCTTCTTGATAACGATTAAAATTTCAAAAAAGTCGATTGCCGAAGGTGAGGGAGAGAGAGAGAGGAAGAGAAGAAAACCTACCGCTTTGTTGCAGAGAAGAGAGGAAGACGAAAGAGAGAATGAGGAGGAAAATAAGAAAGCTCTCTCTAAAGCACCAAAACTAAAAAATAAACACAAATGGGAACAGAAAAGAGGATTATTAGGAAGAGACGGCAATGTGTAATTTACCATATGACCAAAAAATCACTAAATAATTTATTGTTAATTTTACAAAATTTGAATAGAAAGGAAAAACAAAATTAAAGAAAGAAAGAAAGCAAATGGTCATGAGAGGGAGGTTAAAAAAGGTCAGTCATAAGAATAGTTTCCAAAGAAACAGAATTGAATAGCTTAGCCTAAATCACGAATAACAACAAAAAAATAAATATATTACTATTAAATGTGTAAATTTAATGAGTAATACACGTTTTTGTGTGTAAAATGTTGAAGAAGAAGAAGAAAAAGCAAGTTTGTAAGTTAATGTTTTGTTTTTTCTTTCGGACGTTTAACAAATGGTTATGTCCCACGTCCAACTATAAAAGTAATCCTATGCCTTTGCTTCTTCACACGTCCCTCGTTTCTAATTTTTCTTTTATTTTGTTTTGATTTTGAATTGAATTAAACCGAACCAGACCAAACAAACAAACAGATTTGGTTTCTTTCCTTTTTTTTATTTCATTTCTTTCGTTTTGTTTCCTAGTTGCGATATAAAAATTATGGTCTACTTTCTCATTATGTTTATCTTCTGATTCCTTTTGTCAGATTCTCGATTAAAGATACGTGTTCATCATAATTACTATTTTACCTAACTATGATATCTCTTTTTTGTTTTGGTTAACTCACAAGATTATCAACTTATATGAATTTGTACTAATCATATGTTACAAGTATATAAACTAATAAAATAAATATCTTTAAAAAAATATATAGAAAGTATATCTTGTTGTAAATAGTTCTTTTTGTATATGTTTACTTTTAAAACTTGATCAATTTTTGTTGTTTGCAAATAATTTATTTATCATTTTGTGAACTTAAGAGTGAATGTAATAATAAGGTTTATCCATCTATATATTTGATACGTAAATTTAAGTGGAACTTTCATTCTATTCATGCTTATTTTTTTAGATTTTTATGGAAAATCGTTTTTTTTTTTGGTTCTATAAATTAAAATCCAAGCAAGTTCAATGCACATACTGACTTTATTTTATAGAAAAAAATTGTATTGTTTGAAATTATGTAAGACTAAAACATGTTTCAAGATAGTTTTTATTTAATGAAAATTAAACTTGATTTTATTTTGGAGTATGAGAAAAATGTTTGATGTGTTGTGAACAAATATTTTCTTAACTTGTAAACTATACTCTTAATAACCATGTCGGCTTAGTTGGTAACTTTCAAGTGGGAGAGTCCTAAGTTCGAGTCGATTTGGCCATCTAGCCGCATTTTAAATTTTAAATATTTATGAACGTCTATCCGATTGTAAGGTTTGGTGAGATTAATCTTTGGACCTGTAAATTAAAACTGTAAAACTTTTGGGATCACTACATTTAACAAAAAAAAAAAAATTGAAATTGATTTTTAGACACTATTTTATTTTTAATATATAATTGATTTATATTTTTATTTAAAGATATTATTTACTAGGGGATAATCTGCGTTTCACGCATAATTTTACGTTGTTATTATTGACTTGGTTAGAAGAAAATTTGAAGATATCAAATTTTGTAATTTAATTTTGTGTTTCAAAAATGTCACATATTAATTCTTGTACCGTCCTGTCCCATCATGTCCAGTCTCATCCTATCTCATTATGTTCATTTCTGTCTTGTCCTGTCTTATTCTGTTCTTTCCATCTCTTCCCGTCCCGTCCCTAAATATAATTAGGGGTAGGCGAAATTCCCGTCCGTCCCGTTCCATCCCATCCCATTGCGTTCCTTTTCATTATTTCCCGTCCTATCCCCTGTCTAGTCCCCATCATATCTCTTTCAGTTCTTTCCTGTCTTGTCCTGTCTCATCCTGTTCTTGTTGTTTTTTCCCATCCTGTCTCTAAATATAATTAGGGATAGTCAAAATTTACGTCTCGTCCCATCCCGTCCCATTCCATTCATTTTTATCTCGTCCTTTTTTTTCTGTCCCGGCTAGTCTCATCCTACCCCATTATGTTCCTTCCCATTTTGTCCTGTCTCATTTCATTTCTTTCGTTTATTCCCATCCCGTATGTATATATAATTAGAGATAAGCGAAATTTCTGTCTCGTCCCATTTCGTCCCCTTCCGTTCCTTTATATCCCATCTCGTCATTTAATATAATAAGAGGTAGGCAAAATTCCCCTTTCGTCCCGTTAGGTTTTTTCTCGTCCCGTCATGTCCGGTCTCGTCTCAATTCATCTCAAAATATTTTTTTAAAAAATTAGTGTTATTTCTATAATATATTGACATTAGCTGATATATTTATTTGAATGTAAACTATATAATTTGACAAAACTAAAATTAATAAATAATAGTTTTGTAGATTTATAAATAAGGTTTTATTTTTAAATGACTTTTTATATTCCTGTTAAACATATTGTATCCGTGAATGGTAATTATTATTAGAATTGAAATAGAAGAAAAAATGATATAATAAATCAAATAAAGTGTGCTGATGTGTCAATTTTTTAGGTTATCTCTTTGCTGAGGTGGAGGTCTAAGAAAAGAAAACATTTAACTTTATATATATATATATATTCTATTACGATGTTACTAATCGAAATTTATTTATGTACTATTATTTTATACTATACTATTATCTTTTGTACCACTGTTTTTTGTACTGTTATATTTTGATTTTGTTAGCATAATAAGTTAGATTTTCATTTGAACTAAACGCGAGGTTTTTTTTAATTACAATGGGTTTGGTTTATTAGTAGCCTCCGGCCACTAAAATGCTAGGAACGGCTCTCGGTGGCTCGCAGTGGATTCACAATAGAGACAAATTCTTAGGTGAACGTTAGATCGAAGTTAGAGTAACAAGAGCGGGAGGGAGTGAAAAATGGTGTCAATCAATAAGATGGAAAAAGAATGAAATGGTTAATTTTGAAAAAATCACATCTGTCTTTCTAACACACATGCACTCATATTCACAATGACATATCACCTATCATTAAAGGTTTTAATATGAACTAATCAAAGTAATAAATTTTTATGGTTAAATAGCAATTCGTGAAAAAAAATATTAGTTAGATTTAAAGTGGATACGCGAGAAAATTCGGGGAATAAATTAAAAACTGCATAATATACATTCACAAATTTGCCAAAAAAATTCGAGTCAAAGGTATAGTTCTTAAAAATATTTTGGCAATACAATTTTATGGTCAAATAACATAACTCGCTAAATGTTTGTATTTACTCTAACTTTTTTAGTTAGATTTAAAGTTAAATACTTTAGAAAATACGGGGAATGAATTCCAAATTACATAATATACATTCACAAATTTAGCAAAATTTTCAGAGTCAAAAAATATATTTCCTAAAAAAATTTCACTAATAATTTTTTGTGGTTAAAATTAGCAATTCAACAAATGTTTGTAACTTTTTTAATTAGATTTAAAGTCAAATACTTTAGGACATCCATGGAACGAATTCCACACTACATAATATATATTCACAAATTTACCAAAAAATTTTGAGTCAAAATCTATAACTTTTAAAAATATTTGAGGAATATTTCTTAATTAGGTCTTAAGTCAAATACGCGAGAAAAATCCAAGGAACAAATTCAAAACTGCATAATATACATTCAAAAAATTACCAAATTTTCCGAGTCAAAAGCTATACTTCTTAAAAACATTTCACTAATAATTTTTTGTGGTCAAATAGCAATTCGACAAATGTTTGTACTTACTCTAATTTTTTAGTTAAATTTAAAGTGAGATACTTTAGGAAATTCGGGGAACTAATTTCAAACTACATAATATACATTCACAAATTTACCAAAAAAATTTGAGTCAAAATCTATAACTTTTAAAAATATTTGAAGAATAAACTTTAATGGTCAAATAGCCATTCACCAAATGTTTTTACGTTTTTCTAATTTTTTAATTAGGTGTAAAGTCAAATAATTGATAAAATCCAGAAAAAAATCCAAAAATTGCATAGTGTAATTCACAAATTTACCAAAATTTTCCGAATCAAAAACTACAATTCTTAAAAATATTTCAAAAAAAATCACAAATATTAAAATAACATGTAGAATCATATTAACTTGGGCGAAAAAATATTAGACCAACGGTTATCTGCACCATGACCTCAAGTTCAGTATATTTTGTGTATGATTTGGCCAGTTCTGCTCGGTGATGATAAATTTGTTTCTTGACGAACTATATTTTAGTTTTTCGATGAATTTTTTTTCCACATAATAATATATGACTGGATTTTTTTTTTTGATAAAGGATTTCAATAGATGACTCATGACTGGATTTATCAAACTAAACTCTAAAATTTCTTAAATCAAAAGAGTGGGCATTGTCGCTCTTTTCCTATAGAACCCAACACCAAAAGGTCCAAAACCAATTACGAACCATTTGAACAAATCGTCTACAACCACTTGTAGTAAAACAGGTGGTTAGAGTGTTTTATTCCTATATAAAACTTTCTGTAATTAAACTTTTAGATTTGATTTTAACCATTAAATAACATGTTCATAATTAAATACCAATTCATTGTCCGTTTTAAGTTTTAAACCAAATCACATCCTCTCTAATCGTTTCTAACTCTAGTCAGTAAAACACTGATCATTATCATATTTTCTTGAATTGAATCATTGTCATATTAAAAACAAAGGTTTATCAGTCGGATCCTATATGAACCATTAAGTCGTAAGACCGTGACATTTTTTTACACACCACGCATAAAGATACGACCCAACACATGTGGTGTATCATGACCCAAACCTTGTCCAAAAGTCAAAACCAAATTAAATTCCGTCTTTAATTTCCGGTTAGGGTTCTTTCGTAGCACCTCTACATGAATGGACCCAGAGACCACCACTCTTTCGCATCTCAAGGACTCTCTAGGTAAAAAGGTGAGCGAGAGAGACAAACGAAAACAAGTAAACATAATAAAAAACACCACTTCATCTTCTCGTTCACTACATGGCGCGTACACGCCACGTGACAGCTAAACTCACAGACAATTGCGAAACACGCGCTTAAAACCCGCGTGAGTCCAGACACGATGTGGATAATCATGGGAAACTGTCTAAACCTAAAAGAAAAAAACAAGATTTTTCCTTCTTTTTTTTATTATAGTAACGCATAAAGGAAGTAGGATGCTAACGTGCGCTGGGATATGAAATTACAAGCTTAACCTACGCCGTCTTTTTAGTCGTTCTTCTTTGGGGGTTTTAAACCTACGTTCCTCTTCACCGTAATCGCTCTCTCACTTCTCGCGTCGTCTTTCTCTCTCTCTTTTTGTAACTCTGTAACTCCGAACGAATCATCCATGGCTAACTCCTCCGCTGATTCCGCCGCCGACCACCGCAACAAGCACCTCTCCGTCAATCCACCGCACCAGATCTTCAAAGGTTTATTCCGTCATTCATCTGTTTTTGTTACCCGATGTTTTTAGGATTGTGGTCGAGTCTCCCATTTCTATCTCCTGTGTTTCTGTTCTATAGAGAGATTGCAGCTTCTTCTCTGTCCGATGCTTAATCGCCGATTGAAATTAGCGTCACAGAGTCTCCATTGTAGTCTCTTTGAGTCCCCTAATAATTAGGGTTTTTGTTGTCTCCCGATCGCTTTCTGTTCTATTTGCTCATTTTATTGTCAATGGGTATTATCAAATAGGCTTGAGAGCAAAATCGATAACATATCCAGCTTTTTTCAGCTCTTCAGGGGTTTGAATTTGGGAACTGATTTCTTATGTACCATGAGCTCTGTGCTTGTTATCTTCTATTTCCGAAGAGTTTCATGGATCGCTGAGCTCTGCGTTAAGTTTTTAGTTGTTTGTTTTAGTATTGTTGTAGATCCATAAGATGTTGATTGTTTCCGTTGTTCGATTTTTTATAGCATATTGCTAGTGCAGTGACCATGCTTAGATGATTCATGAGATACCAAACATTCTTTTGTATGTATGTGATATTTGGTTTGCATCTTAAAGCTCTTGTCTTAGAGATACAATCTGATGCTCCTCTACAGCGTCTAAGCGAGAGGATTAGAGTGACATTTTAGCCTTGCCTGTGCAGATATCCAGGGTTCTGACAATCCTATTCCTCTTTCACCTCAGTGGCTTCTCTCCAAACCAGGGGAGAACAAGACTGGAATGGGAACCGTGGTATGTTCATATTGCTTGTGCGTGGAGTTTGTATTTGTGGTTATTGTTGTTGCTGGGCTTTTCTTATAGATTTATATACGCTTAACATGTGACCTGGTTTCACTGTTACAGGAAGCTCAGGGGCTGCAAAATCCTTATGGGAACAGCTCGGATATTGTGAGATCGGCAGGAAATGGGGAGGAGACACCGGATCATCTGAAGAAAAAAGATGTTTTTCGGCCTTCCTTGCTTGATGCAGAAAGTGGTCGCCGTGGTGATCGCTGGCGTGATGAGGAGAGGGATACCTTGTCCACAGTCCGGAAAGACCGCTGGCGGAATGGTGAGAAAGAGTTTGGTGATCATAAGAAGATTGACCGGTGGGATAATGTGGGCCCTAAAAACTTTGGGGAGCCACGGCGTGGTCCAAATGACCGGTGGGCTGACTCTGGAAACAAGGATGCTGGGCCAGAGCAGAGGCGTGGTCCAAATGACCGGTGGACTGATTCAGGAAACAAGGATGCTGGGCCAGAGCAGCGGCGTGAGAGCAAGTGGAACTCTCGCTGGGGACCTGATGATAAGGAAGCTGAGATTACGCGTAACAAGTGGGATGAATCTGGTAAAGATGGTGAAATCATTCGTGAGAAGGGTCCGTCTCTTCCTACTGGTGATGGAGACCATTACCGGCCCTGGAGACCCTCTCAAGGTCGAGGAAGAGGAGAATCTCTTCAATCAACGCCAAACAAGCAGGTTACACCCTTCTCTCACAGCAGGGGGCGTGGAGACAACACTGCTATCTTCTCAGCTGGACGTGGAAGGGTGAGCCCTGGTGGAAGCCTTTTTACTAGCGCATCAAACCATGGATCTACCTTTGAAAAGGGGGGAAGTGGTCATGGAGAGCCTCCCCATCTGAGATATAGCAGAGTGAAACTGTTGGATGTGTACAGGATATCAGATACAGAGTGTTTTGAAAAGTTTCCAGATGGGTTCATCGAGGTGCCTTCCCTTACGTGTGAGCAGCCGACGGATCCTCTGGCTCTCTGCCCTCCAAGTTCCGATGAAGTGGTTAGTATTTTCTAGTTTACCTTATGATTTTCCTTCTTTTTGTACTATCTCAATTTTCTAATCATTGTACCTTTGTTGTTCCTTGTAGACTATTCTGGATTCGATTGAGACGGGAAAAATAGTGAGCAGTGGTGCCCCTCAGGTATCTAAGGATGGCCCTAGTGGACGAAATCCAGTCGAGTTTTCACAACCTAGGCGAATCAGGCCTGGTAAGAACTCCATGAAAGACGTCTTGGCTTCTAGTGTTTTGTGCGTATGATGCAAATGATGAAATTTTGTGAATGCCTTGTTGCAGCTGGAAGCAGAGAAGATATGGCATATGCTGCTGAGGAATCTAAAGATGAAAGTGGAGAAAGGATCTATCCAGATGCTAAGTTCAGGCCTGAAGGTATGCTCTGACATATTGTGGTCTTCGTGCAGCTTTGGTGACTCATATTGGTGCTGATTGAAATAGCTGATATTGGAATTTAGTGATTCGCTGTTTTCTATAGTTGTCGAATTTACCTCGTATTCTTTAAAAATTTTGAGCAGTGTTGTCAAAGGTGAAAATGCTACGATTTGTTCTAAATAATATGCAAGTTATTTCTCTGTCTCTGTTAGGCTCTCACATTATGGTGTTTCTGTTATATGTGCAGCTTCTCATGAAGGTTATGCTCCTTTTAGGAAAGGCAATGAGGTGCCTGTCAGAGAAATGAAAGAGCCCAGTATGCAGGGAAATAATCATGCTCAATCTCCCTGGCGTCAGCCTTCGGGGGGAGAAAGGTCGAGTAGGATCTCACATGATTGGAATGACCCTTCAGCTGATAACAGGCTGAAATCTTCTGACAACGTCTGGTCACATCCTAAAGATCCAGTAAACCATTCAGGTGGCAATATGATGAACTTGCCACAGCCGAAAGGTGAATCAAGATGGCAAATCGGTGAAGATCCTGCCCTAAGAAGGCAGCCATCTCTGGTGTTCGACAGGGAACGGGAAGTTAGAAAGCTTCTGCCACCTACGCCTGAAGAACTTACACTCTATTATAAAGATCCTCAAGGTTCAGTTCAAGGTCCTTTTACGGGAACTGATATCATTGGGTGGTTTGAAGCTGGATATTTTGGCATAGATTTGCTAGTTCGTCTTGCGAATGCACCAAGTGATTCTCCTTTTTCATTACTTGGTGATGTGATGCCACATTTGCGGGCTAAGTCGGGGCCACCACCTGGTTTTACCGGTTCCAAGCCAAATGAATTTATTGATGCGGCTGCTACACCAGCCTTCCCTGGTGTGGGGAAGGTTCATTCTGGGATGGGTGAAGCTGATATGTTGCAAAATGATATGAGGTATAAGCACGTTGGAGGGTCTGTAGCGGAGAATCGGTTTATTGAATCGTTGATGTCTGGGAGTTTGAACAATTCATCTCAAGGTAGTTTAAGCGTTCGTCATTTGATGTGTTTCAGTTATATCTTTTGTTTTCGTATTAGCCGCTCAGGACCAGTGAATTTATGTTCTTTTACTTCTGTGTTGTGTCTGCAGGTGCTCAAGGATATGCGGTAAATAGTTCTGGTGGGTTGTCTTTACCAGGTAGTGATGGTGGGGCTGATATGTATCTCTTGGCAAAGAAATTGGAACTCGAACGGCAGAGATCAGTACCTAGTCCGTATTCATTTTGGCCTGGTCGGGAATCTGCAAACCTGATGCCAGGATCGGAGAATGTGTCAGAAAATGCTCAACAACCTGCTCGTTCCCCAAGTTCTGATTTGTTGTCTATCCTCCAAGGTGCAACGGATAGGTCTTCTCCTGCTGTCACTGGTCCTCTTCCGGCGTGGTCGCAATCCAGTCAAACTCAAACTCCCTTTGGGGTCCAACAGCAAAGGCTGCCAGAGCAGAATTCACCTTTGGCAGGTTTACTTGGTCAACCTATTGAAAATAATCCAGGTGGCATGTTACCCCCTGATATGATGCTCGGCTCTGGACTCTCCCACGAACAGCAATCGCTCAATCTGTTGCAGCAGCAACAGCTCTTGTTGCAGATGAATGCTCAGGCACCCCTTTCTTCACAGCAGCAGCGTTTGTTCCTTGAAAAGATGCTCTTGCTTAAACACCAACAGAAACAAGAAGAGCAGCAGCAGTTGTTACGACAGCAACAACAGCTGTTTTCCCAGGTTCTTGCTGATCAGCAGCGTTCTCAGCAGCGGTTTGGAGAGCCATCTTTTGGACACTTGCAGCAATCTTTTGATGCTCTTAGGCTGCAAGCATCAAAAGATATGACGCAGGCCAATCAGCAACTGCAGGCTCCTGTTTCCCATGAAGAACGAGGTGCCAACTTAACTGATTTGCTCTCGGTAAGTCATGCCACCAATCAGAATGTTGCCAGTTTCGGAAGCCATCCTCAGCACCTGCAACACCAGTTGTTTGGCAATGTTGAACCTAGGACGAGCGAGGGGACAGTTCTTGCTGATCAAATCGATGGTACCCATAACAAAAATTTAAAATCAGAATATGAAAGAACAATTTCTGCGGATTACATGAACAGCTTGTACTCTGAGAAGCCTATCCTTTCTCCTGGTCATCCTACACTTAACATGGAAGAAGAACCCGTGAGCCGTCAAAACAATGATAGCCCTACTCCTATAACAGCTCCCGAAACATTTGAAAATAAGTCGCTGGAGGAGCAGGCTAAGGACTTGCATGCTGGACTTGGAGAGGCCTCTAATGAGGTATCTGTGGAGATTCCTGCAACTGGAGTTAAAAACAATGAAGTTCCTGGAGGTCGAAAGACTTCTGGAAAGAAGTCCAAGAAGCAGCAGGCTAACAAGCAGGCTGCTGACGCGGTTAAGGCAACTTCTAAAGCTTCTCTGCAAGAGGCAAAGCAACCTGAAACTGGAAGTGCTGATGATTCTGAGTTGAAGGGGAAAAGTAAAAAGTCAGCCGACACTTTGATAGACAATGATACTCACCCCATTAAGAGCTCCGAAGCTGATTCAGTCTGGGGAGAATCTGGTGTGAATGAGTCTTCACTGCAAAACACACGAACGCAACCGGGACGAGCTTGGAAGCCTGCCCCTGGTTTTAAACCAAAGTCTTTGCTAGAAATTCAAATGGAAGAACAGAGGGTAGCACAAGCAGAAGCTTTAGCTCCAAAGGCTCCTACTTCCGTGAGTTCAGTTGGTTTCACTTCTCCTTGGGCTGGGATTGTTGCCAATTCAGATCCTATCAACCTAAGAGAGACTCATGGAGAGTCAGTTATTACTCAAACCAGTGTTGTAAAGCCTGAAAGTGTTCCTGCTCTCACGGGTAAGAAAAGTCACTTGCATGACTTACTGGCTGATGATGTTGTGGCCAAATCCAGTGACAAAGAGAGGGAACCAATGAAAATCATTTCCAACGACGCATTTATGCAAGCCGCATCTGCTAATGCAGAGTCTTTAGATGATGATAACTTTATCGAGGCTAAGGAAACAAAAAAGAGCCGCAAGAAGTCTGCGAGAGCAAAGAATGCTGGAGGGAAAGCCGTTGCACAAGTTCCCGCGGTAGATACATCCCTCCCAGCAAATTCCGTTGAGAAGGGAAAAAGTTCTCGCGTTGTCCAGCAGCAGCAGGAAGTTTTGCCTACTATTCCTTCTGGGCCTTCTTTGGGAGATTTTGTTCTCTGGAAAGGAGAGACTGTGAACAATCCTCCACAGGCTGCTGCATGGTCCACTGGTCCTAAAAAATCCGCAAAACCTAGCTCACTTAGGGACATCGTGAGGGAGCAGGAGAAGTTGACGACCTCATCTCATCCACCCCCAAGTCCAGTACCTACCACCCAGAAACCAACTCCACCACAGGCTGTTTCTCAAACTTCTTGGTCACGTTCCGCAGCTTCACCTTCGCAGGCTGTTTCTCAACCTTCCCCGCAGTCAAAATCCAAAGGAGACGATGACCTTTTCTGGGGCCCAGTTGAGCAATCAACCCAAGAAACAAAACAGTATGAATCTAACACTTGTTACTTGAATTTCCGAGTCGTCATATCTGATATTGTGTTACTAAATCTGCACAGGCTAAATTATTATTATCATCGCCTTATATCCGTTGAAGGAATCGACTAACTATTGAGTTATTTTTTCGAGCAGGGGAGACTTCCCTCAGCTTTCAAATCAAAACAGTTGGGGAACCAAAAACACTCCTGCGAAAGGAAATGCAGGAAGTTCGCAGAATCGACAGAAATCAGTTTCAGATCGGGTTGTGTCTTCACCTGTTGTTACTCAAGCATCCAATAAAGGGAAAAAGGAAGCAGTGACAAAACTCACAGGTTTTACTTTTTACTGACAATCTCTCTCGTCTGCCCATAATATAGCTTGGTTTTTTTTCTCACAAGTTTGCGGTTTCTCAGAGGCAAATGGCTTCAGAGATTGGTGCAGAAGCGAATGTCTCAGACTTCTTGGTTCAGAAGGTAAAAAAAGTTGATAATATTATCACACTAATTTCAATTTCTTGGATCGAAAATTCATTGTGGTTTTGATGTGTAATTCCCTTTTGTCAGATACGAGCGTCTTGGAATTTTGTCTGAAGCTATCTCGAGCAGAAGCCGAGACACTTCTGATCGAAAATCTAGGGTCGGTTGATCGAGACCACAAGTTCATCGACAAGTTTCTCAACTACAAAGACCTGCTACCATCAGAAGTGGTCGAGATTGCATTTCAATCAAAAAGCTCAGGAGGAGTCGGGACAGCCCGAAACAACAACAACACGGCAGGAGATGCCGCGAACGAAGGTTTCTCGAAAGTTGGAGGAAAGAAAAAGGCCAAGAAAGGGAAGAAGGTAAACTTAAGTGCATCGGTTCTTGGATTTAACGTGGTTAGTAACAGGATTATGATGGGAGAGATTCAGTCAATTGAGGATTGAAGAGGATTAAAAGTTGGTTATGTGTTTATACTCTTTTGGGCTTTGGTTTCACTGTACATTTTGGTTTTCTTTTTCTTTTTAGGACGAATCTTTTATTTATGGGATGGAACTTTGTTTTTTTTTTTTTTATCTCTCTAGGAAGTTTTGTTAGACTTACTTTCAGCGAGATAAAGAGGTTTTTTTTTCTATCTTCCTCTTTTCGTTTTAGTCGCACAACTCGAAAAACAAATGTTGGATTTTGTTTGTTGTTTTATGTATTGGACACCTTTTTCTTCACTCACAACTTCTTTTTTCTTTTGGTTGTTTGTGTACTGTCTGTTATTTTAATTTTTTATTAAGTTTATAACTTTAGTATATTACACGAACTTTTGCTGTAGAAATCATTCCACACAAACTCTTTCTTTACTACACAGATTATGGAGGTGCTTTTCGCTGAAAACACTTTTTATTCAACCAAAACATTGTACAGGAATTTGCTTCAAAGTAGTTATTAGTTAATCGTGATTCTTTTTTTTTTAAAAGTTATGTAATTGTAGGCTTTCGTGTAAGAACAAAAGAAAGAATCTGTATTACGAGGTATTTTAGGATCTGTAAGTGATTTTAAGATGGTTAAACTAACTATATGGAAGAATTATAAGAATTGCGTTTATCAACTCTATATTAGG
>JAIUCV010001021.1:0-208305 GCA_026724425.1 Erythrophleum ivorense
TAGGCAAAGACATTATATATTTTGTCAATATTTTAATGGCAGTGATTAGAAATAACAAATTGTGTAGCATTATGACAAATAAAACCCTTGTTTCTTAGTGCTCACGCACTTCAGATGTAAGCTACTACCAAAATGAAATAATGGTAACATCAATAATGTCCTCTCGCTCTTATTATTAGCTATGATTTTTTAGAATGAATCATCTAGAGTACTATATAGAGTGTAATTGAAAAGGAAAAAAATGGATAACTTCTAATATTAAAAGTTATTTTCATATCGTTAGTTATATTGTCAATTTCTTCTTCTAACTATAGAAGATTTGGACGTCATGGTGCCTCAGGTAATAAGCTCGGCAGTAAGCAAAATTTTGAGATAATTTAATTTATTTTTGAATTTTTTTGCATAGGCTTAATTTAATAAAATTTAACAATTAAATCAATAAATAAGAATAATTAGATGAGCATATGAAAAGAACGGTTCATAAAAATCTGTAGTTATCTTTTGCATTGCTTTCAATGTCCTTCAACGTCCTCCTCTTCAGGACATTTCAAGTTGTGGGCAAGGGAAGAAACCAACCCACTTTTTGCGCAAGAAGAGTTGAAAACAACTTGAAAAGTCCATCTCTCAGTGGTTATTTTCATCTAATTGCAACTTTTTGCCTCACAATTTTCTTTGCTAGAGAGTGCTTTTTGCTATTGGGTTGATTTTTAGACAATCAATAAGCGTTTATATATTGAATTAACAATAAAACGTAAAAATTCTTGGATAACAGATTGTTTAAGTAATATTTGAAACTCATGACTAAGATAAAATGTATAACTCCAAATGAGTTGGCATAGTAGTTGAGGAAAAGTGTTTCTTTTTGTTTACTTGAACTTAAATTTTGGAGTCAACTCTTTAAAAAAAATATTCTCTTAAATATAATAGACTAGTGTGAGAGTACGCTTTTAAGGTAACGAGAGAAGACATTATTTTGATAGAACCACAAGCTAATTCAAAAATATCCTCATAAGACATTCATTTATAAACGTATCTATTCCTTTTCTTTTAAGCATTTTTAAATCAAAAGATAATGTGAGTTGTTGGGTGTGTTTTAATATTAAAAAATTGTATAATATACAAAAATAAATAAATTTAATTATGGCGTCATTTATTTGAAAAAAAAACAATATTTTCTGCTTTCGTTATACAAATAATTTATTTATAAAAGTTAAAAGATTATTTTCATCTTGCATTTTATGTCATTCAAAATAGTAAAATATCAAAATAAAAAATAAATAATTGAGATTGAAAAATTAATGAAGATGTATGGTTCAGATCTTATCATAATCTGAAATGGATATATATATATATATATATATATAAAGAAGAATTTCTTTTCTTTTATTTCTTTTCCTTCGATCAAATTTTCTTCCCCCATTTTGTTCCTCGTTCAATTGCGTTTTTGGCCTCCTTCCTCCTTTGAAGCCTGCATGCTTCCTCTTCGGTAGAGCTACTGCCATTTCTCCCACCGTGAAGCTTCCTTCGGCACCATACAAACCTCTTCAAACTCCCTCGCCATTGGTTCGTGTGTAGAGGTTCGTGGTTGAAGCCAGTAGACTGCACTGAGCATCTCCTTCCTCCCATTTCTATTTTCCTCCATTTCTATCCTTAATTCCTTCGATTCCTAGCTTCCCCCTTCCATTTTCAGTCCATCCCAACTGCTATAAGGAGACAAAAAAGTGTTTAAATTATTTTTCTTTTGGGCTAACTGTGTAGCAGCGTGGGAGTTACGGTTCTTTGGGTTGAGCTTCCTAATCATGTTATACATGCATAAATCCCTAATTTTTGATTCCTTAAAATAATCCTTAAGCTTAATTTATGGATTGATAACTTAATGGAAAGATTGAAGTGTAAAAATTAGTTGTGATTGAGGGGTGAACTTATGGAATGGGGATTAAATTAATTGGTTGTTATTGGGTTTAATGAATGTCAAAATTTGTTGGTTTGGAGTTGTGAAATAATTCAATGAATTAGTGGGTATTGCTAAGAAGCTTTAGGGACGCCGATAGTGAAAGGAATCAATTTTTCGATGAGGAACAAGTACCCCTCAACGTTCGGCATCACTGTGAGTATATAACAGATTTATAACTTGTTTATTGGATTCCTACATCGTTTAGGGGCCTATGATTATGGTAGTTAAAATTTTATTTGAATTAATTATGTAGGGTTTAATGAAATAGACTGTTAAATTGCTTGTTTCATATGTGCTTGAGATAATAATGTGGTAATATGGCTAAAATAGATTGATCAGCACCCTGTGTTATTGTGGCTAAGATAAGCACCTTAAATGAGGGTGGTTGCATTACTTGATAAGTTAAAAACATGATTTTTAATTAATGTGTCCATAATCCTTAGATTAGGTTTATCAACCAATATAATATATATATACACACATAAATATAATTATAAGTACATATAATAATAATAATAATAATAATAATAATAATAATAATAATAAATAACTATATTGCTATTCCTTAACTACAATGGTACCATAGAAACACAAATCTACTGCATACTGACTATCAAGCTATCAGCCAGGTCCATTTCATATTTATAAAATAAAAAATATCAACTAAAAATGTCAAAAGTGCTCCAATATAACAAATCATAATTTGAAAGCATTCCCTCTACAAGAGTCATCATATGTGCTTCCAAAAACTGTTATAGAATATACCCACCAAAAAATGAAACACCTTATGCAATAGAAGGCAAATCTCATTTTTTAAAAACTGGAAATCAAATGCATTTTACTTGTTTTTGAGAATCAAAAGGCTTAAACTAACTTACCTGTTCAAACAGCCCTTTTGGCAAGAAAGTGAAAATGTTATATTTTGTGTTCGATATTGAGTTCCCTTGACATAATGGATGGTAACTAATCAAAACTTGATCAAAATTAATAAATTCATACACAAAACATACAAAATAATATCATACATAAAAAGGAACCCCCAAATTCCAGAAGTTTGCAAACAGAAAATCAACTAAGTGATTTCAAGGTGTATGCATGAGATTAGAGAGAAGAGTTGAGTTGATTTTGCATAACTACTTAAGATGGCAATGTATAACCCATTAAAAGATGGCAATGTTTGTCATCACAGTCTTTTTATGTAACTTCTTGATTTTAGATACTGTGGTAAGAGCTGAGAGATTCATGTATATTATTGATACAAGCTGAGTACAATATATACAGAGTATGGAGGAAGTAGGGGTGATTATGAGAGGGAATAAATCAAGGAGTAAAACATAGAAATAAGAAAGAAAATAAAGACTACAAATTCTAATCATTAAAGCCCCTTATTACTAGCATATTTCACTCAGTCAACTCCTATTAATTACAGAATATTTTCTCCTGATTCTACTTACATTCCCTTTCAAGTTAGATCATAGATATCTATCATGTCTAACTTGCCTACAAGATCTTCAAAAAATTGCCTAGAGAGTCCCTTTGTGAGTATGTTTGCAGTCTTCTAGTAACAATAATCATTGAATCTATTGTTCCTATTCAAATCACACCCTTTAACTAATTAAGTACTTGACTATTATTAACATCATGCACAAAACTTATTTCAGATATAAGTCACTTAGACTCAAGAATGAAATAGAAGTGTTTGATGGGATATATCGATAGGTGCATTGTTAAATGGTCTAAGTGCACCTGGATAAAAGAGAGAAAAAATTAGGTGGGAAAAGAAGCTATCTGTTAGATGTAATCATCTTGAAAGGGTAAGGAGTTGGCAATAAGATGTAACCACCCTCAAAATTTTATGTAAATCATAATACGAAGCGATAGGTGGAAAAGGAGTTGTCCATTAGATGTAGCCACCTTAAGAAGGTAGGGAGCTGCCAACGATGTATAACTACCACCATTATGAAAGAAAACTTATGCTTTCTATCCTGTACTCATCGTTTTTAATTCAAAATCTTTATAACTACTTATGTATGGGCTTGTCTAAAGGGAACCTTTGCTACTTGGTATGATAAATTGATTTATGAAATTATTGGCTCCTATTGCGTTAAGATTTTGCTATTTTTTATTTTAATGATTTGTTATCTGCTCACTGAGTTTTCAACTTATTCCTTTAATTTCAACTTTTCAGATAATAGTGTTGGACTTGACTCGCCTCCTTCATCCTAGTTTTAGAGGTATTGTAGTGATGTGCCCTATTCTTTTTGAACTGCAAAGGTATGGTTGCTTTGTTGTAATGAGTTTTTGAGTGTTTATTGTAAAGTATTTTAGATGTAGCTTTACTTGACACAGGCTGGATCCTTTTCCCCTCCCTTGTTTTTGTCCTTTTTCTATTTTGATTGTTGGTGGATTGAAAGTAGAGCTCTCCTTTGTTGTATTGTTGATTTTTAGCTACTTGTAGAAATTTAGGGATGTCTAATTTTCAAGAGACACTTTGCTGAAATTTTTACAAAAAATTAGGAGTATTTGTATAGATATATAATAAAATAAAATTTTATTTGATGAAATTATATCCTATGATGAACTATTTCATGGCTTTATCTAATCGATAAGTTGCATTAGTTAGGCTTATGGATAGGAACCTCACCCGATTCTTCATGCCGGTCACTCCTATTTTTTTGGGGTGTAACAAATCTGCTACTACTATTGGGCAACATGTTAGAGTAGTGAAGGATCCGCATGTGCTTTAAATTGTACATATGTTTAATGACATAATGGCAATTAGAGAATCTCCAACTCGCCATTTTTGAAATAGCTTGTTTGGTTGGTAGGCCACAATGTAATTTATGATATAATTTTTTTTGTAATGTCTATTATATTATTATAATCATTATTTAATAATATCTATTTATTTTTATTATTTTTTCAAAAATAAGAGATACAAATATTATTTTTTTATTCTGTTTCCTCACTTTTTATATTCTATTTTTGTTTATATATTTAACATTTTACCAATCAAACGATCCTTAACATGTGTAGGCCAATTCCCTGTAATTGAAAATGGTCTGCTTCCCCTGTCAATTCTATTGAAGTAACAGAGAAAATAATAGTTATAACACTCACATGCTTCATAAAGTTAAACATTGAAATTTCCCACGTTGGTTCGCACCTCATATGACCTTGATCTTTGCCTCTCTTTTTTTTTAATGTTTAAAAAAATTTAGATATAATTTTTATGTATTTGTTATTAAGTTTTTAATAAAAAATAAAAAAAAATATATAGTTTTTACAATTCAGCCCAATATAATTAAGTCTTTCCCCAAAAAAAAGTTTGTATGTTATATTTTTATTAAAAATTTTAATAGCAAATATTTAAGAACATATTTTTATTCCTGACAAATACTTAAATTTTTAATTGACTCCACAATTTTTTTAATTTAATCCCTCATGTCTTAAAATATATTCAATGTTTCCCCTTCGTCTCATTTTCATCTACAAAATAATGTAGAAGTTATCATATTGCTGAATTGAATGTTTATTACTTACATGATACTTGTTAACTTGCCTTTAACACACATTCAGTCCATATATAATAACACACTTCAAGAAATTAGAGTTGGGGTGAGTTAACTTTAGAGGTATAAAGCTTTTTAATTTCATGAGATTCATATTCTTAATAAGGGCTTTGTGTCTGTCTCACTCATTATCTTGATTTTAATATCTTAGATCTCAATCAACATTTAAGATGTTTACATTTAATAGACTAGTATTTAAGATGATATATAGGTATCATGAAATCATAGATTATATCATTTTAGGTATTATCTGATATTACTCAAATAATAAATATCTCACATCACCTTCTTTTAATTTTGTTCAGTTTATAAAATACTTATATCCTTTCTAAGACATTTTTTAATTGTCAAACTAGATATTGACATCTCAAATATCATGGTAATTTATATATTTGTATTATATATAAAGGCATCCAAAATTTCATATAATGTTAGGTAACAGTATATTAAACGCCTCCATAATCTTAATTGAGTGTCATGTGTGAAACAATACTATGTTAAATTCTATGTTGATTTATGAAAAAAAAAATAACGTTAAAAGCATTTTAATTAAAAAAAAAAAAGAACAGACGTTTGGATGACTAAATTAAAAATGCATCCGTAAGGACACACGGCTCTGAGGCTCACAATTTTGCTAGGATTAGTGACTTAAGATAATCTATCACCACAGAATTGTAAGAGCCCACAATTAAAAAAAAAACAGAAAAAGAAGAAAAATAATAATAATAAAACAACCCTTATGTTCACTAATGTGGCAAAGTTCTTTGACATTAAATGAAGTATAATGAGAAGTATGATAAATGTGGCGAGGAATATTGGCATCTCCGGCTACAATTTGTGTCTTAGGTTCTAAACTAGAATGCCAAAAAGTGGCTCGTGATCCACCTGAGAGTGCTGAGATCGATCTGAAAGATACTGTCAGCGTTGGTGACGAATCATATTTTGATCCACTAATGTTTTCAAAACATGAACTCTCCTCCATTTTTAAACATTTGTGATCTGTCCATATATATATATATAAACTGCGTGTCATATCTTTTATTTATTTATTTTCTTTCATTTTTATCCCTTTTTCTTTAAATTTTGCACAATGCATGAGATTAGTCATTATAAAAAATATATAGCTTGTAATTAGATTTGATCATAATCCAAGTTCACTTACAAACAGGCTAAACTTTCAAAACAATTTAGTCATAAAAATAGGCTGAGTTCGGCCTGAATTTTCTTCCTTCAAACGCAGCTCGATTCTTTTCTATTTGCATAAAAGGTTTTTCGGAATTTGGATAATATCTTTTATTATATATATATATATATATATTTTGTTTTTCTCTTTTGAGTTTTCTAAGATATATAATATTATACTTAGATACAAAAATATTTTACTAGTTTTATTTTTAAAATGCACTCTTAGAATTTAATTTAAAAAAATGAAGAGGTTGAAATTGATTCAGGACTATGGTTTAAACAATAAAAAAGTACAAATTAAAAATCAAATAAGTAATTCATGAACTTTATATAGATAAATTTGTTGAAAACTTATACTGAGTTGAAAAATAAAGATAGACAATTTTTTCTTAAATTATAAATAAAAACATTCAAATGTAAGCAAATAAAACAATGATATAAAATATTAATATATGAAAAATTGAAAAACTTTGAATATTGTAATGAATATATTAGGAAAAAAATATTAGCTCAATAGCCTTCAAGTTGAGCTGAACTAAAAAAAAAAACCTTGAATCTAAATCATTTTATGAAACGAATTTTTTTTGAATGAGTTCATTTTTTATTAAAGTTTTATTTTTTGAATTCATATTCAATTTTTTGAAAATCAAACCTATTAAACTGAGCAAATTTTTAAATTTATGATCAGATCTACATGTGACAAGTCCCTTTAAGAAGTTTCAAAAACATAGTTACCTACTTTCTAAAAATACAGCCATCTGGAGTCTTATATGGGGAACAAGTTTTGCAACGTAGGATTTGAGGAAAACATTTGTTTTCTATGCATTATTGGCTGAAAGAGTCCTTTGAAAAGTTATTTTAAAGATTTATGAAGGAAATAAATCACACTCCATTATCCTTTTCAAAATTGTGGTGGAGGCTTAAAGTGCTCTTTGTGCTGACCCTTTGCCTCATGTTGGGTCACAGTGACTTGATGGCTAAGGGACCTGGATGCCATCACCCTTTGGTGATAGGCGCAAAAATTTTAGATAATTTAATTTATTTATGATTTTTTTTTGCATAAGCTTAATTTAATAATTAAATCAATAAATAAAAACAATTAGATGAACAAATGAAAAGAACGATTCATAAAAAAAATCTTTAGTAATCTTTTGCTTAGCTTTCAATGTCCTCTTCAGGAACATCTCAAGTTCTTTTAGCAGTGGTAACCCACTTTTTGCACAAGAAGATATGAAAACAACTTCAATTCTCAGTGGTTGTTCTCTTCTAGTTGCAACTTTTTCCCTGAGATTTTTGTTTCTAAGAGAGAGCTTATCCCGTTGATTTTTAGACTATCAATTGATGAGCGTTTATATATTGAATTAACAATAAAAGGTAAAAATTCTCGGACGATGGACTGTTTAAGTAATATATAAAACTCATGGCCAAAAAAATAATTTGGTTAAGAAAGAGTATTCTTTTATTATTATTACTATTATTTGAATCTAAATTTTAGAAGGCAACATTTAATAAAAATTATTTTATTAGATATAAGAGGTTAATATAAAAGTGTGCCTTTAAGAGAAGTGAAGAAGACCTAATTTTGATTGACATATAAATTAATATAAATATAAACTTAAGAATATATATATGTATTTATTTTTTTAAGCATTTTTAAGTCTAAAGATAATGTGAATTGTAAGGTGTGATTTAATATTAAAAAAATTGTATAACTAACAAAAACTTAAATTTTAAGTCTTTATTACGTCATTTGTCTGAAAAGAAAAACAAAATGTGAGGAAAGATATGAAAGCAAGAGATAAAAAGAGAAAGAAAGCAATGAGAACGGCGGCGTGGTTATACAGTAATCATGATGAGATAGGCATAAATGCTCATTTCGATTAATAAAATGATGCCACGTGTACGAACGAAAGGCACAAGCGGTAAGTCGTTAGTCACAAATATTTACCAGGTAAACGGAATCGAATGATTCACCATTTACTGGTTTAGGAACAACTTCCGTCTTTATTTGAAAAAATGCAAAAGCAATTAAAACGCGAGCGGAAAGTTTACCGTTTAAGGGTGTATAACCACTTTCCTAGAATAAGCAAATTTTATTTTAAACTTTTTATAGATACGCGGATTGTGTCCCTAAAATTTAGGAAGGAACGCCGTCTGACATATCTTTTTTTTTGGGGGGGGGGGGGGTGGGGGAGGGGTTGGGGAGAGGGCGAACTGACAGGGGGAGGGGAGGATTTGTTTTTTGGGAGTGGTGAGGAGAGGGGGGGGGGGGGGGGGGAATTTTTTATTTTTTAATATATATGTATAATATTTGTTATATATAATATATATTTTATATTATATAAAGTAAATATAGTATATTATATTTTTAATATATATTATTTAATTTTTAATTTTTAAGATATTAAATTTTTAATAATAATTAAAAATTTAAAGATAATAATTTTATTGATAAAATTATATTTTAAATTATAATTTAATTTTTTAAATAGATATTTTATAATATATGAAATAAATATAATGCATAATATTTTAAATATATCTTATACATTATCTAACTTTTAAAATATTAAAAACTTAATTAATAATAATAAATTTATAAACAATAGTTTTATTCATAAAATTATATTTTAAGTTATAATTTAATTATATAAACTTATTTTTTAAAATTTAAGAAATATTTTTATGTAATAAAAGATTTATTTTATGCAAAGAAGTTTAAAGAATTAAATTATAACTTAAAATAAAATTTTACCAATAAAATCACTTTTATAAATTTATTATTATTAATTATGTTTTAATATTTTAAAAATTAAATAATACATAATATATATTATAAAAATAAAATAAAATATTTATTTTGTATATTATATAACATATATTATAAATATAATATATCATATTTATTTTATAATATATCATATTTATTTTATATAATACAAAATATATGCTATATATAAGAAACATATATATATATATATATATATATATTAAAAAATAAAAAACTGCACGCCCCCTTTCCCTTCACCTACGTCTCCCAATTTATGTTAGTTGGAACATTGACCGATACTATCTGAATTTTTTTTTAAATTAATAAAAATAAGCATTTGTAGAAAATATTTTGATGGAGTATTTAAGTGATATGTTTTTTCTATTAGGGTATGGAATTCAAAAAGCTAGTAAATGACCTCACATGATATTGATATTTGCCGACGTTTCTTTCTACCTTTGAGAAAATTTAGGTATTATTTTTATGCGTTTATTATTAGATTTTGTGATAAAAATATGATAAGTAGATTACTCTTACAATTCGACTCAATATAATTAGGTTTTTTTTTTATTAAAAAATTTGCTTCATGTATTATATATATAGAGAGAGATATTTAATGGCAAATATTACGAACTTTACTTAAATATAATCCTTTCTTATTCTCTACTCTTACATTTTGAGCTCTATTTTATAATGAAAAATAATAAGAGAAAAATCATAATTTTATTCCCAACAAATAGTTGAATAATATTTAATTTACTCCTCAATTTTTTTTTTCTTTCTATTTAATCCCACTTCTCTTAAAACATATTCAGGGTTTCCCCCCGTCTTATTTTCATCCACAAAGTAAAATTATCATATTGCTGAATTGAATGTTCATTACTTAGATGATTCTAGTTAAACCTAACACATACTCAGGTCCATATGAAATAACAGTCCATGAAATCAGAGTTGGGGCGAGTTAACTCTACTATGAAGCTTCTTAATTTCATGAAATTAAGATTCTTAATAAGGGCTTCCTATATAAGAGGCCATCGGTATATATATCTCGTTAATTTTTATTTTAATATTTTGGATCTCAATCAACATCTAAAATGAACGTATTTGTCGGTTAATATTTAAAATGACACAAGTCATGAATCACTATTTTCAGTATTATTTCATATCACTCAAATTATGGATATCTCACATCTCAATATTTTTAACTTTGTTAATTTTTATGAAATACTTTTTAAGATAAATTTTAATTGTAATACTCAATATGAATATATTATATTATGCTCCATTTTGGGGCAGCAAAAAGGAGGCTCCACTTATGATCGATAAAGATACAGGGAGCGTGGGTGACGAGTCATTTTAATCCACTAACGTTTCTATTTTTGGCCTCAAATCCACTAATGTTGTCAAAACGTGTACTTTTTTTCTGTTTTCAAACATTCGCGAAGTGTCTATTGCTAGTGTGTGACAAGTCCTTTAAAAGAAAAAAAAAATGTTTTCTGTGTATTATTGGGTGAAAGAGTCCACCGAAGAGTTATTAAAGATTTATAAAGAAAATAAAACACTCTGGATCACCTCTCATCCTTTGTCAAAGTGGTGGAGGGTTAAAGTGCCCTTTGTGATCACACTTTGCCTTATGTTGGGCCATCTAATTCCATTTATCGTGTGGAATTTGAACGGGATAATTCAAAAGTTGATCCCAAGATCGCAACGGAAGAAATTTTATACCTGATAATATCTTTATTTCATGATCACTAGTTTTTGCGATTTACAATCGGACTCTGCATTTTGCTTTCTGAGCAAGTACACTCAATTTTTTTTTTTAAAAGGATATAGTTACACTCTTATTTTATGTGTTTGCTTTAATTTTTTTTTCCTTGCCGTTAAGGTTAGTCTTGCATTCTATTTATATCTGTTAAAAAGAGATATAACAAGATATTGATAACTTATCTTTAAATTAATAAAATAAGATATAATAACCTATACAAATAATTTATTTTTAAATTGATGGAATATAATAGCTTATTTTGAATTTTAGAAATTTAAAATTTAAAATAATTATTAGGTAATAATCAATTATCTTAAAATAATAATTATTTCATTAATTTAATTAATAAATTAATTGAGATCATATATCGAATTAGCCATCATAAACGCCCAAAATGGAATAGAATCCTTTAGCGCAATATATACAGATGCAATAGGGCGAGTGATGCAAGGTGCTGTATTTACCAATGAAACTACGTTACTTCAACTCATTGTCAAAGTGACCAACCCTCATTTTCTCATAAAATATCTTATTAAAGCTAAGTTGTTCACTATGTCATTATTAAATTGGATGATTTGTAACACTAACATTTTTTTTTTCAACCATTGAAATAAATCAATAGCTAAAAAATGATGATGACAATCCTTTAAAGTAGTCATTTTAAAATAATTATATTTTGACCCACAATTTATAGAATTTGTAAAAATACTCTAATTATGATATTATTCAAGAATTGTCGGCAATAATTTTATTAATAGATTAATAATTTTAACTTTTATTACATTTTATTTTATTTTTATTGATAAACAAACGTTAAGCAATAAAAAATAATATATAAATGTATGTAATGTAACTATTTCAATTGTTCTAGTATATTTATAATGTATTTCAAATTATTATTTAAAATTTGATTTTTTTTTTTAGTTTCTACAAATAAGCGCGATATAATGTAATTGTTTAATAAACAAATTAAGTCTCATTCAACAAAAAAGCCAAAAACCAAGTCCAATCTTCCCTTTAGTTATGCAAGTTGGAGACTTCCCATTCTTTAATACATCAAATGGGGAACCAAAGAATGATATTCTCGTTTTTGTACCAAAAAAAGAAAAAAAAAACTCACCACCTTTACTTATGGCAAGGTTGTTTGACATTAAATAAAGTAGCACTTGGTTCACACTATACAGAACAAAGCACGAACTGCTGTCCTGTCCTATGCTTGTCTTGTAATGGCAAGAGGTAGATCATCCTATTTTAGAAAGTGGTATGAAAATTTGACAAACATACATGGAGACAAGATCAATCCACAAACCAATGAATGAATGGGAGTTGCTTCCGTAAGAGCTAAGAATCCCAAGTCATGTCCATCTTTGTGAGAAACCACGTTTGTTGCTGTTAACTCCACTTGGATTTAATTTGTGTTTAATTCAACCAATGGGGTACCTTCATCCCCACTTGCTAGCTTTACCCATGGATAGCTCAAGCAAAGATAAGCAAGCCTTTTCTGTCAAAACGCTTCAGGAAAGAACCACTAGCAAATCCAAAACACTATCATTATAATTAACAGAACTAAAACAAACCCACACACATGAATCATCTGATGCCATTCATTAATGACTAAAACATACTAATTATCTAACAAATGAGGAAAATTGTTTCAATGGTTGATAAAGACCAAGTGAATTTTAAGACTTTGGTGGCAAAAAATGTAAACTTCACCCAATTAAGGTGAACTGCCCAATACAGAATATTCAACATTGTTGTGAAATTGGCAAATGTCTGTACTACGAGATTTCCTGTGTTAAAGGATACATGATTTATGTATAACATGAGTCAAACAACAAGGGAAAGAGGTCCCAGACAGTGTCTGAATAGCAAAAAAATTTAGCAGATATCAAAGAGGATTCTGAAATATCGTGGGGTGATTCTGATTTACAGTGGATTACAATGATCTTTCCCATTGTTAGAGAAATATTTGGTACATATACTCTTCCACGGGGCTATACAATGAGCTAATAAACATTTATCATAGTGACTGTTGCAAGTAGTGGGGTCTATTGACACACCAACTTGATAAATTTTTATATTTTATAATTACATGGTACATTTATATGTATCTAAGTATTTCTCCTCATAGCTGAGCCAAGAGTCTCTGACTTCACCATTCATGAATCACTCATGACGTTTCAAGAAGATAAGATTAGCATAAAAATCACAAAGAGCAAGTCAAGCTGCATGCAAGTGGATGTGCTCATTCATTCCGTACTATGTACAACAGCCTATCGTCTACTAGTGAATATATTTAGATACACAAATCCAACATTAAAAAGTGAAAGTGAAAAAAAAAAGAAAGAGTAATCTAATATGCCAACCGTGTCATGAGTGCAAAACTTTATTTATCACAAAAGAACATGTTTTCTACCAGATAGACAAGAGGGGTTGGACCCTCATGGCAACCACCTCATGCTGAATTGTTGTCTAGCCCTCATCTTTATCCAATGGTATAAAGTAAAAAGCCATTGGTATGACATAACACTTACTGTAAAGTGGGTAATAGTTACAGCTATATCAATAGTATTATATTGAGATACTCTAAATTTTTTTTTTGGGTACAAAGGAGGCAAAAGCCCAAAACAAAAATAGAGGGGAGACTACGAATAGATAAAACGAGGCATGGCTACTCCTCGGGTATCCTCATTGAGGATGGGGCCAAGCTCGATCGAGGTAGCATGGAGTTTTTGGCAACCAAGAGGATGATCCTGAGCCTGATTAAAAAGTCAATCGGTACTACGGTTTGCTTCCCGATAACAATGTATGAGTGTCACCATCCAAGACCTATCTAGGATATTGTGGATCTCTTCCACTATAATGAAGCAGGGGTGCATTCTTCCACATCCATTCTCAACAAGGGAGATTGTGGCACGGGAGTTAGAGTTAATAATTAACTTTTTGATGCCAAGGTCTTAGATTATTCGAAACCCCCAAAGAATGCCCCAAAGATACTCCAAAATTTAACTATATGATAGATAACAGCATAGAAACCAGTTCTAATGAAAGTTGGAAATTCAAAGAAGACAATCTTTCCAATCACTTGCAACAATGACATCAGAGTGTTTGTAATGTTAAAAATTTCTTCTTGATTCCGGTGAAAGCATCATAGGCTTCACAATTGTATCATCAAATGCTCCACTATTGACCTCAATGTTGCGCTGAATATCTGATTGTCATGGTGTTTGGATTCGAGTATGAGTGGAGATAGTTGAGCATTGAAAGTTGATGGACTTGATCAGGATTATCAAGTGAATTGACCCATAGATGTAATGGGATGTTTGAAGCAAAGATTTTAAATTTACCACAAAGAATTAGTTGCCCTTGAAAGCAGATGGACTAGATGATGAAGTGTATTAACTCATAACCCTATTGTTTTAGGGGGTGTTTAGTGTAAATATTCTAAATTTACCACAAGTAATTATTTGCAAACAATTCAATCCTAGACATTAAACATCATGACAATCAATAAAAGATGTGTTTGGAATAAATATTAGAAGTAAAGATAAGATGGGAAGACTGATCTCCATGGGTGTATTTAGGATTAAGTTGCCCAAATTTTGAGAAAAGTAGGGAAACTAGATTTCCATATGAAAGTATATTAGAAAACTTACACCGAACATGATATTTTTAATTCTTTCAAAAATTTGAAAAAGCTTCCATATGAAATGCAATCTTAATGTTTTAATTCAAGATATAATATCAAATTATACTACGCATCATTTTATTGACCAAAAACACATTTTCATTTCCAAAATGCAGGGATGCATCTGTGCATTACAAATTAGTAGAAGTATAATAACAATTATGTAAAGTCAACACTAAAAGGGGACAGGGAAACATAATTGATTGAGCATGATATGAGAAATATCAAACATATACGGGGTGGTAATACAATAAAATGCATAAAGGCAGCACACAAGCCGGAGTTAGTTCTATTTTCTTTATTGAACTTCAGGTGCTATATTTTTCATACGGCCAAGAATAAGCACGAGTATGACACCATTCCTCAATTGAAATATACTTTTAAAATATACTTTAAGAAAATGGTAAGTACTTTGTGCTTAAAGAGCATTTTAAAGTTCAAACCAACAAAATATTTATGTATACAGATGCACATTTAATTTCTACAATCAAGCCCAAAGCTTGTACAGGTTAGAGTTAGCCTCTGCCAGGTTCATTTGACACATGAGCAGGTCTCAGACCACCTCTTAGCCCACCATTGTCAATTTGACACAAGTAAACTTAAACATAATAGCTAATTCTCTTTGAGATTTAATTAGATACATAAAATAGCATACAAGGATAAATTTTATAAGCACACGTATTTTAGAGAATTGTCTAAGTGGTTCGTTCTTTTCGCAAGGAAACTTAAAGCTGAGAATTGAGATGTAGAATGACTGTCCCACTCTCGCATAATTACTTCTGTGTAGCCAATGACATATAAAATTATACACAATAGCATGACAAAATATTTAAAATTGCATTTAAACATGTCTCAGTTGTCAAACTCCACTCTCTCGTAAAATGTTCCTCTGTCACTAACCATGCTGTCTGTCCAGGCGTTTGCAGACCTCACTTATGAAAAATGAATATAGGTTTATAGAAAGACGTTGTAACTAGCTATGGGTTTGAAGAGTATTATTGAATTAGATTTTTACAAGTGTCATGCCAACTTCCCGCCATCAAGAACAAAGTTCAAAAGGGACATCAGCTGATCTAAATCCAGTGATCACATGCTTTACAACAAAAAAAAAAAAAACTTTCAAAGAAGGCACAGCACTACCCTTTGCCCTTTTAGATCTACATATAATGAAAATATTGATTTTTCTCATTTTGAATCAAAAGAAATATTACCTTACATATAACTAAACCAAAAGGATACAGTTACAACCTCTGATGCCTAAGTAAAGGCTGCAATAACCAATCCAGCCAAGCCATAGCCAGACCCAGGCTCAATAACTTTTCTAGACCTGATAAAATATAAAGTTTAATATAAGCAGAACAGAAAAACAGCATAGGGAAATGGATGATAAAGAAAAACAGAAGAACAAAAATGTTAAAGGAAACATAATCTTCAAAAAGGCAGCATAATGCCAAAACTTAAACCTGAATAAACCTGCATGAGACACGCAATAGTAAGCAAGTACATCTTCTGATGGTCAGTTACCGGCAGAAGGCATGCACCTGATTATCCAAATGTAATTGATTCACATCTTAAAAGAACACTTCCCTTCAGCAGAAAAACATGTCTTCATAGAATAGTTATCATTAATTTCCATGAACCAGGCACGGGTTTTGCCAGAGAGCTGCCTCAATCTGATAGCTTAACAGAAACACAATACAATCATTATGAGAATGTAGAATAAAGAAAACAACAGGTTATCATCGTCAGAAAAGTGAAGTACACATTGAGTTCAATCACCAGAACACAAATAAGGATTCTGATTTAAGAGGAAAAAAAGAGAGGGAGAACTTTCACAAGAAGAATTCTAATTCGTGGACAATAATTGCGTACACTTATTCTGAAATGAGTGATTAAATCTTCAAATTCTCTAGGCTGACAGTAAAAGAGTATAAATCTCTAACCACATTCTTAATCAACAAGTGTACTGCTAACAGAAAATCATATAAGAAGGAGTACCTACTTTGAGAATGATAAAAGAAACTTACCGAGAAGTCCAGTGTTGTCAATGTTGCATCTGTTACAGATCTCAAAATCACTAAGGTGGGCATGATTGTCCACCCTTTGTCTGCATAAAATTGTTATAGACCAGTAGACTAACATTCAAAAGCAAATACTATTCAATGACATTTGCATCAAGGTTCTGTAAAGTATAACAGGATTACCATGCCCAACCCACTCAATTTTGAGGGGGAAAAAAAAAAATCCTCTGCTATGATTGCCCCGTACTATTAGGAAAAAAAGTTTAAAAAAAAATTAAAAAAGGAGATGAGCTCTTTTTTTGGAGGCATAAAAAACGGTGCTGTGTCTTTCACTACAGAGGATGCAGCCCCCAATTTTGATTGTGAAATCCCCATGTCCCACTTCTCAATCAATAAAAATAAATAAATTAACATGCACAATTGACCAGCAATTGCTTTGAAGCCGAAAACAACGGTCTTGTTTTAGTGTGGTTAAACGAATCCTGTTACTAATAACATGTAAGAGCTTCAAATTCGGAAGAAAGAAAAAAAATAAGTAATGAATAAATTTTCAACCCCTAAACTTCTCACTAAATGAGAAATTACCACTTACTTTTCTAGCAGATGTATAGACTAAACTAAGGTATGGCATTAGGAAAAAAATAATCAATTTAATCTGTAAACCAAATGTAACCCTAAATTAAAATAAATACCAAGAATCCTTAAAGCATGTTACAGAACAGTATTTTTAATTTAAAAAAAAAACAGAATATTAGTGAAAGATTTTAGCAACTCACGTCAAAAATAGTTTGAGAGCTCCGTGGATGGGTAATATGTAGCAAATGCGTGCACCTTGCGTCCCTCAGATTATCACAGTTATTTGTTTCACATCTGTTGTGTACATGAGAGGGTATTAGGTTGAAACCATGAATGGTCCTTCTCGGAATGCACTTAACTCCCATTTGCAATTGATCACCGCGAAATCAATTAGGATATGTCTGAGTTGAGGAGGATGAAGTAAAAGGGAAGGACAGTAAAACTTTAATTTTCACACTTTCTTTGATTTAGATTTTTAAAAAAAATCATTTTCATTAATTCTCCTCATTCTAAACATATTCAAGGTTAAATATGTTAGATTTAAATGAATAATATTTTTTTTTACCTTTGGCTGGTCTGTCCCTTCTTCAGAGATCAGTTTGGTCATTTAGAGAACTCATGTCAATTACCTCCTTTCAGCAAATTCATTAATTTCTTTATCCAAATATGATCAAAACAGAAAACCAAGACTGAAAAGGAAAAGAAAATAACTGCTCTACAAATGTAGAAGAATGTACACACTTTACAGCATGTTTCAAATCTGAAAAGGGTGCACTTTACAGCAATTATTCTCAGGCTAAATTTTCGAATCTCAACCCAGAATATTTTTTTAAACTTAAGGCCAGACCAAATGGAGGAGAAAATATTGAAAGTGAATTGGAGGTGGGTTTGAGGCAAATGGGAGCCTTTTTAGGATGTAGAGCTAACTAGAGTCTTCGCTTGGTGGATCTTGGAATAGACTTTCTTAGTTCTAATTGCCAGCAGCACGTCCAACCCACATCCAAGGACACAAATAAAGGCCATAATCACAAACACAAGCATGTAACAATGTGACCCAATGCAAGTGTTTCCTCCTCCACCTTCCCTAGTGGCTTGAGCATCATACAGATACCCAGCAATGAGACCAGAAAAGAGGAAGGAACCAAGAGGAAGGTTCAGAATGAGAACGTTGTATAATAAACCGTAGTACTTGAGCCCAAATAGTTCTGAAGCTGCTGCTACTGTTATAGTCAGACGGACCCCATAGCATATGCCCACCAACATTGAGCCTATGTAAAGTGATCCTGGCAATGCCATGGCCATTGCAATGTACCCCACAGCCATCAATATTTGAGAAGCTGCATTCCAAACTGGCCTTGCCATGGCTGATTTCCTGCAATCGTAGACATTTTAAGTCAATGAATCTGGGACTGTCTGAAAAAATCTCACCATGGGTCAAGTAACTTGCTCGGCTCAGAAAAAAAATAAAAGCAAAAATTGGACATCAAATTCAAGGCCTGAATTAAATTCGGATCTTTTTATACGGGACGAAAATTGTGATCATGTTTAATTGGAACTCACAATAAGTAGCACTATATCAAGGAGAAAAATTCATTTTAGTGAATTTTTATACAGGACCAAAATTTTGGGCCAGGCTGCAGGCTAAGAAATTATATTTGGGCTCAATTTTGTCTTCTTCAAAAAGCCTGACCCAAGGATAGCTAAAGTCGGCTTGTGATCATGTTTAATTGGAACTTAAAATAGTAGCACTATATCAAGGAGAAAAATTCATTATACATGTCTAAGAATTGGTATCTGAAGATGGAACAGGGGGAAGTGAACGAACCTGATGAAGTATTCTGAAAGTGAGCCTGAAGCAATGCGTCCAAAGAATCCCCAAATGCTGATGAAGGATATGAATAAAGAAACATCAGTATAACCAATCGCCAATCCAATCTGCCCCATGTTGTTCATCACACACAATCCCGTCCCCACACCACATAGAAACGACGCAAACAAGACCCAGAAATCAACCGTTTTAACCATTTCAACAATCGTATGCTCCTCCCCTATCATGGGTTGTCGTTTTATTTCAACTTCCTCTTCCGCCTTAACGCCTCCATTCACAGAATCATGTTGTTTCTCCTCATCCTTTTCTTCTGAAGCCTTTTCGGCAAGCAATGGTTCCTTAATCTGCCGTTCCACGTCAGAAATAAGGTTCGATTTGAAGAGAACCGAATACAAAGGAACAAGAAGTGGCATGGCTAGTAAAATAAGAAGCCCTAAGGTGAAAACCAAGGAAAGAAGACGGCCATGGCGTCCAGTGATGTCAAATGCCAAGAGGTAAAAAGCTACTGTGACGGCAATAATGTTGAATGCATTGAAGAATTGGGTTTCTTGCTTCTCTTGGGCAGAACTGGAAGCTGGTGGGGTTTCGCGAAGGGCAAGAACGGCAATGAGGCAAATAAGAGCAGGAACAATGGTAAGCATGAGGAGAAAGGAAGAGGGGGATGAGGCAAAAAGAGCAGTGCATGTGTCTGTGAAGATTGCAGTGCTGAGACCCACATAGCCCTTGAGAATTCCAGAAACTGGGCCCCGATTTTGGGGGAAATTCCTCATGCAAGTCACTAGAACTGCTGTGTTCATCCAGGTTGAGCTATTCCCCCCCAAACATAAGAACACACACATCTGCAGCAACACAGAAAATGAATGAATGTAAATGATTTGTGTGTGTAATGAATGGAAATGAATGATGTGATATGAAATAAGGAGAAAGGAATTTACAAGCCAATAAGGGAGTGGAGTGATTCTCTGGCTAACAACGAGCCATTGAACTCCATAGCCAATGAAGCTCATGAAAGCTCCAATGAGGAGTATAAGTGAAGTAGGCCAACGATCAGAGGCAAGACCAGAGAGAAGCCCAAAAGCCTTGCCAACGTCTTTAGCAACAGAAAGATTGTTAAGCTGAAGCTGGGTCAGAGCCATTAAACTCTTCAATGCATCAGAATAGTTGGCAAATGTGTAATTGTTTCCGCTGATTGCTTGAACCCATAGGGCTGTCACAAATCCTAACCATTTCCCTCCTGAAGCCATAGTGTTTGTTTTCTTTTTCGCTGAGTTAGCCTCTTACGTGGGGATGGGCATTTGTTATTTATAGATTCCCATGTTCATTTTTGATTTGTTTCCCTAATAATCAAATCATTTAAAAATGTTTAATACTAAATGGTTATGTCAATGTATTTTAAGAAGCAAATTAATAACTATCATTTCCTAAAACAGCATGATAGACGCACAATTAGAACATGGTTTTGCAATTCTCTCTAGCAAAAATTAGGTCTTTTTTAGTTATAATGTCCCAGTGAAGTCAAATTCACAACCAGGGGGTCAAAAAAGCTATTCTATCAGATTATTACAAGATGAAATTTGGAAGGGCTCTCATTAAATTTTGGATTAAAATAGAGCTAGTTGTGGACCTCTTTTGATGATTGAGACGAACATTTTATTTGGTTGCTAAATTGTAGATAGCCAACAACTATAATAAACGTATTGCCAAGTGGAGCAAACCAAGCTTGTTTTGGTCAAAACCAGAAAAAGCGGTACATTCATTACCAGTGTCTAAACAGGGTGAATCCCTGGATTCCATTTTAGAAGGCATATATTATAATAGCGGTCAAAATAACATCAATCCGTGAGATGTTTCGCTTCATCAATCGAAATAAGATATTTAATATACTAGTGGCTTCTTGCAATCATGTTAATTTTATTTTTTTAAACTTTTATTTTAAAATAAGAATAGAAAATTTTTCGTATTCCTTTTTAACTGTCCACTATTTACTATCACTATTGTACAAAGAGAAATAATTTGAAAATAATAAAATTTATTTATGGCATTATGATCCACGTTGTATATCATTATTCACTATATAATGTATTATTGAATATATATATATATATATATATATATTTTGATATTACATTGAAGGCATCCAACCCTTAATACTATCCATATCCCACCATACATTTATCACTTGGGTTAATCCCAAGTTATTATTGAATATATTTTAAATTTATACTAATATATGATTTGAAAGATTAAAGACAACAAAAATTTTAAAATTACATATATTAATATAGATCTCGTAATTTGTTTAAAAATAACTAATTTGAATTTGAGCCGTTTAATTGGTGCTACGTAGATTGGACACGTAACCATAACACATGAGTTGTATAATATTAACTTGCACAACCCATGAATTATAGTGATAACTTTTTTTTGTTAATTAAAAAATATTTTAATAGTTTATGGTGTGAATTTTATAATTTGAAGCTATCAAATTTGTGATCATAAATTTATTATGATTTTTAATTTAATATATATGTTTTCTTAAAAATATAAACTGAAAAGTTATTTATGTTTTGAAATAGTTTTTTTTTGAACTGTTAAGTCTTTTATTCTATATAATCCATCAAATCATCAAGAGTGAACTCTTTGGTTCGGGCAAAAATAATAAATCCAACCAACTCACAGTTTGATTACCTGATGATTGCCAACACATGTGAGCCAGAGTAATTCGTAGTAATAAATAAATAATAATATTAGGAGAAAATATATTTATTGTAAATTAATCATTTTGTTCTTGATAAATTAATTTTCTTAAATTTAATTTTTTAAAGATAAAAAATTTAATTTATTTTTTTAAAAAATCTTTTTCTTCTCAATTTAATCCTAAAAAATACATTTTTTTAATTTATTCCTCTAAATATTTTATCCTACTCATATTGATCTAGAAAGGAAGCCATAAATAATTTACACTATATTTTATTTCTTCTAATTTAAACTTGATTACAACTTTGGTATGTTAATTTTAAAATATAACAAAATATCTACCATTATTTTTTCTTTTTTATGCAAGTTAAATAGGATTGAGCCAACATTCAATTTCTTCTAAAGAGCAAAATGATATTTTGTTTAAATTTGAAATTGATATACTAAAGTAGTAATTAAAGCTTAGTTCAATGAAGCAAAATGTATTTTCTCCATACCTTTATAAGCTTAGACATTATTAGTGTTAGTCCAAAAGAGATAAGAGAGCAGATGAATTGATTTTTTATCAAATATTTTTTGTTTTTAATTTTTTTAGAAATTTCTTGAAATTCTTATAATGTGAAGTGAAGATTAGTTTTCTGAAGGTGAATGTGTATTTTTGAAATCAAGTGAAATAATTCTACTTCAAAGATTTGATGTTATTGATGTAAATAAAGTGAAGAAGCATAGTAGAGAGATCACACAAGGATTTATTCTTGTTCAATACTACTTGGTCTTACATTCAGTTCCCAAGTACAAAGTAAGAAATTTTAACAATTACTAGGGCAATTATTGAAATACAACTAGACAACCTTTATTTTGAGGATCAACCACTTGGTTTTTGCCTCTTTATGATTGAGGAAGCATCTAAGGTTCACACACTCATGTTTTACCATATGAGATTGAGACAACTTACAATGGGATAAGCCCTCATGAACTTATACTTTTGAAACCCAAGGAAACCCAACAAGCTCACTCATAAGAGTTTTGCAATCTTTAAAAAGGCTACTTTGAGTGAGTTTTATTTTCTTTCTCTTTACAAAGCATTAAATGTTTGTTGGTGCAGACAAGACATGTGTATAGAGCCTTTTTTTTCCTGAGCTTCCTCATTTTATGTTGAATACTTGCACATTAATTCATGTTTGTGGTATATTGCTTATGATATTCTTTCTTAGCCACCTATCTCTTAGCATTTTGTTCTTCGAGTATTATCAGGGGGTCACTACCTATAAAACAAAAATAAGAAGTTAGCTCTTTGTTGATTATATGTATATAGGCCTAAGCATTTTCTTTCTTTTACTTTGGCCTGGTATATCTTGAACCTTGATACATCTTTCTAGCATATTCTTCCATTTTTGAGACTCAATATATATTTAGCCCAAAAACTATTTAGACCATGCAAATTCATTTAGCTAAATATTCTTCTTAGAATTTTTTTTGGACTTATCTTTTCTAAACATGCTTTTTGTAACACCATATTATTTTAGCCTTACTTTCCCATATATTATACTCCATACATGCTTTATACATGGGTTTCAAGAAGAAAGTGGATTGAAATCATGGCTCATAATAGCATATATAGAGTTTTAACTATTCAAAAATTTTCCCGTGAATCCCGTGGACTCTCCAATATCATTTCCTACTCATAATCCATCAATAAAAGTCATAAACATCATAAAATATCTCATGTAATTTGGATTTGGAGGCCACACATCAGAAAAATGGAAGTTCCATTTTAGGTCTAGATTTCAATTTTCTGGGGCAAACTTTAGAAATTCATAAATAAATCTAGAAAAATCAAAATCTAACAAATCATAGTTTTCTGGAAAACCATGCATGTCAACTTTATGCTAAAAATACTTGTAGGCCATAAAAACTACGTTTGGATCACTTTTGATAATAGGAAACTGACATAGGTCCAGTTGTCCCAGAATTTTGCTATAGTTTACTGATATGGACTTCAAAAATTTATAACTAATTCCACAAAAATCCAAATCGAGTAAAATATACTAATCTAGAAAAATACAGATGTTTACTTTAAGGAAAAAATAGTCCAGATCCAGAAAATGACAATAAATTCTAACTTCAAAAATACATATCTCTCCCTACACACCTCCAAATGAGGTGCTTCCAGTGGCTATAGCTCATTGTGCATGTCCAGTTTCTCCATATAAAATTTCAAAATCATTGGACCTCATTTGACTCTCAGATGACACAAAAACATTTTAGACCAAGTGAACAATAACTGATACCAAAATGCCAAATCTGTTGAACTTCAAAAAATCATAATAAATTCTATAGACCTTTAATTAATGCGGTTCTTGAACCAGCAAAAATCTCTCTATGAGATCTATAGGTGTGTAAAATCTTAGCCTCAAATTCGTTCATTTGGTCACTTTGTGATATAGGGATGTAAAATGGCACTTTTAAGCACCAAAATGGGTCAAAATGTGTCTAACTACTTTTCTACCCTAACCATGACTTCTTGAGCATGTGGGAAAGTATCAAAACAGACCTCTAAACATGCCTAAAGGGTCCAAAAACCTAGATCTCAAAAATTCACTACCCCACTTGTTGATATACATAAGAGCACACATATGCATTCTTGCCATTCAATGTAAAAAACATTCATTCTCATTCATATACCGTTAGTTTCTATACATACATCACATATACATGTATCTACATATGCCTAAGGGGTTATACATCATTTAAATCATTGCATTACATCACTTGACATCCATATGGCTATAATACAAGCATTTTACAACTTCCTTGCCAACCTCCTGTCTTTAAGTGGGGTGGCTTCCAAATTCCTTACTATTTAGCTCCATCTAGACATGTTAGGTAATGGGGAGGAAGTAAGATTCAAAGAATCTCAATAGCCCTATACACTTTCAATCATACATGATGGATGCATTAACATGCAATGAATGCTATGCATGGTCTATGAGCTATATGTGCATATCAAGAGCATAATTTCCATTTCATAAAGTTTCAATTACATCAAAGGAGACTCTTAAAACCTTGGTTAGCCTCATCCACTTCTCTTAGGACTTTTGGATTTGCCTCACTCATTTCTCTTAAGACTTTTGACTAAACCTCACTCCTTTTGAGACTTTTGGCTTGTCTCACCCATGCTAGGGGACTGTTGGCTCATTCTTACCCTTGTCAAAGAACTTTTGGCATCACCAAGTCTGTTCAAGTTTTATGCACACATAAAATCAATTTAATACACATAAGTGGCACCATATATATTCTTACTAGTTAGACATACTTTTCAGAGTTCAAACATACATACAAGCATCTCAAGTAAGAAAACATCCACACATATACATGAGAGAAAGGTTAGAGGGCTACTTTGTAATGGATCACAATACTTTTCTCTTAGAATTCCCTTCCCCTTCATGGTTGCACTCTTGCAAGGAGGCGGGACTCATTTCTCTTATCCTATAAACACAAATGGAGCATAACTAAGTCATTGAAATAAAACCTAGTTCCTTACAACTCAAGACTAGGCAACTTGACTCACAATGCCTCTTTGTGCTCTAATATGGACCTTATAAGTCCATTTCCCTTACAAGCCTCCTAACTTCATTCCAAGGCTTTCTTTAATGTTTCTTACTCATAATTAGCCCTTTTCTAGTCTTAGAGCAATTTAAATTACTCCCTAGGTGTGACTTGTAGTTTAGGCCTAGATAATGCTTCTTTGGATACCCATGGAAATGGTCTTACTTTTTCCCTTGCGGGAATGGCTCTTTACAATCTTTCTAGAGGTCTAAGGGACTCATACAAGCTCTTAGATATGCTAGAATAACTTTAGGAAAATTACACTTAAGCATTTATCTTAAAACCCGAAGATTCTCAATCTTGGACTTCATTGCTTCCCATATGATTCTAAGGAACTATTCTTAATTCCCATACTTTCAAGCACTTATTTCTCTCTTACTAAGATTAGAATTCATCTTCCTCTAAGTGGCTAGGTTTGACCCAAATTTTACTAAAGAGAAACATTCAAGAAGAAGCCATTAAAACTCAAGAAGCTTACCTTGTTTGCGAGCTTTTTCAAGAGTCTTCCACTTGCAACAAGCCTCTCCTTCTGAGACTTCCTTCTTTTACTTGGGTTGACCTCAAAACAGAACCAAATCAACCTCTAGATTCAAGGAAAAGAGAAGAGAAGGTGGAGAAGAGACTTGGCATGAGAAGAAACAAGGAAATGAGCAAGATTTCTCACCTTTTCAAAATTTCTTCTTCTTCTCTTGGCTCTCCCTCCTGTATGCCCTTTTCTTTAGCCTCTCTCTCTCCTTTCAGCCAGCTAAAAGTCGGTCCAGAGGTAGGGGAGAGTTTTGGACATTTTAAGAAGTGATTTCCTTTTTTTTACATTTTTTGGACTAAATCTAGCTGTAGCAGGAAACCACCCTCGCTACAGCAAGCCCTTATCAGTTTCAAGTGTCCCCATACTCGTTATGACTGGTGCTATTGCGAGAAACTCTCTAGATTTTGTATCACCCACTGAACTCACTATAGCTAACTGGCTTCTCGTTATAGCGAATAGGTACACTTGCTATAGCTAACAAATATGCTCACTATAGCTAGCAGACTTAGAAAAAATTCAACAACCTTAAGTCCTCATGTCTATGAAAACTTGGATGTTACACTTTTAGCTATAAATTCATATTTTTCATTTTATTTGACATAATTTAAATCATTTTTATAATTCATCTAGGGATTTTTATATCAATAATCTCTCCCTTTTTGATTGTGTCAAACAATTTGCAAAAATAGCTTCATGAATAAAATTGAGAGTTTAGTGTACTTCCCTAATGCCTTTGAACTACCCTTTAATTGGTGCATGGTTTTTAGGAGGCTAAGTCATATTTGCTAAGTCATGCATGGCAGATAAATTTATTGTTCACTTGTAGTTGTCGAACTGGACAAGATTAGTGAGTTTTGCTAGTTTGCAGTATAATGCCTACTAGGTCATCTCCTGTGGAGCTTTTAATCAAATCAATTAGTTTAAGAATGATAAAACTAGAATTATGATAATTAGGGGTTCAAATATGAAGTCGAACTAATTAAACCAAATAGTAAATCAATGAATGAAAATAAAACAAAATGAAATTCAATCAGAATGATGTGTAACTAATCCAAAATTCTTCCTTTGATAGTTCCTGTAACATCTGGTTCTCTAAAAACAAGAGAAAATATGAGAAACGTAACATATGGTTTCTCCGTCAACGAACGAAATTTACCAGATACAAAAGGAAGTCCCCTGAAATGATACAGTTAAGGTCCTAAAAAATTTGAGAAGTATTCTATACTCTTAGAAATGACAATTCTAAGCTCAGATGGAAAGAAAAATGGAGCTAGAATAAAGAAACAATTTCTTACGAAAAGTTTACGAAACGTAATGGCATTTTTGTAATTTTGAGCAAATTTTAGAATACACAGGAGGGCTTTTTGAATAAAATTTTTGAGTTCCCTAAGGTTCTTAGAGGCCTTGAAAACCATGGGAAGGCCTAAGACAGCTAAAACCCATTCAGTGGACGTTTTTCAACGTCGGTGTGCCCGAATTTTGATGGATTTGTTCGGGAAGGTTTTAGCTCTAATTTGAGTAATTCCAAAGGCATTTTACTAAATTGGAAACCTAAATTTCACAATGGAAAAGAAGGTTCTCAAAAAGGAGCTAAAACAAAGGAGAAAAGAAAATGCCAAGAACGAATGGCAAAATGAAAATTTTTGAAAAGTATAACTTCCTCCCACCTATATATATGATGCGCCCTTCTTCTCCCTTCATGTTACACAACTAAGTTCTACCCAAAACAAGAGGAAAACCCTAGGGAGAGTGGCACATAAGAGGGAGGCAAAAAGGAGGAGAAATCAAAGGCTTAAGATATGAAAATTTAGTAGTTTTTCATACTCTTTCTCTTCCAAACCTCTTCTCCCTCATTCTCCTTCATTTATTATGATTATAATGAAGTACATGGATCTATTTTAAAGGAAAGATTGAGAGAGAAATTCGGATTTGAAGAGAGGAGCTCAAAGAACACAAGATTCAAGTGAGAAAAAGCAAAAAAACAAAGTAAAACTTACACCCCATAGTAGCTACTCCTCCCCCTTCTTCTCCATATTTTGCCCTATGTATGTAGATGCTAGAGGGCTAGAATTTTGAGGGAAACCAAGGGTGAATTCCATGAATTTAAGGGAGGAGAGTAAGAATATGCAAAGAAATTCAAGAAAAGGCCATGGAATTTCAAGGTGCAAAACCTAGGGTTTCAAGTGCACCTTGTAAAATCTAATTTTGTATGATGATTCCTAGACCTAAATAAGAGTTCAAATGAGTTTCCAAGATCCCTAAGATGCTCCCCACATGCTTCCCCCTTTAAAAAAACTAAGCAAAATCCATGGAGACTAACAAGCCTCATGGTCTCGGCCTAAGGAGGTTAGGATAGCTAGGGAGAGTTTTAAATTTTTTTAAACCCATTCTTGAGTCATATATGATGAATGAAAATGAAGGGAGGCCTTGGGAAAAATTTATAACTTATAGAAAGTGAGTTGGTGCTTTAGGTTTCATAATATGACCTAAAGAAGTAACATGTAGTTAGACTCTTTGTTTTAATTGTATGATGACTCCAAGAGATTTAAAAGGAGTCAAGAATCATATTTGAAAGGAAAGAATGGAGCCTAGAATTTATTTGAGGGATGTTGCTTCATTAGGTACAATTATGGAATCATAATGGGGTCTATAGAACAACCTAGTATCTAAACAAGTTATGTGGCCTTAGAATTAATTCCATGAACCTAATTGGCTTCTATAAATTGTGTTTAGGCCAAGAGAAACCATCCCCACACTTTTATGTGTGTGTGGCTGAAAAGGGGAGCTTGGATTCAAGAGAAAAAGTGTGTAATTGTGTACAAGGTAGCTTTCTCTACCTTCTCTCATGCATAGATGTGTGCTTAGCTTGTCTTAGAATGTGTGTATGTGTATTTTCAAGCTATAAAAAGTATGCTAGCATGATTTTATATGCCATGAATTCATGATGACATATTATATTTCTAAATAATGCTATGATGTTTGTTTGAGTTTGTTTGAATGTGGAGAGGTCAAGAACTCTTAATTATGGTGAGGATGAACCAAGAACCTTTAAGATTAGTTGAGATAAAGCAAAGAGTCCTCCAAAAGCAAAGTGGACTCTCAAGAGTATGGTTGAGTCTAAAAATATCTTAAAGAATGGGTGAAACAAGTCCAAAATCCATGAGGAAAAGGGTGAGGCCAATCCATCCACTTGGCAAGCTCTTAAATGTCTTGTATGACTTATTCACATGCCAAGCTTGCTTCTTGAATGTTCATGACTTCCATTATATCCATGCATGCATTTTCAAGACTTACTTTGCATATGTTATGCATGATTGAATGGGAGATGAGGTATTGGGATTCTTTGAATCTCATTTTCTCCTCTCCAATGATCTAATACTCTAGGTGGACCAAGTGGATAAGGTAATGGAAGCCAACCACCTTGAAGAAGAGAGATTGACAACCAAATGCATAGTTTTTAGTTCTTTAAGGCCATAATTGTGTCAAAGAATGTAATCCCATGATGTATATGGTCTATAACCTCTTGAACATGTGTAATTATGATATTATGCCATGTATGAATGAGGGAATATGTTATGTAGCCACTAGAATGTGAATTGAGTATATGATGGCAATTAGCTTCCTAAGTGGTATGATGGAATTATTCATATGTATGGATGAAATAGCCAAAATGAGATGCATGACGTTTGGGACCATTTGAGCAGCTCACACAAGTCCTAATTATGCTTTTAGACTTGCGCAAAAGGTGCCAAAACCAAAGGGAAACCATTTGGACATTTTGGTACCTTATATGGAGCTAAAATTAACCATAATGGAACCCTATATCACTTTTTGGCCAAATGAGTTCTTCTTGATTTAAGATTTGACATGAAATTAGAGCTTGTTGAAAGATTTTTGGAAAGCTAAAGTATATAATTTTCAGAGGTCTACAGAATATTTGATGAATTTTCAAAGTTGACAAATTTTTGGTTTTGGTCTGATGCACTATTCATTGGTCCAAAAATGAAATCTGTCACATAGGGCTCAAATGATGTCCAATTATCATGAAATTATATACAGAGAAACTAAAAATTCCTAGTGACTTGTGCCAACTAGAAGCATCTTATTTAGATGTCTAGAGAGGGAGATATAAATTTTTAAAGAATCTTTCTAGTATCAAGAGTTTCACTCGACCTCAGTTATTGTTCTATTGAATTCCAAGGTTTGTACTACTTGAACTGGTATGGGGTTATTTTTTCCCTTTAGCTAACATCCATATATTTCTAGATTGGTATCATTTACATGGATTAGATTTTTGGGGAATTAATTGGATATTTTTGAAGTTTACTATAGAATTCTGTGATAGCACCAGTGGACAGCCTGACCTCTGGACCATTTTGAATGTGAAACATCCTCTTTGTTAGATGTTATGGCTTGGACATATTTTTAACATGAATTAGACATGTGTATATTTCCAGAATGGCTAAGAGTATATAATTTTTATTTTTCTAGATTTAGTTATGATTTTTCAAATTTGTGACAAAAAAGTGAAAAATCTGGCCAAAATTATGTATGTGTATTTTGAGTTTCCCTTCAAGTTCCATGGGTTAGAGGCCACTTTTTATGATGGAAATGAGTTGTATTCATGTGATTAAATATGAGAATATGATGTATGAGCTCATGTGATCCATGTGACACTGAATAAAATTTTTATATACGACGTAACGCGAAATTAATCAATATTTTATTGCCTTTTTCATTAAAAACTTATATGATTCATGAAATTGAGTCATTTAAAGGCATGAGATGAACTAGAAATTATGGTGTTACAGTTCCCTATCCTTGTCACTTAAAAATACCTTTGGTTTAATTTTTAATCCTTTAGTTATTTTTTATTAATATTCTGATACTATTGTTCAGGATTTCAATTGGTTCGTATTACTAATCAGAATGCAATCATGCTCCTGTCAACAACACGAAGCCAAACTATTTTGCACTTGATCAGAGACACACATAAAATCCTAACGTGGTTCAGAATAAATTTAATTGCTTAATCAATTGATTAAATCAAAACATGTTCTTAGATAAATCAAATGAATCAGAATTCATGCAACTAAAATCATCTAATCAGAATGATAATAATTACACAAAAACAAAGAGAATAAAAACAAAATACATTCTGAAATCAAAATTCAAACCAGAGTTCTATATAAACATGGACTTAAGTTCCCTATAAGGTTCAAACTCTAGATTGATCATTGAGAAAATTAGCAAGCTATAGAAGAAGATGAAAATAAGAATAAGAGATAGAGAAGATAGAATGTGTTCTATGGTGATGTCTTCTTTTCCTTAAATAGGCGAAGTTGCCTTCTCCTATAAGACATCTAATACTAATCTTGAAGCTAATCTTAAAGTAATATCCAAATTCTTTTAGGACTTAATAAGATAATATCCAATTTTTTGTAGGAGTCTTCTAACCTAGTCCTTTTAGGAATCTTTTATCTTGCAAAATACAATTAAAAAATAATTGAGCCTCCATTGAATAAATATAACAAAAAATTCATTTAAAGTCCATTAATCTAAATTAAACCCACTTAATATAAAATAAGCCCAAAGTCATCAAATTACCTATAATAATTTATTACTAAGACTAAATATGAGGAATATAACATATAATAATATTGAAATATTAATGCTCCCCTTTATTATGTGCCCTTTAAACATCAATTTCTTTCAACACATGCAAATTCAATTTCCACCAATATATGCAAAATTTGCTCTAATCTATTTTCATTGTTTCTCCTCTTTTTCAGATAATAAAAAAGGGTATTGCTAAGCAACATCAGAGTTGCATTTAAGGTAAACAACATACAAGGAATATCTAGATAGCAGAGGATCATACTTGTAATATAATCATAGCACAATATAGTAACAACATCAATAAGGTGCCATTAGGGCCAAATTAAAGTAGCAAAAGTCTAATAGAAGCACACACAGATCAAGCAACATCCAGGCCTATAGTGGTCAAAATCATCTAGAGTACAATTCCAAAAGCAATAAAATAGTAAATCCTAAGGCCATCTAATTTTGACTTAGAGTAGGATTGGTATCTTGGTCATGGTTGTAGGGAGAAGGATCCACAAATGGTCTAGTTACTTCACTTTTGCTAGTTCTAACATTAGGGATGATAGGGTCAATAGGTTGGGCAGGAATAAGAATAGACACGCCAATAGGATGCATATCAATATGGTTCTTCAAGTTCTCAAAAGTTATCTCAAATAAATCTAGGATTTCCTTCTTCATTAGATCAAGGTCTAAAATAGTGATAGGTTGAGCACTAACTTTGTAGCTTAAGAAGGCACATCCTTAGAGATTTTATTAATCAAGTCTTACAAATCATCCTTTTCATCACCATCTTCCTTTTTAATAGTTTTTTCAAATAAGGTAGGCTAAAGACTTGGTATTAGTGATTTGAGATTGGCTTTCTCACTTTTAAAAGATTAGATAGGTGACAGATCATTTTTTCTTTATTACATAAGAGTCCTTATCAGATAGATCTAGTGTCTTAGTGGCCTTTCCTTGGCTTGGAGCACTAGAAAGTCTTATGGATTTCCTTGTAGGTGAATTGCTTTTGGTGGTGCTTCCCTTTCACTTTGTTCTTATAGTCTTGCTTAACCCACCACTTTTCTCCTTGTATTTTTCTTTTTCAATGACATTGTCTTTAATATACTTTTTATGAAATGTCCTAAACTTTATGGAGGCCAATAGGTGTTCATAAAATTTTGCTTAAGGATCCACATTTTTCCCTTATAATTTGACAAATTGTAACATTTGATTCTCTGAAAACGAGAGAAAATATGAGAAAAGTAACGTACAGTTTCTTTGTCAAAGAACGAAATTCACTGGATATAAAAGGAAGTCTCCCGAAATGATGTAGTTAAGATTCAAAAAAATTTGGGAAGCATTCTAGACTCTTAAAAATGAGAATCTTAGGCTTAGACGAAAAGAAAAATAGAACTAGAATGAAGAAATAATTTCTTACGGAAAACTTACGAAACGTAATGGTATTTTCATTATTTTGAGAAAATTTTGGAATTCACATAGGAAGGATTTTTAAATGAAATTTTTGAATTTTTTAGGATTCTCAGAGGCCCTGAAAATCATGGGAAGGCCGGGGACAGTTAAAGCCCCTTCCTGTGGACGTTTTTCAACGTTAGTGTACCTAAACTTTGACGAATTCATTTAGAAAGGTTTTATGATTTGAGTGATTCTAAAGGCATTTTACTAAATTGAAAACCTAAATTTTATAATGGAAAAGATAGTTCTAAAAAAGGAGCTAAAACGAATTAAAAACGAAAATGCTAAGAACGAAGAAAAAAATAGAAATTTTTTGAAAAGTGTAACTTCCTTCCACCTATAAATAGGAGGCGCCCCACTCTCTCCTTCACTTAGTCTCAGATTTTTCTACCAAAATTTAGAGAAGAACCCTAGGAGAGTTGCACACCAAGGGAGGAAGAAAAGGAAGAGAAATCAAGGTAAAAAGGTATGGTTTCTTGGTATTTTTTCATGCTTTCTTCCATCAAAACCTCTTCTTCTTCATTCTCCTTTGTTTTCTTTGATTAAAAGGAAGTTTATAAATCTGATTTAAGGGAGAAACTTAGGGAAAATTTTGGATTTGAAGAGAGGAGCTTGAAGAAAGCAAGATTTAAGTAAGAAAACAAGGTAATTTCTCTTCCTACGGTTGCTATCTTGGTTCCCCCTCCTTCTCCATTTTGCATAACCTAAGGAACCCTAGGAAGAGTTGATTTTTAAGTAGAACCAAGGATGAATTTAAGAAAAAAGGGTGTGGAGATTAAGAATATGCAAAGAGAATTAACAAAAAGCCATTAGATTTTAAGATGCAAATTCTAGGGTTTCAATTACACCTTGTAAAATCTGATTTTGTATGATGATTCCTAGGCTTAAATAAGAGTTTAAATGAGTTCCTAAGATCTCTAGAAGTCTCCCCATGTGCTTCCTCCTTCAAGAAAACCAAGCAAAATCCATAAAGGCTAATAAGCTCCATAGTCTTGGCCTAAGAAGGTTAAGGTAGTTAGGGAGAGTATTAAAATTTTCTAAACTCATTCTTGAGTCATATATGATGAATGAAAATGAGGGGAGACCTTGGAAAAAATTTAGAACCCATAGAAAATGAGTTGGTGCCTTATGTTCCATATTATGGCCTAAAAAAGCAACATATAGTTAGGCTCTTAGTTTTGATTGTGTGATGACTTCAAGAGGCTTAAAAGAAGTCAAGAATCATATTTGAAAGGAAAGAATGGAGTCTAGAATTTATTTGAGGGGTGTTGCTTCATTAGGTACAATTATGGAACCATAATGAGGTTGTAAGCCAAGTTAGTGTCTAAGCAAATTGTATGGCCTTAAAATTGAGTCCATGAACCTAATTGGCTTCCATAAATTGTGTCTAGGCTAAGAGAAATCTTCCCCATACTTTTTTGTGTGTGTGGCCAAAGCAAGGAAGGGAGATTCAAGGGAAAAAGTGCGTAATTGCTTCCAAGGTAGCTCTTTTCACCTTCTCTCATGCATGGATGTGTGCTTAGCTTATTTTAGAATGTGCGTATGTGTATTTTCAAGCAATGAAAAGTATGTTAGTAGATTTCATATGCCATGGTTTCATGATGACATATTATATTTTTAAATGATGTTATGATATTTGTTTGAATTTGCTTGAGTGTAGTGGGACCAAGAACCCTTAGCTATGGTGAGGATGAGCCAAGAACCCTTAAAACTTGTTGAGACAAAGTAAAGAGTCTCCCAAAAGTGAGATAGACTCTCAAGAGCATAGTTAAGTTCAAGAATCTCTTAAAGAATGGGTGAGGCAAGTCCAATATCCACAAGAAATAGGATGAGGCAAATCCACTTACTTGGCAAGCCTTTGTATGCTATGTGTAACTTCTTCAAATACTAAGAATGCTCTTTGGATGATTGCATATGTCCACATGCCATGCATGCATTTGTAAGACTTGTTTTGCATCCATTATGTATGATTGAATAGAAGATAAGTTATTGGGATTCTTTGAATCTCATCCTCTCCCCTCCAATATTCTAATATGTTAGGTGGACCAAGAGATCAAGGGAATGGAAGCCAACTATTTGAGAAATGAGAGCTTGACATCAACATGCATAGTTTTTGTTCTTTAAGGCCATATTGATGCCAAATGATGTAATCCATTGTTGTATATGGCCTATGACCTCTTGAGCATGTATAATTATATTAAAATGTGATGTATAAATGAGAGGATATATTCTGTGAATGTTAGAATGCAAAATGAGTATGTTGTGGAAGATTAGCTTCTTGAATGGCTTTATGTAATTGTGTACAAATGGAAGTGCAATGGCCAAAATGAGATGCATGAGGGTTAAGACCATTTAGGCAGCTTACACAAGTCCTAATTATGCTTTTAGGCTTCCTAAAAAGGTGCCAAACCTCAAGAAAAGTCGTTTGGATATTTTAGTATCTTATATGGAGCCAAAATTAATTATAATAGAACCCTATATCACTTTTTGCCCAAATAAGCTCTTCTTGATCTGAGATTTGGCATACAATTAAAGCTTGTTAAGAGCTTTTTGGGAAGCTAAAGAATAGAATTTTCGGAAGTTTAGAGAACATTTGATGAATTTTTTGATTTTGGTTATGTCACTATTCATACTAGTTTGAAAATAAAATCTGTCAAGGGCTCAAATGATGTCCAATTGCTACAAAATTTCATACAACAAAACTAGGCATTCCCAGTGACTTGTGTAAATTAGAATCACCTAATTTGGATGTTTAGAGAGGGAGATATGAATTTTCAAAGAATCTGTCCAGTATCAGAAACTCTACCCGACCTTAGTTACTGTTTGATTAGATTTCTGGGTCTGGGCATGCTTGAACTAGTCTGGAGTTATTTTTTCCCTCTAGCTAACATCTACAACTTCTTAGATTAATATCATTTGTATAGATTGGATTTTTGTAGAATTAATTAGACATTTTTGAAATTTACTGCAGAATTTTGTGATAGCACCATTGGATAGCCTGACCTTTGGACATTTTTGAATATCAAAAGTCCTCTGTGTTTGGTGTTATGGTCTGGACATATTTTTAGTATGAAGTAGACATTTGTAGCTTTCTAGAATGGCCAAGAATGCATGATTTTGATTTTCCTAGAATTAGTTATAATTTTTGAAAGTTGTGATAGAAATGAGGGTAAATCTAGCTGAAATTATATATATATATATATATATTTCATGCATTCCTTCGAGTTCCTTTAGATGTAGGCCACTTTTGATGATTCAAATGAGTTGTATTCTTATAATTAAATATGGAAATGTGTTGTATGAGCTCACATGATCTACGTGACACTGAATGAAATTTTTATACACGACGCAACGCCAAATAATGTATTATTTTAATGGATTTTTCTTACTTCCTTTATGGAATGCATCACATAAAGCATGAAAATGTCATGAAATAAGCTAGAAATAAATGGTGTTACATTTATTGGTATCATAGCAAAGTTCCAAGCCCTCTTGGATTTGATTTAGCTCAAGGGACTTTTGACTAAGTCTCACTCTTTTAGAGACTTTTGACTTTCTCTCACCCATTCTTAGGGATTTTTGGCTCATCCTCACCCTAGCTAAAGGACTTTTGGCTTCACCACACTTAAGCAAGCCAATTATATTTATAAAAATATCATTCAAGTGCATAAGTAAAGTATCATGGTACCATGGCATATAAATACATGCGAGAAACATCTTTCATGGCTTAAACATATACACACACATTCAAAGACAAGAAAACACCCAACCATGTATGAGAGAAAGAAGAAAGAGCTGTCTTGTATGCAAGAACACACTTTTTTCTTGGAAATTCTTCCTCTCCCTTGGCTAAACACTCACAAAGAGGTGGGACTTGATTCCTATAAATATGAGAAACGCAATGTTCGGTTTCTCCGTAAACGTCAGAAATGGGCCAAATATAAAAGGAAGTTCTCGAAATAGAAGCAATTGGGGCCAACTAAAATTATGATAAAATTTTAAATATTAGAAAATGAGGATTTGAGATTTGAGATGCCCAAAAACTAGAGCCAGAACAGCTCAGAAAATTTGCCGAAGAAAGTAAGGGCTTTTTTATAATTTTTGAACAATTTGGAAAACTTATAGGAGGGCATTTTAAACATAAAATTTGAGCTTTTTGGGGTTCTTAGAGGCCCTAAAAATCATGGGAACCCCTAGAACAGTTGAAACCCCTTCGGTGAGCGATTTCGGCCGTTAGTTGACCGAAACTTTGACCGAATAGTTCAGAATGATTTTAGATCCTTTTTGAGTGATTTCAAAGGCAATTATTATGATTAAGTGTAACACCATATATTTCTAACTTGCTTCCTATCATTTCTAAGTTTTCCATGATGAATTGCACAAAAGGGAATGGAAGATGGCATTAAAATAATGCCTTATTTCGCGTTGCGTAGCGTATGAAAATTTCATTCGATGTCATGCGGACCATATGAGTTCATACATCACATTCTCCTATTTAATTACATACATACAACTCATTTACATCACCAAAGTTGGCCCACAACTCATGGAAACCGAAATGGAACTTAGAATATGGAGGTTTATTTTCGGCCAGATTTGGCCCCTTTCTGGCACAATTTCGAAAAATCATAAATAATTTTAGAAAAATCAAAATCACACATTCTTGTCCATTCTAGAAAGCTACGGATGTATACTTCACAGTAAAAATATGTACAGACTATAACACCCATCACAGAGGGTGTTTGACATCCGAAAATGTCCAGGGGTCAAACTGCCTCCTGATGCTGTCACAGATTCTGCAGCAAACTTTGAAAATGTCCAATTAATTCCACAAAAATCCAATGCATACAAATAATACCAATATGGAAATCTGTGGATGTTAGATAGAGGAGAAAAATACTTTCAGACCAGTTCAGGTACCCAAAGTCTCGAAATTCAATAGAACAGTGCATCAAGTCAGGTAAGGGTCCTGATACTGGACAGAATGTTAAAAAATTCATATCTCCCTCTCTAGAACTCCAAATGAGGTGCTTCTAGTTGGAACAAGTCACTGTGAATTTCTAGTTTCTCTGTATAAAATTTCGTGGCAATTGGACATCGTTTGCCTCATGAGTGATAGAATTCAATTTCGGACAGATGCTACAGTACCAAGGACCAAAACCAGAAAATTTTCCAATTTCAACAATTCGCTAAATATTCCACAGACCTACAAAAATTACCAACTTTAGCTTCTCAAAAAGCTCTCAATAAACTCTAGATGCATGTCAAATTTCAGGTCAAAAAGAGTTCATTTGGATAAAAAGTGACATAGCCTCATGAAATGGTCATTTTTGCTTCCTACCAAGAGTCACTTTGCACCAAATGGCCTCTTCTTGAATTTGGCACCCCTTGAGCAAGTTTCAAAGCACAAATATGACTTGTAGAGGCTGCCCAAGTGATCCCAAACCTCATGCAACTCATTTTGGTCTCTCAACATCTATTTATGCATAGTTACATCAAGCCATCCAAAAGCCAATTTGCACAATACTAGAGATTTAGTGTCATATAAAGTGTACATCATATTCATACATCATTTTACACTTGTCCATGGTCTTACATCACAAAAAGATTACATACATCATTACTTTGACATTTAACCACCATTTAAAGTACATAATATACCAAAATAAAGATGATCAATGTCCTTGGCTTGCATCTCCTTGACTTGGAACACCACCTAGACAATTCAAGGATGAAGGGGAAAGGGGGGTGAGATTCCAAGAATCTCAATAGCTCACACACCCATTCACACCACATTCAAGGCATATATATACCAAATGCATAACCATACAAGCATAAAGTGTGCAATAAATTCCATTCCATGCCACATTCACATGTCAAGATTACTTTCATGCTCTAGGGACTTTTGGTTTAGCCTCACCCCATTTCTAGGACTTTTGGATTTGCCTCACTCTTGATCTAGGGACTTTTGACTTTGCCTCACCCATTCAAGGGACTTTTGGCCTTGTCTCACCCATGCCATGAGACTTTTGGCATCTCTTCACCTTCATTAAGGGACTTTTGGCATCAGCTCACCTTATGGGCTCTTTCCACAACCATAGTCATTCAAGACAACACATTGGTACCAATGCACAACAAGGATCAAGTGGCATGTTATCAAGCATCAAGAATGCATGCAAGCACACTAAGACATACATATGCACACAAGAATGCAAAGAGAATGAGGTGGAGAGCTACCTTTTTATGTATGCAAGCTCACTTTGCAATTCCCTTCCCCTCCTTGGTTTCACAAGAGCACTTAGGTGGAGTAGGGTTCTCTTGGCTTAGACATTACAAACATCACACAATTACACATTTGAAGTAAGCCAAGACATTAAACTAAAGCTTATTACACACTTGGCTCCAAAATAGACATATTGGTTCCATAAATGACCTATTGAAGCAACTCATATTATTCAGGCGCTAGGTTCCATTCTCTTGTTCTTTCTAAACTTCTTGGACTCATTTAAGGTCCTTGGAGCCATCACACATTCAATTGCACAATTGGAAAATCAAGTTGCTTCACAAAGCACCATTATGGACACCATTAGGCCATCTCCCAATCTATGGCTCCTAAATTTTTTCCAATGGTTTCTCCCATCTTCTAACATCATATAAAGTCCCAAAACAAGTCTAGAACAAATTAAAACATCCCCTAGCCTAATGAACCTAGCTTGGCCGAAATATGCACCATAATGGAGGTTCATAGACTTTGTGATTTTTCCTTGATGGGAGAGCCACTTGGGAGGCTTTCTAAAGGTCTTAGGAGTTCAAGAAAACATTCAAATAGCCAAGGAAACATTCACACAAAATCAGATTTTGCAAAACTCTAGAAAACACTACACTTTTCTAACTTGTTTTCTATTGGTTTTTCTAGGAATTTCTTGCCATATGCCATCTCCCCATGGCCTAAAACCTTTGTTCCCTCCTTGTATTTGGACAGAACATCCTCCCCTCCTTTGGTTCTGTTCTTGGCTGAAATACACACAAAGGGAGGGGGAAGAGAAGATGCAACAAAAAGCAAAGATTACCTATGGTTCAAGTGAGCTTTCAAGTGTCTTTCTCCTTCATTCTCTTCTCCTTAGCAAATTCGAAATTCTCCCCTTAGGTCTGGGTCAAAAACAGAACCAAATCATTCAAAAAATCCATGGAAAGAAAGGACGAAGAGAGGAAAACAAGATTGGAGGAAGATGGAGCAAGAAATTTCATGAAATTACTTAGTTTCTCCTTGGCTTTCTTCCCTTTTTTCTCCTCCCTTTTGTGTGCCTAAGAGAGCTGAAGATTTTTTGTATTTTGGGCAGAATGGGTCATGCTTATTAAAGAGGATAAGAAGGGAGAAAAGTGTGGAACACTTTAGAACATTCAAGAAACCATAAATTCTAATTTTGCCCTTCCGTAATGGCAAGTTTGTTTCGGTTTCGTTTTAGCTCCTTTTTGAGAACCGTCTTTTCCATCATAAAATTTAGGTTCCCAATTTAATAAAATGCCTTTGGAATCACTCAAATCGGAGTTAAAACCATCCCGAATGAATCGGTCAATGTTTGAGTCAACCGACGTTGGAAAGAGTACACCGGAGGGGCTTTATTAGTCCCGGGGCTTCCCATGGTTTTTGGGGCCTCTGAGAACCTTGGGCAACTCAAAATTTTCATTTAAAAAGCCCTCCTAGGTGTTTTTCCAAAATTACACTTATTTACGAAAATGCCACTGGCCTTTCGGCAATTTTTTTGAATCGCTCCGACCCCAGTTTTTGGGCAACTCAAGGCTCAAATCCTCATTTTTTATTATTTAAAATTTTATTTGGCCTTGAATCACTCATCTCAGGGGACTTGCTTTTCAAATTAGCCCGTTCTAGTGATTGTACAATGTACCGAGCGTTACATTAAGAGCCTAAGGAATATGATGGAAAAGACAATTCTTAAAAAGGAGTTGAAATGAGCCCAAACGAATAAAATTATGAAGAGGAACTAAATTACAAATTTTAAAAGTTGCTTAAATGAATCCCTAGCTTATAAAAATGTCCCTCATCTGCTCAGATCTCCTCACCCATTCTCTCACACATTAAAATAGAATTAGGAAGTGTTGAGAGTGGCGCACAAGAGGGGAGGCCAAGGAAGAAAGAAGAAGCTTTAAAAAGTGTAAGTTTTAGCCACTTTTTCCTACTCCTTGCCTTGTTAAACTTCTTCCCCTCTTCTTCCTCTTCCTTCTCATGATTTTGGCATTTAATTTGGTGCTGTTTTGGGGGCAGAACAAAGAGGGGAATTTTGAAATTTGAGGGAGCAAGCCAACCAAGTGGAAGAACAAGCCAAAAGAACTAAGAAAGTAAGGTAAAATCTCCATCCTTTGGTAGCCTCTTCCTCCCCCTCACCCTTGTCAATTTCGTTCAGCCAAGGGCCCATTCTTTAGGGGCTGTGTTCTGTCCAATTCATGGAGGGATTAGAGGTTTTCGATGGAAAGAATTAAGAAGGAACCAATAGAATCAAGAAAGGAGTATTAGGAAACAAGATGGAATCATTAGGGATCCAAATGCTCCCTTGCAAATCTGATTTAACATGAATGTTCTTAGACTTAAATGAATGTTTAAATGTGCTCCTAAGATCCTTAAGAGGTCCCCCATATGCCTCTTCCTCTATGAAAACAAAGAAAACTCCATGTAGCCCAAATGATGCCTATGTCTTGGCCAAAGAGGGTTCTAGTAGTGGGGGAGAGCTTTAAATTTTTTTATGGCCATTCTTGAGTCATATTTGATGAATGAAAATGAGGGGAGGCCTTGGAAAAAATTTAGAACTCCTAGAAATTGATTTGGTGCCTTAGGTTCCATAATATGACCTAAAGAAGTAACATGATGCTAAGCCCTTTGTTTTAATGATGTGATGACTCTAAGGGACTTAAAAGGAGTCAAGAATCATATTTGAAAGGAAAGAATGAGGCCTAGAAGTCCCTTGAGGGGTTTTGCTTCATTAGGTGCAAATATGGACCATAATGGGGGTTATAGAGCTAACTAGTGTTTAAGCAAGTTACATGGCCCTAAAGATTATTTCATGAACCTAATTGTAACAACCAGAAAAAAAGAAAAGAAAAGAAAAGAAAAGAGAAAAGAAAAGGGAAAGAAAAGAAAAGCTGAAAATTTTCGAAGGCTGAAAATTTTCTAAGTCTACTAGCTATAGCCTAGCTATAGCGAATGTACCTGTTCGCTATTGCCTAGCTATAGCGAGAGTGCCTTCTTGCTATAGCGAAAATTCTTCTAGCTATAACGAGTGCGGGCATCCCATACAAAAATCAGGGAGTTGCTTGCCGTAGCATACGCTATAGCGAAAGCAAAGGTCTGGAATTGACACGAGCTCGCCGTAGCGAGGGTTATGGCTCGCTATAGCGAGGGTTAGTCCGAAAAAGTATAAAAAAAGAGATTTTGACTTTTTAAAGCTTCCAAACTCTTGCTTTCTCTGTAAATCGACCTAAGCTTCGACTAAGAGAGAGGAAAGGGCTGTGGAGAGAGAGAGAGACCTAGAGAAGGAAGGAGAATAAGCAAAGAGGTAAGTAATCTTGAGATTTCCTTAGCTTTTCTCCTTAGCATGTTATTCTTCTCCCCTTTGCCCTCTCTTTTTATGGTTTGGTAGTTGATTTAGGTTTGGTTCAGAAGAGAGAAAGTGGAAAACCACTCTTGAGGAAGGGTAGAGCTCATATAGCTTCCTTTCTTCTTCTTTCCTTTCCTTTTTGAGAGCTTGAGAGAGGAAGGAGAGTGAGTAGAATTCTAGAGAGAGAATCCCTAGTTCTTACATGTGTAGCGGGGGTTTGCTTCGATAAAGAGACCCTTTAGCTTTGTGAGTACTTATTTGAGTTATGAGAGAATAATTCTATGCTCTTTGTTGTGCTTAGGCTCAAAGGAAGCAACTCCATCTAGTTGTGAGTGTGAAATCAAGAAGGGAGAAGAGAAATTGAAAGGGAAGACTTGTATTAGCCGATAAGGTAGCTCTCTACTCTTTCTTGTTGCATTCTTGGATGTGTAATAGTCATAGTATGTTTGTGTATGTGCTTGTATGATGAGATATGCCATTGATGTTGCCTTGATGCATTGGTACCAATATGCTTATGATATGAATTGTGAAAATTGCTTGGGTGAGGTAGTGCCGAAAGTCCCTTGAGACGGGTGAGGTGGAGCCAAAAGTTCCTAAATCAAGGGTGAGGCCAATCCAAAAGTCCCAAAACTTGGGTGAGGCTAGACCAACAGTCCCTAGAGCCTATTCTTGGCATTGATATGATATCATGGCATGAAACACATATGTTGTGTCATTGTGACTGGTTTGCATGCTTTTACTGGTTTATATATCTGATTGCTTCTTGAATGAGTATGAGCTATTGAGATTCCCTGAATCTCACCCCCTTCCTTCTCCCATCTTAACATCTTAGGTGGAGCTCAAGGAGAAGCAAGTGCACACCAAGGAGTCTAGATGAGAATGCTTAGAGAAAAGTATAGTTTTTATTGTAAAGAGGTGCCAGAATGAATATGCACCTATTATTTTTGAGATGTATATATATATGAGCAAATGTAAACATATGTATAGATGATGTATGAACTATGAGACGAGCCAAAGTAATGAAATGTGATATTTGGCCCTTTTGTGGCTTACATGTGATAGTGTATTTTGTTCCGTAGCATAGTGATTTTGAAATGTATGATGACTTGGATCACTTAGACAATTCATATATGCTATGTTTGTACTTTCAAACTTGCCCAAAAGATGCTAGAGCATGTGGGAGGTCATTTGGACCAATTATGAACCATTGTGGGTGCCAAAACTGCCAATTTTGTGAGCTCTGTCAAAGTATGACTAGATGAGCTCTTCTTGATATGAAATTTAGCATACCTCTAGAGTCTATTGAGAGCTTCTTGAGAAGCTAAAGTGGGTAATATTTGGAGGTTTAGAAAATATTTGGCGAATTGTTGAAGTTTGGAAATTTTAATGGTTTGGTCATGGTACTGTGCAATGAGTCCGAAAATGAATCAATGTCATTTATGGACAAATGGTGTCCAATTGTCATGAACTTTTATGAGTATCAACTGGATATCCACAGTGACCTATACCAACTAGAAGCACCTCGTTCGGAGGTCTGTAGAGAGAGAAACGAGTTTATGAAGTTCTGTATCAGCATCAGGGAAGTTTCTGACCTTCGTTACTGTTCCATTGGTTTTCGAGGTCCAAGAGCTCCTGAACTGATTTGACTTATTTTTCTCCTCTAGTTAACATCTGTAGCTTTCCAAATTGGTATAGATTGTCCAGATTTGATTTTTGTGGAATTAATTACGAGTTTTCAAAGTTCATGATAGTAAACTGCACCAGTATCAGGGACAGCCGGACCTCTGTGTCTTTTTCAATGTCAATGAGGGTCCAAACGTTGAGATTATGGTTGAGAGTTATTTTTAATATGAATTTAACATCAAAATACTTCTAGAGAGCTATGATTTTCTTGATTTCCATTTTTCTAGAATTAGTTATGATTTTCCAAAGTTAGAGCCAAAAATCTGACTTTTGGGCTCATTTGAGAAATTACATTTTCTTGGTTTTTGGCTTCATACCCGTGGTTTATGAGTTGTTGGAGGCTATGTACAAGTCTTATAAATGGTAATTGAGTAGAGGATGTGAATGATAGGTTCACGGGACCCACAGGGCAAAATATGACCGGTTAAACCCCAACTTAAAGTTATAAAATACCACGATTTTGGTCATTTTCTTTGGAAATCATATGGAATCAAGCCTAGAGAAAGATAAATTGGAGTTAAGATATTATGGTGTTACACTAATTGGCTCCCATAAATTATATTTAGGCCAAGAGAAACCATCTCCATCAATTTGTGGGTGTGTGGCCGAAAGAGGAGGCTTGAATTAAAAGGGAAAAGTGTGTGATTGTACACAAGGTAGCTCTCTTCACCTTCTCTCATGCATGGATGTGTGTTAGCTTGTCTTAGAATGTGTGTATGTGTATTTTCAAGCCATGAAAAGTATGCTAGCATGATTTCAATGCCATGGTTTTATGATGACACATTATATTTCATATGATGTTTTGATGTGTGCTTGGGTTTGTTTGAGTGTGGTGAGGCTAAGAACCCTTAGCTATGGTGAGGATGAGCCAAGAACCCTTAAGATTGGTTAAGACAAAGTAAAGAGTCTCCCAAAAATAAGATGGACTCCTAAGAGTATTGTTGAGTCCAATAATGTCTTAAAGAATGGGTAACATAAGTCCAACATCCATAAGAAATTGGGTGAGGCCAATCCACTTGCTTGGCATGCCTTTGTATGCTATGTATGATATTCTCAAGTGATGAAAATGTTTCTTGAATGTTTTCACATGTCAACGTGACCATACATGCATTTATGAGATTTGTTTGCATCCATTATGTATGATTGAATGAGAGATGAGCTATTGGGATTCTTTGAATCTCATCCCCTCCTCTCCAATGATCTCACATGCTAGGTGGACCAAGTGGATATGTTAATGGGAGCTAACAACATTGAAGGAAGAAGATTGACATACATATGTCTAGCATTTTCCTTTTAAAGCCATAATGAACCATAATGATGTATATTAATGTTGTAAATAGTTTATGACCCTTGAGACATATGTAATTATGCTATTATATGAAGCAGAAATGAAAGTATGTGTTATGTGAATGATGGAATGGGAATTGAGTATGTATGGCAAGGATAGCTTCATAATGAGTTTATGGAAATGTGCATATGTGTGCATGGAAAGGCCAAAATGAGATGCATGGGGTTTGGGACCATTTGAGCAGCTCACACAAGTCTTAAATGCACTTTTAGACTTGCCCAAAAGGTGCCAAGACTAAGAAAAATCCATTTGGCAACTTTGGTACCCTATATGGAACCAAAATTGACTATAATGGAACCCTATGTCACTTTTTAGCTAAACAAGTTAGTATTGATATGAGATTTGGCATGTAATTAGGTCTTATTGAGAGCTTTCTGGAAGCTAAAGATAATAATTTTTGGAGGTCTACAGAATATTTGATGATTTTTCAAAGTTGGCCAAAATTCTTGAAATGGTCTGATGCACTGTTACATTGGTTTTGAAATTATTTTCTGTCACATGAGGCTCAAATGAAGTCCAATTTCATGAAATTTTATAGGCAGAAACTAGAGGTTATAAGTGACTTGTGCCAACTAGAATCACCCCATTTGGATGTCTAGAGTGGGAGATATGATTTTTCAAAGATTCAGTCTAGTGTTAGGCATCCAACCAGACCTTAGTCATTGTTTGATCAAAATTCAGGGTCTGGGCGAGCTTGAACTGGTCTAGAGTGATTTTTTCCTTCTATATAACAACCTCCAATTTCCAAATTGGTATCATTCACTTGAATTGGAATTTTGTGAAATTATTGGACATTTTTGAAGTTCATCTCAGTAAATTGTGATAGCATCAGGACCCAGTCCGACCTCTAGATTATTTCGCATGTCAAACGCTTTGTGTGTGAGATGTTATGACTTGTACATATTTTTAGCATGAATTAGACATCCCAAGCTTTCTAGAATAACTAAGATTACATGATTTTGATATTTCTAGATTTAGTTATGATTTTTCAAAATTTTGGACAGAATGGGGGTAAATCTGGCTGAAATTCAATAAGTTCAATTTATGCTCCATTTCAGTTTCCTTGGTTCATGAGCAAGATTTTATGATGAAAATGGGTAGTAATGATGTATTTAAATATAAGGATGCATGGTATGAACCCACACGATCCACGTGACACCAATTGTGAGTTTTTAAGCGTGACATAACGCGATTTATCCATTATTGTTGGTTCTTTTTCCATGTGCTCTTATGAACATGATGATATGGATATGGAGCCTATGAATGCCATGAATGGGGTTAGATATATATGGTATTACAATTTCTTTTGCATAAACACATCAAATGGGATCTAATGATACTCTTGAAACATCTACTAAAGCCACACACACACTAGAAGAGTTAGGTTGCTTATGAGGTTCAATTATGGTTTCATAAAGCATCTAATGAAGCAACCTTGCGAATTCATGATCTTTGCTCCATTCTCTCCCATAATCTATGACTTTTGACTCCATTTAGACTCCTTGGAGCCATCACACATTCATTTTAAGGAGCCTAGCTATGTGTTGCTTAATTATGCTACAATATGAAAGCTATACCTTCATCACACTTTCTAGACTTCCTAAATTTTTTCTAAGGCTTCCTCTCATACTGTCCCATCATATATAACGCAAAACTAAGCTTAGAATAAATCAAAACACTCCCTAGGTCTATGAACTCTCCTTGGCCAAACTTATGCTCCTCCTTTGCACCCATGGAGTTTTCAACTTTTCCTTGAAGAGGGAGACACTTGGGAGGCTCCCTAAGGACCTTAGGAACTTAAACAAACATTTACCTAGGCTAGAAAATTCTTGGATCAATACAAATTTTAGGCTATGTTCACAAATCCTAACTTTTCTATCTTGCAAATTCATAGTTCTTTCTTTGTTCTCTTTACATATTTTTATTTTCCACACTCTAATTCCTAAGATTCATCCTTGGTTTGGTTAAAAATTCAATCCCTCTTGGCTATACTTATAGTGGCCAAAATTTATAAGAAGGAAGACAAGGAGGAGCAAGCATGGAGATAGCAAAACTATTTTGGTTTTCTAGCTTTTCTTGGATGCTCTTTCCTTTGCTTTAATTCTCCTCTCCAAATTCGAAATTCTCCCCTATAGTATGACCTCAAAATAGCACCAAATACTTCAATAAAACTATAGGAAGAAGGAGGAAAAGGAGGAGATTAAGTTTACTAAAGAAAAGACCAAGAAAATCCATGAATTTCATACCTTTCTTGCCCTTATTTTCCTCTTCCTCTTCCTTTCTCTTGTGTGCCTCTCTCCTTTGGTCTCACTTCTATTCTTAGGTAGATAGAAGGTCGGTTAAGTGAGGGATAGAAAGGGGACGCACCATATATAAGAAGGAGAACTAAAATTGTTCATTAAAATTCTCATTATGTCCCTTCTTTTTGGCATTTTCATTTTAGGTTTGTTTTAACTCCTTTTTTAGAACCATCTTTTACATTACAAAATTTAGGTTTTCTAACTTATAAGATGCCTCTGGAATTACTCAATTTGGATCTAAAACCTTCTAGAATGAAAATGGTTAAAGTTTAGGTCAACTGTCATTATAAAACGTACAATGGAGGGGTTTTAACCGTCTCAGGGTTTCCTATGATTTTCGGGGCTTGAGAATCCTGGAGAACTTAAATTTTTCATTTAAAAATCCCTCTTATGAGTATTCTAAAAATCATCCAAAATTATGAAAATGCTAACTATAACACCATATTTACTAAGCTCATCTTATCTCATTTCTAAGTTTCCTTCCTTGGATCTTACATGTTTGCCAAGGAAAAATCATTAAAAATATACATTAAATTGTGTTATGTCATGTGTAAAATTTTCGGTATCTAGGGGACCATATGGACTCATTCATCTCATTCTCATATTTAAATATACAAATACAACTCATAACAAGCTTAATAAATGGCCTATACCTCGAGCAAAGGGAGTAGATACACAAAACACAATGGTGCAGCCTTGGACTGATTTTCTAAATTCTATGATTGAACTTTGAAAAATCAAAACTAATTCTAAGAAAATTGAAAATAAGCACACTATTCCATTCTAGGAAGTTACAGATATCTACTTTATGTAAAAATAACTCTAGATCACAACAGAGGCTGTTAGCCATTGGAAATTTATAGAACAGTACCAGAGGTCGACTGTCAGTACTGATCTCTAACTTCAAAAATTCATATCTCCCTGCTCAGAGATCTAATTGGGGTGATGTTGTTGACCATGGAAAGCTCATCATGCCTAGTTTATGCCTATAATATTTCATGAACATTGGACATCATTTGACATATGAATGACATAGCCCAAGTTTCTAACCATATGAATAGTACTTGTATCGGTTCAACAGAAAAAATGGCAATTTTAGAAATTCATAATTAATTCCACAAAACTCCAAATAATCTAGTCTTTATCTTTCCAAAAAACTTTGGATAAGATCTATATGTGTGCCAAATTTCATGAGCAAATTCGTTCATTTGGTCAGATCTTGACATTGGGTTGCAAAATGGCTTATTTTATATCATATAAATGGTTTAAATGGTCCATTTCAAGTTCTAAGGCAACCATGACCGCTTGAACATGTGGGAATGCATGAAAATAACTCTCTAAACTTGTCTTAAAGGTGCATAAATCTAGATTTCTCAAACTCACTCTCTCACCCCATGCCATACACAGGATTGCACATGCTAGGTCTTGCCATTCAATACCCAATTCATGCCATCTCATATATTTGGCAATGAATCTCATTCATACATCATACATATGGGTATTTACACATGCTTATATGATTACACAACAATTTCATCATAGGATTACATCATATGCCATTGTTATGACTACAAAAAAAGCAAAACTAGGCATTTTCATACACTTTAATGTCAATTTCCTTCTTCTAGGCTTGATGGCTTCCATTACTTTGCTCAATTGCTTCACCTAGCATGTTGAGACATTAGAGAGAAGGGGATAAGATTCAAAGAATCCCAATAGCTCATCTCCCTTTTAATTACACATAAAGTATGTAATACAAGCCTTGAAAATGCATACATGGACATATTAACATATGTAAGTGTAACACCATACTTTTAAGACTCAATTCATGCAATTCCTATGCCTAATCTCATGCTTGTTCCATAGGAGGCAACATAATGGCATTAATTCTCATGGATAAGTTGCATTTTACCACAAATAAATTTTCTCTTTTGGTGTCCTGTGAGTCATATGGACTCATCCATCTCATTCTCATAATTAAATAGACAATTGCAACTCATAACAAGCTCAAAAAATGGTCTATATCTCGAGCAAAGGGAGCAAATACACAAAATACACTAGTGTAGCCTCGAATCAGTTTTCCAAATTCTATGCTTGAACTTTGAAAAATTATAACTAATTTTAAAAAAATTAAAATCAGCCACACTATACCATTCTGGAAGCTAGTTAGGTTCATGGAATTAATTCTAAGGGCACACAACTTGCTTAGATTATAGCTTAACTTGTAAACCTCTTTATGGTTCCAAAATACACCTAATGAAGCAACACTCATCAAATAAATTCTAGGCTCTATTCTCTCTTTTCAAATATGATTCTTGACTCTTTTTAATTCTTTTGGAGTCATCACATAATTACAACAAAGAGCCTAACTATATATTACTTCTTTAGGTCATATTATAGAACATATAAGGCCAATTCATTCTCTAGGGTTCCTAAATTGTTTTCAAGGCCTCCGCTCATTTTCATTCATCATATATGACTCAAGAATGAGCTTAAGAAAATTTAAAACTCTCCCTAGTTACCTTAACCTCTCTTGACAGAAACTAGGTAGCTTATTGGCCTTCATGGACTTTACTTTGTTTTCTTAAGGGAAGATGCATATGGGGAGACTTATAGGGATCTTAGGAACTCATTTAAACTCTCATTTAGGCATAAAAATCAAGACATCAATTTAGATTTTGTAAGGAACATATGAAACCCTAGACTTTGCATCTTAAATTTTCATGGTTATTTGTTAATTTTCTTTGTATATTCTTAATCTCCACACCCTTTTTTTCTAAGAATCACCCTTAGTTCTACCTAAAAACCAAGCCTTCCTAGGTCTTTTTGAGTGGGGCAAAATGAGTGGAGAAGAGGAATAAGAGGTAGCAACCATGGAAGAAGGAATTAGCTTATTTTTTCTTATTTTCTCACTTGAATCTTGTCTCTTTTGGCCTCTTCTCTTCAAATCCGAATTTTTTTCTCAATTGCTCCTTTAAATCAAATTTATAAACTTCATTATAATCATAGGAAACAAAGGAGAATGGAGGAGAAGAGGTCTGGAAGGAAGAAAGCATAGAAAACTACTAAGAATCTATACCTTTTTGCCTTGATTTCTCCTTCTTTTTCTCTTCCTTTTGGTGCCCCTAAACCCTAGCTCTCTCCTCTGAATTAGGGCAGAAAAATATGAGGCTAAGTGAATGAGAGAGTGGGCTACCTCCTATTTATAGGTGGGAGGAAGAAACACTTTTAAAAAATTCCTGTTTTACCCTTTATTCTTGGCATTTTTGTTTCTAAGTCGTTTTAGTTCCTTTTTGAGAACCGTCTTTTCTACTATAAAATTTAGGTTCCCAATTCAGTAAAATACTCTTGGAATCAGTCAAATCGGAGCTAAAACCTTCCTGAATGAATTCGTCAAAGTTTGGGTATACCGACGTTAGAAAACATCCACCAGAGGGGTTTTAGCTGTCCCAGGGCTTCCCATGGTTTTCAGGGCCTCTGAAAACCCTAGAGAACTCAAAATTTTCATTTAAAAAGTCTTCTTGTATGAATTTCAAAATTTGCTCAAATTACAAAAATACCATTATATTTCATAAGTTTTTCATAAGAAATTATTTCTTCATTCTAGCTCTATTTTCCCTTCCATCTGAGGCTAAAATTCTTATTTTTAGGAGTCTAGAATATTACTTAAATTTTTTGGAACCTTAACTAATTCATTTTAAGGGACTTGCTTTGAAAACGCACCCGTTTTCGTTGTTTAACAAAAATAGGATATTACAGTAAGCATTCAAGAAACATTCTTGGCATTTGAACAAGTCATACATAGCGCATACATAGGCTTGCCAAGTGAGTGGATTAACCTCACTCATTCACTTATGGATTTTGGCCTTGCCTCACTTAATTTCTCTAAAAGGTTTTGACTCAACCTTACTCTTAGGAGTCAACTTCACTCGTGGGAGACTCTTTACTTTGTCTCAACTAAGTTTAAGGGTTTTTGGCTCATCCTCACCATGACTAGGGGGTTCTTGGCTTCTCTACACTCAAGCAAACTAATACAAGCATATAAAACATCATTTGAATGCTTAAAACATCATCGTGGTACCATGGCATAAAAACTCATGCTAAAATACTTTTCATAGCTCAAAACATATATATACACATTCAAAGACAATGTAAGCATACATTCATGCATAAGAGAAGGTGGAAAGAGCTATCTTTGCACACAATCATTCTCTTTCTTTGAGTTTTGAGTCCTCTCCCTTGACCTCACACACCCAAGGAGGTGAAAATTATTTCTCTTAGCCTAGATACATCATATGGAAGCCAATTATACTCTTGAATCAAATTTTAAGGCCACACAATTACTAGAAAAGCTAGGTGACTCAAAAGGTTCTTTTATGGTTCCATAATGCACTTAATGAAGCAACCTTTGGAAAATATCATCTCGGCTCCATTCTTTCCATCTATTTATGATTCTTGACTCCATTTAAATCTCTTGGAGTCATCACACAATCAAATCAAGGAGCCTAGTTAGGTGTTGCTTCTTTAAGCCATATTATGGAATATATAAGGCCATCTCACTATTTATGGTTTCTAAAATTTTTCTAAGACTTCCTATCATACTCTCCTATCATACATGATGCAAAACTAAGCTTAGAAGGAATTAAAACACTCCCTAGGTGCATGGACCCTCCTTAGTCGAAGCTATGCTTCCATATGGCACCAATGGAGTTTCTTTGCTTCTTTTGATGGGAGAAGCATGTAGAAAGCTCTCTTGGTGTTTTAAGAGCCTATATGAACTCTTAAACATCATAAAATATGGCTAGAATTCATGATAGAGTTCAAGGTGCAATCAAAACCCTAGACTTCCTATCTTAAAATATAATGGTTTTTACTTGAATTTCTTTGTATATTCTTACTCTCCTCCCTTAAATTCCTAGAATTTACCCTTGGTTCTGCCCAAAATTCAAGCTTTCTTGTAGCTACATATATGGGGTGAAATAGGAAGAAGGAGGGGGAAGGAGTAGCTACCATGGGATGAAGATTTGACCTTATTTCCTTAGCTTTTCTTGCTTGTTTCTCACTTTCCTTGGCCTCCTCTCTTCAAATCCGAATTTCTCCATTTGTTCTACCCTCAAAACAAATCCATGAACTTCAATAAAGCCATAGGAAAGAAGGGGAAATGAAGGAAAAGAGATTTGCTAAAGAGAAAGCATGAAAAACCAAGAAAATTCATACCTTTCTATCTTGTTTTCTCCTTCCTTTCTCCTCCTCTTGGTGTGCCTCAAACCCTAGCTCTCTCCTCTGGTTTAGGGCAGAAACAATTGTGTCTAAATGAACGAGGAGATGGGGCGCCTCATATATATAGGGAGGTTTAAGGAAGACTTTTTAAAAATTTCAATTTTGCCCTTCGTTCTTAGTATTTTTATTTTTAATTTGTTTTAACTCCTTTTTGATAACCATATGTTCTATTATGAAATTTAGGTTTCCAATTTAGTAAAATTCCTTTAGAATTACTCAAATCAGAGTTAAAACCTTCCGAACGAATCAATCAAAGTTTAAGTTAACTAACGTTGGAAAACATCAACTGGAGAGGTTTTAACTGTCCCGGGGCTTTCCATGATTTCCAAGGCCTCTGAGAATTTTGAAGAACTCAAAAAATTCATTTAAAAAGTCCTTCTGTGAAGATTCCAAAATTTACTCAAAATGACAAAAATGTCTTTATGTTTTGTCAACATTTCGTTTAAATTTGTTTCTTCATTTTAGCTCAATTTTTCTTTTTGCATGAGTATGGGATTCTCATTTTAGGAGTCTAGAGTGCTACATAAATTTTTTAGGATCTTAACTAATTTGTTTAGGGGGACTTGCTTTTGTATCCAGTAAATTTTATACGTTTATGGAGAAACCGTATTTTATATTTCGTGCATTTTCTCTTATTTTTAGAGAACTAGATGTTACACTAACTATTTTGTTAAATGCTATCTAGTTATTTTGGCTCTTGTTTTTGGGCACCTCTGGCCTTCTATTTTAATTACTTAATGTCTAGATCATTATTTTAATTTTTTTGGACCTTAACTAATTCATTTAAGAGGACTTACTCTTAAAACATATTTGTTTTCGTCATTTTTACGATTGGACATTGTAGAAATGGTAACCTAGAAGTTGATATGGAAGCAACTACAATGTGATAGGAAGTGCATTTAATGCACTCTACTTTTTCTCTAAGGGAAGTATTTAGACCCATTTTGGCTGCCAATTTGAATTTTAGCCAAAATGTTAATCATTTTAAAAAATTAATTTTCTTAAATCTAAATTTCAGTCATTGGACTACTAGCCATTTCAATATATAAGATGCATCATAAAGGGTTTTAAGAATCTTCATAATTCAAGCATACTTAATTCTTGTCTAATTTTACAAAACTGATCTTCTGCTAGTGTTCTTGTGAAAATATTAGCTAGTTGCTTATCTAAAGAAACAAATTGAAGATTGATATTTCCTTTTGCTACATAATGTCTAAAAAAATAATGTCTGGTTTCTATATATTTAGTAAGCTACATAGGATTATTTGAAATATTTATGGCATTGGTGTTATCACATTTGATGGATATTCTTTCAATTTTTACACCATAGGCCTAAATTGTTTCTTCATTTATAATAATTGAGTAAAACAACATCCAATTGAAATATACTCAGCCTCAATAGTTGATAGTGCTATTGAATTTTATTTCTTGTTGTTTTGAGAGACCAAACAATGGCCTAAGAATTGATAGGTGCCACTTAAACTTTTTTTGATCAATTTTGCACCCACCAAACTTTGCATCTAAATAACCATATAGATCACTAGACTGACTTCTAAGATACCACAATCTTAGATTTTATGTATCTAGAAAATATTTAATAATTGATTTTAATGTAGTCATGTGAGATTCCTTAGTATCTACTTGGAATTTGGTACATAAATACATGGCTAACATGATATCAGGATGACTAGCAGTTAAGTAAAAAAGGGATTGAATAATAACTTTAAATCTCTTTTGATCTACTAGAATGCCATTTTCATTTGTATCTAACTTGAGAGTTGAGCTTATTGAGTCTTAGCTTACTTTGAACTTTTCATTTCAAATCTTTTTAGCAATTTTTTAGGGTATTTGGCTTAAAGATAAAAATGCTATCCTTTGTTTGTTTCACTTGCAAACCAAGGAAGAATAATAGTTCTCCCATCATACTCATCTTAAATTCTTTTGTCATCAATTTAAATTTTTTTTTGCATAGTAGCTCATTAGTAGATCCAAAAATAATATTATCAACATAGATTTGCATAATCAAAACATGATGGTTTATGCATTTTATAAATAGAATGGTAGCAACTTTGTCTTTTGAAAAACCATTTTCTATCAAAAACTTGCTCAATCGATCATACCAAGCTCTAGGAGCTTGTTTTAGACCATAAAAATCTTTGTTAAGTTTGAAGACATGAGTTAGCTTATCAAACATTTCAAAACTAGTAGGCTATTTAACATACACTTCTTTATTTAGAAAGCCATTTAAAAATGCACATGTAATGTCTATTTGAAAAGGTTTAAATCCTTTAAAACATGTATATGCAAGTAACATGCATATTACTTCAAGACTTGCTATAGTAGTAAAAGTTTTATTGAAATCAATACTTGCCTCTTAATTGTACCCTTAAGCCATAAGTCTTCCCTTTTTTTTAAAATCACATTTCTTAATTCATCTAATTTGTTTATGAAAACCTATTTTATTCCAATGAAAGATTTATCTTCAAGTTCAAGAACAAGGGTTCAAATCTTATTTTGTCAAATTGATTTAGTTCTTGTTTAATGGCCATTATCTAGGAATCGTCATACAAAGCTTCCTTCACATGTTTGGGCTCTAGTTGAGACATAAAAGCAACATGATTTATTGATTTGAATGATGACCTAGTTTTCACACCATTTTAAGGGTTTCCAATAATAAGTTCATTAAGACGTGATGTTGATCATCTTTGCTCTCTTGGCATCTTATGTATGTTTGGTATTACTTCCCCATTTTCTTGATTCTGAAAGTCTTTAAAGAATTCAATTGTATTTCGAGGAAATTCCTATCCTTTTACATTTCTGATACATAAAATCATCATCTTCATCACACCTATTTTTATACTACATCACGGTTTCTTCTACACATGTAATACCATATTAAGATAGCACTTAATTTATATCACAAAGTGCCTATAGTATCCATTTTTGTAATATCAATACTTTTAGTAATAGAATTTGCCATCATTAAAGGTCAAAATAATTTATTTCTAGTTAAATGAACCATTTCAACTTATCAAACTCATCTTCCATCCTTGATACACTTATCCATACGAAAATATCACAAAAGGAGGCATGGAATTCGGATTCAAGCCATGCATAACCAAAACTAGCATCACACTTCCATTTTTCAAGGTTCCATAATTCTATCCTAACTTCAAAAATTCATAACTTGAGCTAAAAAAAGTCCAAATCATACAAACTAGGACTTTCTGGAAAGCTCAAGACATCATATAGTTATTGTAAAAATTTTAGATGAAAACAATGTCATTTGGTACATGAAATTCTAATGGAACAGTAGCTCTATTAGCATTTTGCCCATGCACAGACCTGGAACTTTAAACATTTATATCTCATGTTACAAAGCTTTAAATTGAGGGATCTTAATGGTTATGGAAAGATTATGATACCAATTATATGTCTGTAAAATTTCATGAGTATTAGATTTCATTTGGCCCCTTAAATACACCAAAAACCAAACTGACCAAATGAATAGTGCATAGGCAATTTTTACATAATTCAGCTAATTTTAAAAAATTATAATAAATTCTAAAAAAATCTAAAAATTGTTTTCTTTAGATCTATGAAAAGATCTAAATGAGATTTAAATTCCTGCCAAATTTCATAACAAAATTGGTCCATTTAGTCTAGTTTTGGTTTAGGGGAAGATTTTGGCTCAAAATGATAACAACATGGCATCAAATGGTCCAAAATAGCTTCCCACATGCAATATGACCATTTGAGCACGTCCAATACCTCAAACATAGTATATAGGAGCATCATAATAGATCTAAATCATCATGAAACTCAAAACCACTCTCTCACTTGGCCTTATACACATACATACCATAGCTTGTGTATGTCAAAAACTTAAGATTCCATAGATTTAGTTCCAAATATGGTACATACAATACATTCTCATACTTTTATACTAAGTGAGGGCTTACATCACTTAAATAACAAATACATTCATATTTTGACATTAATTTACATCAATTTCTATCTTATTGTTAAAGTAGTACAATTTAAACTTTTTGACCTCCATTCTTGGCTCCATGAGAATTACTTAAGCAAGGTTGGACATAGAGGGGGGAGAGTGAGATTTAAAGAATTCCAATAGCTCATTCACCCTTGCAAGTATACATATATGGAATGTTATCATGTCAAAGAAAGTAAGCATGCATCAAATGCTTTCAAGTACCAAACATAAACATGTTCCTAAGGTCATATGAATATATCAAGATCAAAAGCAACCTCTAGGGACTTTTAGTCTAGTTTCACCCAATTATTTGGGAATTTTGATTTAGTCTCATCCACTTTTTAAGGACTTTTAACTTCACTCATTCTTGAGACTTTTAGTTTCACCTCACCCAATTCAGAGAATTTTTAGCACAACTTTACCCATCAAGAGCCATTTCACATTGAAAATGCAATTTAAGAAGATGGTACCAAAATATCAAACCAATAGTTAAAGGCATGTTCCATGGTTCAAACATATATACAAGTAATCAATGATAATCAAACAACTAAAAAATGTATACAAGAATGGATAAAGAACTACCTTAGGTCAAGAAACACAAATTCTCCCTTGGTTTTCTAGCTTCTTGGTTCGGCCTCACACACACACTTGGAGGAGGCTTGATTTTCTTGGCCTAAACATATCAAACAAGACACAAACATATCAATGGAACTATCTCTAGTCTCACATAAGCTTTACCTAAGCTACTTCTAGCTTATGGCATGCATATGGGTCCATACATGGGCATAATGAAGCAACTCATATAATTCATCATCTTGGCTCCAATTTCTCTTTCAATCTAAGTTACATGACTTCATTTAAACTCATTAGAGTCATTACTAACTTAAATTAAAGAGCCTAACACCAAGTTACTTCTTTATGCATAATAAAACTCTAAACTTTCAAGTTTCAAAATATGGTTTCTAAATTCAAACCAATGGTTCCTTTGGTGGCTATGATTCATATCTAGACCATTTTCATCATTAGAATTAAAGAAAACTCTCCCTAGGTGCTTGATTCCCTTTTTGGTCGAGACATGCACACATGTTAAGAACCTATGGAGTTTTGCTTGCTTTTCTAGGGAATTTGGCATATATGAAGTTTCTTAGATCTCTTATATACTCAAACATACTCTTCCATGCTCTAAATTATCATTAGAAAGCTTTGTAAATCCCTAGGTGAAATTAAAACTCTAATTGCCATAACTTGTTACTAAGTGCTTCTTTTTGAATTCTAATTTTTCTATATGATTCTCTATGCTTCAAAACCTAATTCTTATCAAGTTTGGATCAAAATCAAGTACCCTACATATGGCTCTAGTTCTGACTGAAACACTCAAGCAAAGGAGAACCAAGAAGAAGCAAGTTGGGCTATGATTTCTTACCTTATTTCAAAGCTTATCAAGAGTGCTTCCTTAAGCTTCCAAGCTTTCTCCTAAAATTTCCCTTCCTTATACTAAACTAGCCGCAAAACATGACCATTTAAGACACCAAAACCATGAGAAGAGAGAAGAGAAAGAGGAGAAGAACATTAGTGAAGGGAGAAGCATGAAAAAGTAGCAAAATCTTACCCTTTTAACTTGATTTTTCTCCTTCCTTTTCTCCTCACTTGGTGTGCCTCTTCAAGCTTGTTTTGGTTTTGTTTTAGACTAGATAGAAATCATTTAAGAAGAGGGAGAGAAGTGGGGTGTGATTTTAAGAGGGATGGAGGCCCAATTACAACATTTTCAAAATTTTAATTTTGTCCCTCAACTTGGTCCTTTCCATTTGATTTCATTTCAATTCCTTTTTGGGGATTGTCTTTTCATAATAAAATTTAGGTCCTCTAATTGATAAATTGCTTTTGGTTTCACCCAAATTAGATTTAAAACCTTATCGAACCATTCAATGAAAGTTTTAGTTAATGATAACCTAAAATGTACACCGAAGGGGTTTTGGCCATTCTAGGAGTTTCTATGATTTTTATGGCCTTTGAGAACCTTGGAAAACTCAATTTTCTCATTTAAAGCTCCTTCCTTTGAGTTTTCAAAAAGTTACCTGAAATTATGATTTTGCCACTTCGTTATTTCTTTAATTTGTTCAACTATTTTGGCTCTGATTTGGGGTTATCCTAAGGCTCTTAACCACATTTTTAGATATTATAATTAATATTTTAATCTTAATTAGCCTCAAATCACTTTATCCAGGGTCCTCATTCATTAATCTAATGGTTCTAATTTTGATTTCTCGTAAGTAATTCATTATACTCTTTAGGAATTAATTTGAATTCCTAAATCATAGGATATTACAACACACATGGAGCTTTTGTTATACACTTTATAAGCTTTGCTAGTGGTAGTGTATCCAATGAATATTCCATCATTAGTTTTGGCATCTAGTTTTCAAAGATTATCTTTATTATTCAAGATGCAGCTCTTACATCTAAAGGTGTGAATATAAGAAATACTAGATTTTCTTCCTTCCATAATTCATAGGAGTTTCATTTAAGAAGAGCCCTATTGAGCATCTATTTTAAACATAACATGAAGTATTCATAGCTTCTACCTAGAAGCTCTTATGAAGATTGTTTTCACAAAGAAGAGTTCTAGCCATATCAAGGAGAGACTTGTTTTTCCTTTCTACAACTCCATTCTAGTGAGGAGTTCTAGTGAGGAAAAATTATGTGAAATACCAAATTTGTTATGAAGAATCTCAAATGATTTGTTTTTAAATTCCTTCCCATGATCACTTCTAATAGAGTTTATGAGACACCTTTTTTTCATTTTGAACAATTGCACAATAGTTCTTAAATATTTCAAAGCATTCATTTTTTAGTGCAAGAAAGAATACCCCAAGTATATCTTGAATAGTCATCTACCACGACTAAATCATATAACTTACCTTCTATACTTTGCATTCTTAATGGTTCAAATAGATCCATGTGTAAGAGCTACAAAGGTCTTTTAGTGCTTATGTGTTCTTTTAAAGAGAATGATGACTTTGTTGGTTTTCCCTTTTGACACGCTTCACAGATGTGATCTTTTTCATACTTCAACTTGGGTAATCCTGTAACATGATCCTTGGAAGTAAGTTTAGAAATAAGATACATACTCATATGCCCTAATCTTTTTTGTCATAACCAACTTTGATCAACCATAAATGACATACACTTTTAAGATGCAAGCATGATATTTTCAGGATGCAAAATATAAACATTTCATATCTTTTTCCTTTAAGCAAATTTGCCTTACTATCTTTATTAGAGATTATGCAAGTTGGTGAGTTAAATGTAACTTTAAAGCCTTTATTACAGACTTGACTAATGCTAATGAGATTATGCTTTAATCCATCAAGAAAATAGACTTCATCTACTAAGAGTAGAGAGTTTATCTTTACTTTTCCAACACTAACAATTCTTTCTTTCTTATTATCTTTAAAAGTTACACTACCTGATTCCTTCTTAATGAAGTTAATAAATGTTGACATACTTCCAATCATATGTTTGGAGCATCCTAAGTCCAAGAACCATAAATTGTCATCTTTCCTAAACTTTAGAGCATCTTGCAAAAAATTTAAGTAAGGTGCCTAACATACTTTGGTCTTTGCTAAGTTAGTGGTGACTCCTTCTTTTGGAACCTAAACCTTCTTCAAACGTTCTAGCATTTTGAATATAGTACTTAAATTCTACTACAAGTATTCTATTTTCTATTCTTCTAGTAGATCTAATAAACTTAGCTTTACTTTTCTTCCAATTATTTTGAACATAACTTATAACAACTTTAGCTAAAGATCTTTTTTTATTTCTTAAAAGTTCCTTCAAATTCTTATGACTGTACATAAAATTAGCTAAAATTTGAGTTTAATTATTTACCTTTTCCTTAATTCTTTTATTTTCTAAGATAAGTGAGTTCATTGAGTATTCATCATTTATTTGATGTAATCTCTCTTCCAAAATCTCTTTTTCCCTTTTAATCAAAGAAAATGTTTTCAATACCTTAGTGTAATTAGTTTTTAACTTTTTATATTTTAACATAAGACTACTAGAATCTAAACAAGGAGATCAAATGCATGTTACAATTCATCATTAGTAAAATGAGAATCATTTATCTCCTCAGTAATTTCTAAACTTGTTTTTTTTGGAGGGTTGTTAGTGATATGACATAAACTTTTGTCTACTAGACCTTTATAATCTAAGTGATAATTATCTTTGATGCATTGTACATTTGTAAATAGACAAAGATTGGCTAATTTTTCTTTTCTTTTTCTTCATCATTGAGTTCTTCTAGTAATTCATCATCACTCTAAGATGAGTTTGCAGCCACTACCTACTTCTTGGTGGATGTTTAGCAATGGACATTCAAATCTCATATGTCCTAATTTTTACATTCGAAATAAGTGACTATATTTTTGACAACTTTGCGTCTTGACTTGTTTCCTCTTTTGTATTAAAGTTTCTACTTGTAAAGATTATATATGTGTTTGGAAAGAACAGCCACCTCTTTGTCTTTAGAGATATTTCAACCATGTTGTCTTCTTCACCATCATGCTTTGATGAGACCTTTGGGGAAATACTTTTAAACTTTCTTTGAGCTTTCATTTGGCTTATTAAGGTATACCTTCATAACTTGTGAGGTTTCCCTTGAATTTTGTCAAAGTATATGGTTCCAAGTTTTCCACTTTCTAAAATAGCTACTACAATTGACTTCCATGAGGGTGTGAGACTCCTTAGAACTTTTTTTGATAAGATCTTCATTAGAATAGCATCTTCTTAAGGAATTTAAGTTATTGATGATTTTTCCAAATCTTTTGAACATTTTATTAATAGTTTTATCAACAATCATTTTGAACAGTTCATATGCATGAACTAAATTATCGATTCTAGTCTTCCTTACTTTTGATCATCCTTCATATGTTATACACAACTTTTCCTATGTATGTTTGGTCTTTGCACACATGGATAATTTTTGAATTCATCGGGGCTAACCATATAAAAGATTAGTACTTGGCTTTACAATTTGTCTTGAAGTTTTGGTTATCTTCATCTATTTATTCACTTTTAAGTTTCTCCACTTTCTTATCATCAACCTTCATTTTAAGAATGAAGTTAACATGCTTAATGACTCTCCATACTCTTATATTCATGGATTGTATGAATATTTGCATTTTGATTTTCCAGTATGAGTAGTTTGTTCCATTAAAGAAGGTTGGACAATTTACAAAGGATCTTTTATCTCTTGGTATTGGATTTATTCTTTTGGATAAGATCTTTTATGTAAAATCATATTTTTCTAGCTCATTTCACAACATTCCCATGCTTAACATTCATAGATTCCATGAAAGGGCAAGAAAAATGGGGATTAAAAATTGCATTTCTTTACGTTGCGTAGTGTACAAAAATTTTATTCAATGTCACGTGAATCATATGAACTCATCTATCATATTTTCCTATTTAACTACTCTATTACAACTCAAAACCATTTAAGAAAGTGTCTTAGAACTCATACAAGTGGGTGAAACACATTAATTCCCACGGATTTGCCATAGTCAGAATTTCAGTTTTTCTATCACAACTTCATAAATTCATAACTAAATCCATAAAAATCAAAATCCAAAAATCTTTACCATTCCAGAAAGCTCTAAATGTCGATCCCATGGTAAAAATAATTTTCGTTCATGAATCATTAAGGAAAAGACGTTTAACATTCAAAAAGTCACTGAGATCGCTGCTGCCTGGGCTGCTATTTTATATTACTGATACAAACTTCTAAAATTCATAACTAATTCTATAAAAATCCAAATCACACAAATTCAGTCATTCTGGAAATATAAAAATGTTAAATTTATGCTAAAAATAATTCTAGAATGAAAACAAAAATACGTTTAGCCATTGAAAATCTATGGAACAATGACTGGACTCTTGGGGCGTCACTACTACTGACAGCCAACTTCAAAGAAGCATAACTCTTTGCTCAGACCTCCAAATGAGGTGTCTCAGTGGCCATAGAAAGCTTATGACCTCTAGTTTATTCTTGTAAAATTTCAAAAGCATTGGACACCATTTGCCCATCAGATAACACAGAATACAAATCTGCCAGTTGAACAGTGCACATACCAGAATCAATAGAAAATCCCAACTTTAAAAATTTATCAAATATTCTCTAGACCTCCAAAAATTATGTTCTTTAGCTTCCCAAAAATCTCTCAACAAAATATAATTTCATGTTAAATATTAGATAAAAAAGAGCTCATTTGGGCAAAAAGTGGCATAGGGTTGCAATTAGGCCATTTTCATGCCTCTTAATGGTTCAAGGATGGGCAAAATGGCTCCTATGGTTCTTGTGGCCACTTGAGCACGTGGGAATGGCCCCAAAAAGACTCTCTAAACTTGTCTCAAAGGTGTGGAGGCTCAAAACACAGAATTTCATTTCCCATCCCCAAGTTATGTACTAAGAGACATACACTTAAAATGGCCATCCAATACCCAAAAATTGTAATACATTCCATTTATCCACAAATTTCATACATACATCATCAATTAGGATATTTACACATGTTCCATTCATTTTACATTAATTCTAACGAAAGATTACATCATATGCCACTCCTTTGGTTACAACATAAACAAAATTAAAAGCTTTATGATCAAGGCTTCATCTCCTCACTTGGTGGCTTCCATTTCCTTATTTATTGGCTCCATGTAACATGTTAAGATATTGGAGAGGAGGTAATAAGATTCAAAGAATCCCAATAACTCATCTCCCATTTAATCATACATAATGGATAAGTCTCATAAATGCATGTATGATCATGTTGACATGTGCAAATATTCAAGAAGCATTTTCATCACTTGAGAATATCATACATAGCATACAAAGGCTTGCCAAGCAAGTGGAGTGGCCTCACCTAATTTCTTGTGGATATTAACTTGCCTCACCTATTCTTTAATGCATTCTTGGACTCAACCATGCTCTTGGGAGCCCACTTTGCTTTTGGGAGACTCTTTGCTTTGTCTTAACCAATCTTAAGGATTCTTGGCTCATCCTTACCATGGTTAAAGGTCTTGGCCTCACCACACTCAAGCAAACCCAAGCACACATCAAAACATCATATGAAATATAATATGTCATCATAAAACCATGGCATATGAAATCATGCTATCACACTTTTTATGACTTGAAAATACACATACACACATTCTAAGACAAGCTAAGCATACATCCATGCAAGAGAGAAGGTGGAGAGAGCTACCTTGAAAGCAATTACACACTTTTTTCTTAAACCTTGAGTCCTCTCCCTTGACTTCACACACCCAAGAAGGTGGAGATCATTTCTTTTAGCCTAGACACACTAAAAGAAACATGAATTACTCATTGGAACAAGCCTTGGCATTAGTCACACTTTACACGATGTTACTTTAGTCTATGGCTCTATTATGCTTCCATAAGGCACTTAATGAAGCAACTACAAGAATTCATGATCTTGGCTCCCTTCTCTCCTTCAATCTATGATTCTTGACTTTATTTAGACTTCTTGGAATCATCACACAATTATTTCAAGGAGCCTAGTTAGGAGTTGCTTCATTATGCTACATTATAGAGCCTACACCTCCATCTCACTATCTATGGCTTCTAAATTTTTTCCAAGGGTTCCTCCCACCTTCTACCATCATAAGAAGTCACAAACCAAGGCTAAAATAAATTAAAAAAGTCCCTAACCCAATGGTTCCGTCTTGGCTAAATTGATGGAGGGAGGAGGAGTCCATGGGCTTTTTGATTTTTCCTTGATGGGAGAGATACTTGGGAGGCTTCTTGGAGGTCTTAGAAGCTCAATCAAATAGTTACATAGCCTAGAAAATTCATGAATCAAAACAGATTTTACAAACTTTTCAAGAATCTTACATTTTGCTAACTTGAAATCCAATGGCTTTTACTTGGTTTCCTTTGCATATTCTAAATTCCCACACCCTAATTCATGTGATTCATTCTTAGTTTGGCCAAAAATTTAATCCTTCATGGCTGGTCTTACATGGGAGGAATTGAAGAGAAGAGGAGCAAGAAGACCTAAGCTTAAAAAGTAGTAAAATACCTTGGATTCTTAGTTTTCTTGGTTTGTTCTTCACTTGGCTAGCCTCCCCTCACCAAATCCGAAAATTCCATCTCTATTCTGCCTTCAAAACAGATTTAAAAGCACTATTAAATCCATAAAAATAAGGAGGAGAAGGAGAAGTGACTTGCTAAGGAGAAAGCTAGATTTCCCATATAATTTTTTACCTTTTCTTGGCTTTGTTCTCCCTTCAAGAGTGCTCCTTCTTTTATGCCTAAGAGAACTAATTCTCCTCTCTGTTCTGGATAGAAGAAAGATGTAACACCATCATTTCTAGCTCTCTTTCATACTCATATACATATAGGAAGAATAAGGTGAGATCTTCCTCCCTTGGATTCTTATGCTTTCTTAACATTGCAGCATGGTTAAAGATGCATTTCAGTGTCACATGGACCGCGTGAACTCATTCTATACATCCTCATATTTAATTACACCATTACAACTCATTTTAATCCCAAAAACATGCTTTTAGCCCATGAAAACCAAAAAGGGATATGAAACATGCATGTTCATTTCGGCCAGACTTGGCTTCATTTTTGGGCAAAGTTTGGAAATTCATAACTAAATCTAGAAAAATAAAAAACATACAATCTTAGTCATTCTGGAAAGCTTAGAATGTCTACTTCATACTAAAAATATGTGAAATTCTTAAAATCCCACACACAAAGTGTTTGACACACGAAATCATCTGGAGGTCGGAGTGGTCCTGATACTGTCACAGTTTACTGATATGAACTTTAAAAATGTCTAACTAATTCCAAAAAAATCCAATGCATGAAAATGATGCCACTATGGAAAGATGTGGATGTTAACTAGAGGTAAAAATGTCTCTAGATCAGTTCATCAAGCCAAACTCTCAGAAATCCATGGAACAGTACCTCGGGTCAAGCAAGATGACTGTTACTGGGCAGAAACTTCAAAAATGCATATCTTCCTATCTATACCTCCTAATGAGGTGCTTCCATTTGTTACAAGTCACTGTGACTGTCTAGTTTCTTCCTATAAAATTTCATAGCCATTGGACCACGTTTTCCCTTGGATGACATAATTCCACAATTGACCAAATCATCAGTGCTTATGCAAATCAGAATTTCTGATACCAACTTTGAAAAATCATAGAAAATTCCACAGACCTCCAAATGACCTGATCTTTAGCTTCCCAAAAAGATCTAGACAAGATCTAGTCGCATGCCAAATTTTAAGGCAAGAAGAGGTCATTTGGTCAAACTTGGACATCATGGGCAAAGTGACTAATTTCTTGTGTTAAAAGAGGGCTATTGGGGTCCAAGTTGGCTTCTCCTACTTCTAAGGCTCTATGAGCACGTGGGAAAACATTAATATAGGCTATCAAATATGGCTTAAATGTCTAACAACCCATATTTGCAAAACTCACTCTCCCACACTAACACATACACCCATGTGAACAATACTAAGATCTTACTATTCATACCGAAACTTGCTACATCATGCACTATACGTTCAATTCTCATACATATACATTAAATACATTCATTTACAAGTATTCTTAAGTGCCTACAACATGTACATCATTAGATTAGATCTCTTAACATAACTACAAAATGGTGACAACATGGCTCTTTTACAATTTCTTCACCGAATCCCCTAGCTTCAAGCTTGGTGGCTCCCATCTCTTGTCTCACTTGGTCCACCTAGCATGTTAGGATGGTGGAGAGGGGGAGTGAGATTTAAAGAATCTCAATAGCTCATCTCTCATTCAATCATACATAAAGCATGCAAACAAGTCTCACAAATGTATGCATGGGCATAGTAGCATGTGAAATCATAAGAAAAGCATTTTCAACATTTGAGTAGGCCATACATAACATACAAAGGTTTGCCAAGCTAGTGGATTAGCCTCACCCATTCACTTGTGGATTTTGGACTTACCTCACCCATTCTTTAAGAGATTCTTGGACTCAACCTTACTCTTGGGAGACTCTTTACTTTGTCTCAACTAACTTTAGGGTTCTTGGCTCATCCTCACCATGGCTAGGGGGTTGTTGGCTTTTCTATACTTAAGCAAAGCAAAGCAATCACATAAAACATCATTGAAATTCATAAGACATCATCATGCTAGCATACTTTTCATGGTGTAAAACATACATACACACATACAAGACAATGTAAGCACACATCTATGTATGAAAGAAGGTGGAGAGAGCTACCTTCTTGGCTAATCATAAGCTTTCCCTTTCAATTTGTCTCCTTCCTTGTGGGTTTCACAATCACCACTAGATGGGAGTGCTTCTCTTGAGCCTGGACACACAAGAGCATGGAATTACTTTCTCATAGCTCAATACTTATTCACAAAGCTAGGGGTTTCTCTATAGCAAACCCTACCAAGCATATAAGAAACCAAGAATTCTTTCTCTCTCTAAAAGTTCACCAATTACATGAATTTTAACCTCTTTCAAGAGTGGTTTTCCACTTTCCTTCTTCTGAACCAAGCCCAAAACATAGCTACTTTAACCACCAAAACCATAGGAAGAGAGGGCAAAGAGAGAAGAATAATATTCTAAGAGAAAAGTCATGCAAATCTTACCTTTTTCTTGTTCTTCCTTCCTCCTCTAGGTTTCTCTCTCTCTCCTTGCCCTTTTCTTTGTCTTAGAGGGAGCTTAAGTCGGTTACAAATAGAAAAGAGGAGTTTGGAGGCTTTAAAAAGTCAAATTCTCTTTTTTCATGCTTTTTCGGACTAACCCTCGCTACGGTGAGCTCGTATCAGTCCCAGACCCCTGCCTTTGCTACGGCGCATGCTATGGTGAGCAATGTCCTGGTTTTTGTATGGGGTGCCCGCACTCGCTATAGCTAGAAGCATTTTCGCTATAGCGAGAAGGCACTCTCGCTATAGCTAGGCTATTTCTCGCTATAGCGAACAGGTACATTTGCTATAGCTAGCAAACTTAGAAAATTTTCAGCTCTTCAAAAATTTTCAGCTTTCTTCTTTCTTTTTTTTTTGGTTGTTACATTCCACCCTCCTTATAAAAGTTTTGTCCTCGAAATTTAAACACATACCTCATGGGAAGAGTTTTGGATATTTCTTCCTCATATCATCTTCTAATTCCCAAGTGGCTTTCTTGGGAGACAATCCCTTCCAAATCACGTTCACCAGTGGTATCGTCTTATTCCGTAACTGCTTGAGTTTAACATCCACGATCCGATCTGGTAATATTATATATGATAGATCATCCTGTAACTGCACATTCTCATATTCTATGACATGTGAGGGGTCGGGCTGGTACTTTTTCAATTGGGAAACATGGAAGACGTTATGGACTTGGCTTATATTCGGAGGAAGTGCTAGTCTATATGCCACAGGTCCTACTTTATCAAGAATCTGGAAAGGACCTATATACTTTGGACTGAGCTTTTTACTCTTAATAGACCAACCTATGCCTGTGAATGGAGATACCCTAATGAAGATATGGTCTCTAATGTCAAACTCTAACGGCCGCCTACGTTTATCTACATAGGTTTTCTGTCTACTTTGGGCCGTTAGAAGTTTCTTTCTGATAGTTTCTATCTGTCTAGAGGTCTAGTTTACTAATTCTAGGCCTATAAGGCTCCGCTCTCCTAACTCAACCAACACATTGGGGACCTACACTTCCTCCCATACAATGCCTCATACGGTGTTATTTGTATATTGGCATGATAACTGTTATTGTAGGCAAACTCTGCTAGAGGCAAGTATGTATCCCAGTTCCCTTTCATTTTTAGTACACATGTCCTCTAGGGTTTGGATGGTTCTCTTTGTCTGTCCATCCGTCTGAGGGTGGTAGGCCGTGCTGAATCTAAGTCGGGTGCCTAGAGCATCTTGTAATGATCTCCAGAAATTTGATGTGAATCTGGGATCTTTATCTGATATTATGCTCCTAGGCACACCATGCAGTTTAACTATCTCCCTGATGTACAGCTGGGCTAACTTATCTAGGGTATACGTGACTTTCATAGGTAGGAAATATGCTGACTTTGTTAACCTATCCACTATTACCCATATTACATCATAGCCCGATGATGTCCTGGGTAAACCCATGACAAAATCCATAGCTATGCTATCCTATTTCCACTCTGGGATATCTAAGGGCTGAAGTAACCCAACTGGTTTCTGATGTTCTATTTTTACTCTCTAGCATACCAAACATCGAGAGACATACTTTGCTATGTCTGTTTTCATCCCGGGCCACCAGAATATTTTCTTCAAATCTTGGTACATTTTATTACTGTCCGGATGAATGGTGTATCTACTCTTATGTGCCTCATCTAAAATTTTCTCTTTGATCTCAGTGTTCTTAGGCATATACAGCCTATCTCTGTACCTTACTATGTTATCCTCAGATAGATTGAACTCCTGGACACTACCCTGGGTTATCTGGGCTTTAATCTTCTTTACATGGTCATCTGCTTGCTAGGCTTCTCTTATTTGATCCCTCAAGTCATTTTCTATTCGGGTCTCACTCATTAATAATTTTTTCGAACACACCTCGCAAGAGAGACTCATGTCTCTGAATCTCTTAATCAATTCTTGCTCTCGGATCATCATATAGGCCATATGTATGGATTTTCTACTTAGGGCATCAGCTACCACATTAGCCTTACCAAGATGGTATTTCAATGTGAACTCATAATCTTTCAGAAATTCTAACCATCTTTGTTGCCTCATATTTAGCTCCTTCTGTTCAAATAAATATTTAAGACTCTTATGGTGGCTGTAAATTTCTATTGCTGCCCCATATAAGTAGTGTCTCCATATTTTTAGAGCAAATACCACTGTGGCTAACTTTAAGTCGTGTGTGGGGTAGTTTTCCTTATGAGATTTCAACTGTCTAGAAGCATAAGCTACCACTCGACCTTTCTGCATAAGCATACATCCTAACCCTTTCTTAGAGGCATCACTGTACACTACAAAAGTTTCTTTAGGGTTAGGGAGTACTAGAACTGGGGCCGTGGTCAACTTGTGCTTCAACTCTTGGAAACTACTCTCATATTTCTCAATCCACACAAACGGCACATTCTTTCTAGTAAGCCGGGTCAGGGGCATTGCTATTTGAGAAAAACCCTGAATGAACCTCCTATAATATCCTGTTAAACCTAGAAAGCTTCTGATCTCTGTCATTGTTCTAGGTCTCTTGCACTGTAATACTACCTCACCTTATGGGGATCTACTGCGATGCCTGCCTGGGAGATCACATGACCAAGAAACTGAACCTCAGTGAGCCAGAAATCACATTTACTAAGTTTAGCATACAACTGGTTCTCTCTCAAGGTCTCTAGGGCTAATCTTAAGTATTGCTCATGTTCCTCTCTACTTTTCGAGTAGATGAGGATGTCATCTATGAAAATTACTAAGAACTTATCTAAATATGGCTTGAAAACTTTATTCATGTAATCTATAAAAACTACGGGTGCATTCGTCAACCCGAAAGGCATAACTAAGAATTCATAGTGCCCGTATCTGGTTTTAAAGGCTATCTTAGAAATATCATCCGCCTTTATCCTGAGCTGGTGATATCCCGACCTGAGGTCTATTTTGGAAAACACTGACGCTTCTACAAACTGATCTAGGAGGTCATCTATGCGAGGGAGAGGGTACTTATTCTTAATGGTGATTTTATTGAGTTCCCGGTAATCTATACATAGCCTAAGGCTTCCGTCCTTCTTCTTTACAAACAAGACTGGAGCTCGCCACGGTGAGACACTAGGTCTAATGAAACCCTTCTCTAAAAGCTCCTCTATCTGTTTCTTAAGCTCTGCTAGCTCGGTGGGAGCCATTCTATACGGGGCCTTAGACAGTGGACCTACCCTAGGTACAATGGCTATAGGAAACTCAACCTCCCTCTCTGGGGGTAGTCCACTAATCTCCTTGGGAAATATCTCTGAAAATTCTCTCACTACAGGAATCTTATCTATACCCTCTTCTACCTCAGCCTGGACTGAAAAGAAAACTACATACCCCTGACAACTATGCCCTAAAGATCTTTTAGCCTGGGAAGTGGTCATAACTGATAACTCAGCCCTAGTACTAGGCACAGTCCCACACTCAGGTAAAGTAATACACCTGTGGCTACAATCTAGTGTGGCGTTATTTGCAGACATCCAGTTCATACCAATGATCACATCAATATCAATGAGGGGCATACAAATCAAATCAAGGGTGGTCAGGCAATGATTAAATTGGATCACATAATTCAAGCAAGCATGGGAGGTAATGGCTCGGTTTTTAGTGGGGGTGGATACATGTAACTCATATGGCAATGTATGCATACTCAGATCCAACTTCCTAACACAGTCATATGATATGAAAGAGTGGTTAGTGCCCGAATCAAATAATGCAGTTACAAAAAACTCATTTATCTTAATAGTACCTTGGATTAGACTTGGGGACTGGCTAGCCTCCTGTTGTGATAAGGCAAAGACTCTACCCTGGGTTTGTGGTCTGGGAGGAGGAGCCATCTCCCTCGGCTGTGTGATTTGTAGAGGGGCCTGTGGAGAAGCCTGGGTGCAATCTCTGGCTATATGCCCGGCCTGCCACATCTAAAACACACGTTCTACCCCACATACCACGGTTTGGTATCGTGATTCCTGCCATACTGGGGACATATGATCGGTGGCGCACTGCCTTTACTGGATTGAGTCCTCCTTCTCTTGCCCTTTTGGTTCCACTGACTCTTTCTGCCTCTACGGCTCGTCATTGCAGGCTAGGAACCATCTCTAGATCTCTTGATCTCAGGGAGGGGAAGAGGTGGTCTAGCACTGGAGGTAGGCTGCATCATCCTGAGATTCGTTTCTGTCACTCTGCATACTTCTACAAGGGTATTGAAGTGCCTGATTCTCTGTGGCACTACCTTGTCTCGGATCTCAGGGAGTAAGCCCTTCTCTAACCTATCTGCCCTTCATTTCTCATCATCATGTCTTTGTAGGTATGAGGAATATCTGGAGAGCTCAATAAACTTTGCTACATATTGGTCCACGGACATCCCCAAAATTTGTCTGAACAAGATAAATTCTGACTCCTTCTCATCTTTGATGGAATCAGGGAAATACTTCTTGTGGAATGCTTCGAGGAATGCCTCCTAGGTGATCGGGGCATTCCTCGCTCTCAGAATAGGCTTAGTGCCCTTCCACTAGTAAATTACTTCCTTTTGTAACTGGAATGCAGCCATCTTGGCTTTTTGCTCAGACGTGCACTCCATCACCTCGAAGATCTGCACTAGTTCTATAATCCAGGCCTCAACTTTATTTGCGTTCATCTTACCATCAAAGGTAGGAGGCCCGAATTTTTTGAACTGTGTGATCACTTTTTGGATCGAGGTTTGCTACTCAGCAGGAGGCGTCTGAGCTGGTGAAATTGGAGCAACAGCCTGCATGTGTGGTTGTGCATTTGTAGGAGTCGCCCCGAGTGCTTAGGATCATCTAAGTGTGGAAGTGGCTGAGGAGGAGGAGGTGTAGGGCCCTGGCTATCTCTCTCAGCAAGTTGTTCCTGTAACTACATGATAACGGCCTGCTGCTGATCCAGGCGAGCCATAATAGACTGTAAGGCTCCAGCAACTGGATCACTAGGCCTGGCTTCATCAGCCTGAGCCACTCTGGGAGGCCTACCTCTTCCTCTACCTCTAACTTGGCGCATGTCTACCATCTTTCTGAAACATATAAGCATGCTTTAGTACATAATAAGGACACATGCCACTGCCACACACTCAATCATCCATAAAAAAGCTCATATACATCTTGGCAACTCACAAACACAAGCCACAACCCACAATGAGAGCCTAAACCTTTGCTTTTATACCAAAAAATGTAACACCATCATTTCTAGCTCTCTTTCATGCTCATATACATATAGGAAGAATAAGGTGAGATCTTCCTCCCTTGGATTCTTATGCTTTCTTAACATTGCGGCATGGTTAAAGATGCATTTCAGTGTCACATGGACCGCGTGAGCTCATTCTATGCATCCTCATATTTAATTACACCATTACAACTCATTTCAATCCCAAAAACATGCTTTTAGCCCATGAAAACCAAAAAGGGATATGAAACATGCATGTTCATTTCGGCCAGACTTGGCTTCATTTCTGGGAAAAGTTTGGAAATTCATAAGTAAATCTAGAAAAATTGAAAACATGCAGTCTTGGTCATTATGGAAATCTTAGAATGTCTAATTCATACTAAAAATATGTTGAAGTCTTAAAATCCCACACATAAAGCGTTTGACATGCGAAATTATCTGGAGGTCAGAGTGGTCCTGATACTGTCACAATTTACTGATATGAACTTTAAAAATGTCTAACTAATTCCAAAAAAATCCAATGCATGAAAATGATGCCACTATGGAAAGATGTGGATGTTAACTAGAGAGGAAAAATGTCTCCAAATCAGTTCATCAAGCCAAACTCTCAGAAATCAATGGAACAGTACCTCAGGTCAAGCAAGATGACTGTTACTGGGCAGAAACTTCAAAAATACATATCTTCCTCTCTAGACCTCCAAATGAGGTTCTTCTAATTGATACAAGTCGCTGTGACTGTCTAGTTTCTTCCTATAAAATTTCATAGCCATTGGACCACGTTTTCCCTTGGATGACATAATTCCACAATTGACCAAATCATCAGTGCTTATGCAAATCAGAATTTCTGATACCAACTTTGAAAAATCATAGAAAATTCCACAGACCTCCAAATGACCTGATCTTTAGCTTTCCAAAACTCGCTAGACAAGATCTAGTCACATGCCAAATTTCAAGGCAAGAAGAGGTCATTTGGTCAGACTTGGATATCATGGGCAAAGTGACCAATTTCTTGTGTTAAAAGAGGGCTATTGGGCTCCAAGTTGGTTTCTCCTACTTCTAAGGCTCTATGAGCACGTGGGAAAACATTAATATAGGCTATCAAACATGGCTCAAATGTCTAACAACCCATATTTGCAAAACTCACTCTCCTACACTAACACATACACCCATGTGAACAATACTAAGATCTTACTATTCATACCGAAACTTGCTACATCATGCACTATACGTTCAATTCTCATACATATACATTAAATACATTCATTTACAAGTATTCTTAAGTACCTACAACATGTACATCATTAGATTAGATCTCTTAACATAACTACAAAATGGTGACAACATGGCTCTTTTACAATTTCTTCATCAAATCCCCTAGCTTCAAGCTTGGTGGCTTCCATCTCTTGTCTCACTTGGTCCACCTAGCATGTTAGGATGGTGGAGAGGGGGAGTGAGATTCAAAGAATCTCAATAGCTCATCTTTTATTCAATCATACATAAAACATGCAAACAAGTCTCACAAATGTATGCATGGGCATAGTAGCATGTGAAATCATAAGAAAAGTATTTTCAACATTTGAGTAGGCCATACATAACATACAAAGGTTTGCCAAGCTAGTGGATTAGCCTCACCCATTCACTTGTGGATTTTGGACTTGCCTCACCCATTCTTTAAGAGGTTCTTGGAGTCAACCTTACTCTTGGGAGTCAACCTTACTTTTGAGAGACTTTTTACTTTGTCTCAACTAACTTTAGGGTTCTTGACTCATCCTCACCATGGCTAGGGGATTATTGGCTTTTTCACACTTAAGCAAAGTTAAACAATCACATAAAACATCATTGAAATTCATAAGACATCATCATGCTAGCATACTTTTCATGGTGTAAAACATACATACACACATACAAGACAATGTAAGCACACATCTATGCATGAAAGAAGGTGGAGAGAGCTACCTTCTTAGCTAATCACAAGCTTTCCCTTTCAATTTGTCTCCTTCCTTGTGGGTTTCACAATCACTACTAGATGGGAGTGCTTCTCTTGATCCTAGACACATAAGAGCATGGAATTACTTTCTCATAGCTTAATACTTATTCACAAACCTAGGGATTTCTCTATAGCAAACCCTATCAAGCATATAAGGAACTAGGGATTCTTTCTCTCTCTAGAAGTTCACCAACTACATGAATTCTAACCTCCCTCAAGAGTGGTTTTCCACTTTCCCTCTTCTGAACCAAGCCCAAAACATAACTACTTTGACCACCAAAACCATCGGAAGAGAGGGCAAAGAGAGAAGAACAATATTCTAAGAGAAAAGTCATGCAAATCTTACCTTTTTCTTGTTCTTCCTTCCTCTCTAGGTTTCTCTCTCTCTGCTCACCCTTTTCTCTGTCTTAGACGGAGGTTAAGTCGGTTACAAATAGAAAGGAGGAGTTTGAAGGCTTTAAAAAGTCAAATTCTCTTTTTTCACACTTTTTCAGACTAACCCTCGCTATAGCGAGTCATAACTCTCGCTACGGCGAGCTCGTATCAGTCCCAGACCTCTGCCTTCGTTACAGCGCGTGCTACGGCAAGCAACGCCCTGGTTTTTGTATGGGGTGCCTGCACTTGCTATAGCTACAAGCATTTTCGCTATAGCGAGAAGGCACTCTCACTATAGCTAGGCCATTTCTCGCTATAGCGAACAGGTACATTCGCTATAGCTAGGCTATAGCTAGCAGACTTAGAAAATTTTTAACCCTTCAAAAATTTTTAGCTTTCTTCTTTCTTTCTTTTTTTTTTCTTTTCTTCTTCTTTTTTTTTTTGGTTGTTACAAAAGATGGTGGAAAATGAGGGCAAGGGAGGACGTGAGAAAGAAAGAGTATTAAAGTAAAAAATTCTAAAAATTCCTATTTCATCCCTCGCTTTTGGGATTTTTGTTTCTAATTTGTTTTAGTAGATTTTTGAGAACCGTCTTCTTCATCATGAAATTTAGATTCCCAATTTAGTAAAATGCTGTTGGAATCACTCAAATCGGAGCTAAAACCTTCCCAAATGAATCCGTCAAAGTTCAGGTATACCGACATGGGAAAACGTTCACTGGAGGAGCTTTAACTGTCCCAGGGCTTCCCATGATTTTCAGGGCCTCTAAGAACCTCAAAGAACTCAAAACTTTCATTTAAAAAGCCTTCCTATGAGTTTTTCAAAAAGTGCCCATATTTACGAAAATGCTACTGGTCTTTCGACAAATTTTTTGAATCACTTCGGCCCTACTTTCTGGGCAAATCAACACTCAAATCCTCATTTTTCATTATTTAGAATTTTATCATAATTTTATTTGTCCCAATTCCTTTTATTTCGGAGACTTCCTTTTGTATCTAGCCCATTTTTTACGTTTACAAAAAAGTTGAACATTGCGTTTCTCACGTTTATGGAGGGACCAAATGTTTACTCAAGGAAGTTAGTCTTGCAAAAATTGAGACTAAAGCTTTAATATTGATTGTTAGTTTAAAAGAGATCAAGAGAAAGGTGAATTGATCCTTTATCAAATAATTTTTTCTTTTAAATTTTTTATAAAATTCTTAAAATCCTTATATGGCAAAGTGAAGATTAGTTTCCTAAAGGTGAATGGGTATTTTTGAATTCAAGTGAAATAATTCCACTTTAAAAATTTGATGCTATTGAAATAAGTGAAATGAAGGAGCAGAGTATAGAGATCACACAAGAATTTATCCTAGTTCAGACCAACTTGGTCCTACATCCAATCCCTAAGCACAAATAAAGGAATTTCAACAATCATTAAGGTGACCATTAATATACAAATAGATAACCAGGTGTCAAGGATCAACCATGTAACATCTGGTTCCTCCATAAATGTGAGAAACATAATATTTGATTTCTTCGTAAACATACAAAACGCACCATATATAAAAGAAAGTCCCCTAGATAGGATGATTTGAGGTCCAACAAAATTAGAGCAATAATCTAGACCTCAAATAAGGAGGATCTAAGGCTAGAGATACCCTGAAAATGGAGTCAGAATAACCAGAGGAAATTTAACGAAGATGTAGTGCATTTTCGTAATTTCAGGCACTTTTTAGAAAATATAAAGGAGGGATTTTTAAATGGAAAAAAATAAGTTTCTCAGGGTTCTCTGAAGCCCTAAAAGCTATAGGAACCCCCAGAATAGTTAAAATCCCTCTGATTGACGTTTTATAATGTTGGTTGATTTGAACTTTGATCGGTTTATTCGGGAAGATTTTAGATCCAAATTGAGTGATTCCAAAAGCATTTTATAAGTTAGAGAACATAAATTTTATGATGAAAAAGAAAATTCTTGAAAAGGAGTTGAAATGAGCATAAAACAAAAAAGCCAAGAAAAGAGGACAAAATGGGAATTTTTGAAAAGTCCATTAAGTGACCTGACCTTGCTCCTTATATGTCATGCTCGCTTTCTCCTTCCCATTTAGTCGACCTTGTTTTTGTCTTAAACTAGAGAAGAGACCAGCTATGTGAGGCACACAAGATGGGAGCAAAAGAGAAAGAAAAACTCCATGGAAAGATAAGAAAATTGATAGAATTTCTTAGTCTTTCCTTTAGCAACTTGAATCTCCTCCTTCCCACATTTCTTTCTATGATTTTATTGAAGTGTTTGGTTCTATTTTGAGCCACATATAGAGGGGGGAAGTTCAAATTTCATGAGGAGAGCTAAAGCAAAGGAAAAGGCTCTTGGAAGAAGCTTGAATCAAGGTAGAAACCATTGCTTTCCATGCTTACTTCTTCTTGTTTCTCTACATGTATAGTTTGGCCACTTTCAGGACAACCAAGGGGGGATTAGTTTTGAACCAAACCAAGAGTGTAACCTAGGATTTAGAGTGTAGGAGATAAGAATATACAAAGAAATCCAAGAAAGAGCCATTGATTTGCAAGATGTCTAGCCTAGGGTTTCACTTGCGCCTTGGTTTGTAGGAAACTTTCTAGCTATAATTTAAAGTATCTAAGAGTTTGCATGAGTGTCTAAGACATCAAGGAAGCCTCTCACATGCATCTCCCATCAAAGAAACAAAATAAAGTTCATGGGTCCAAAACAATGTACATGTCTCGGCCTAGAGGGGTTCATGGACCTAGGGAGAGTTTTAATTTATTCCAAGGCTAGAATGGCACTACATATCATGGAAGAACATGAGAGGAAGCCTTGGACAAATTTTAGAAACCATGGATGGTGAGATGGGAGTGTAGATTCCATGATGTAGTATAATAAAGCAACTCCTAACTAGGCTCCTTAAAATAAAAGTATGATGGCTCTAAGAGGTTTCAATAGGGTCAAGAATCATAAATTAAAAGAGAGAAAGGAGCCAAGATTATGAATTCTTTAGGTTGCTTCATTAGGTGCTTTATGGAACTATATTGAAGTCTTGGAACCAAGTAGGCTTCCATATGGAGTGTGTAATGCTAGAGTTTGATCCAATAATATAAAAATGCCTTACTTGATGTGTCTAGGCCAAGAGAACTTAGTACCTCCAAGTTTCAAGTCTTGGCTGAGAAGAAGGAGGAAGAATCTAAAGAAAAAGTGTGTGACATTGGCTCCAAGGTAGCTCCCTTTCCTTTCTCTCATGCATTCTTGAATGATTTTTTGTCTTTGGATGTGTGTATGTATGTTTATGCTATGTAACATGTTTCTAACAAATGTCCACATGCCATGGTATCATGTTGCTTTGTTTATGCTCTTGAAAGATGTTTTATGAATGTGTTTTGGCTTGCATTTGCTTGGTGAAATCAAAAGTCCCTTAGTAAGGGTTAGGATGAGCCAAAAGTCCCTAAGAATGGGTAAAACAAAGTCAAAAGTCTCTAGAAGAGTGAGGCTTAGTCAAAAGTTTCTTGAAAGTGGGTAAGGCAAGTTCAAAAGTCCCAAAGAGAATGGATGAGGCTAAACTATTGTCTTGGCAAGCCTATATATGATAAGTATGCTTTCTTGAATGAGAGAAATGTTTCATGTATGTTCATGAATTGCTAGATTGCCATACATTCATCTTTAGACTTGAATTTGCATTCATTATGTATGATTGAAGAGGGTGAAGAGCTATTGGGATTCTTAGAATCTCACTCTTCCCTCCCCATTGCCTAACATGTCTAGGTGGACCAAGGAAGCAAAGAAATGGGAATCACCACACTTAAAGGCAAGAATATTGTCAAAGGAGTTGCTAAATGCTTATATTGTAACCATTTTGTTGTCAAATGATGTGATCCCATGATGCATATGATGTATAACCTCTTGAACATGTGTAATTATATGGATATGTGATGTATGTATGAGAATTGAAAGCATATGAGTGATATTGAAGGATTTGACATTAAAGGGCAAAGATGAGCATGTATGTTCCTTGTGTATATCATCAAGTGGGAGAGTGAGTTTGTGAGCTCTGGTTTCTTAGACCCTTGGGACATGTTTAGTAGGCTATTTTTATGCTTTCCCACATGCCCAAGTGGTCTTGGAAAAGCTAGAAGCCCAAGTGGACCATTTTTTACCCTTAAGAGGCATAAAATTGTCATTATGCAACTTATATCACAAACTAACCAAATGGATGATTTTTCCAATGAAATTTGGCATGCACATAGGTCTCATCTAGAGATTTTTAGGAAGCCAAAAATCAAATTATTTGGAGCTCTACAGAATTAATTATGAGTTTTCAAAGTTGGCAAAAAGTTACTGAAATGGTCCAGACATTATTCATATGGTTAATTTTTTCTCTTGTATCATCTAAGGGCCAAATGGTGTCCAATAACTATGAAATTTCACAATTATAAAGTAGAATTAATAATATTTCCATGGCCACCAAGATCACCTCATTTGGAGGTCTGAACAGAGAGATATTAATTTTTAAATTTTGGAGTCAGTACTAGTAACACAACAGTACCTTTGATACTGTTCCATTAATGTTCAATTACTAAACATTTTTGTTTTGCCCTATAATTATTTTTAACCTCAAGGTAATATCTGTAGCATTCTAGAATACTATGGTTTGTTAAGTTTTGATTTTTTTTGTAATTAGCTACAAATTTTTAAAATTTATATCAGTAACTTGTGATAGCAAACCTAGACAACTGGACCTTTAGTAATTTTCTAATGTCAATTATAGTCTAGATGATGTTTTCATGGCTTAGAATGATTTTTACCCTATAGTGGATATCTATAATTTTCCAGAAATCTATTATTTACTTGATTTTGATTTTTCTAGATTTAATTATGAATTTTTAAAGTTGATGACAGAAACTTAAACCCTAGAGCTCGAGACTGATCTTGTATTTTTGAATGTGGATTCCTAAGCTTAGGCAAAATGGAATATTTTGGGATGGCTCTGACTTGTATATATGTATTTGGAATAGAAAATGGTATGGATAAGTTCATGTGGCCCATGAAATGTGAAACAAAAATTTTAAGCCCTACGTAACATAAAATATTACATTATTTTAATGGAATTTCTTGAAAGAAGTTTGCTATTTCAAGGAAATGGAAGTTATATATGGAAAGGAAGAGTTAGAATAATATGGTGTTACAAACCACTTGGTTTTTACCTCCTAATTGCCAAGGAAACCTTCAAGGATCACACACTCTATTTTATTATCTAAAATTGAGACAACCTACAACAGGATTAGCCCTCACAGACTTTTACTTCCAAAACCCAAGAGAACCTAACAAGCTCACCCCTAAGATTTTTACAATCTCACAAGAGACTAGGATTAGCCCTAATATAATACAACATATAAGTGAATTATAACACTTGCTTATATAGAGCACTTCAGGTAGCTCACTTAGAGCTTAAAAACTATTTAAAAACTTAATCTTAAAATAAATGCATTTTAATGCTTTAGCTAGCAAGAAAGTCAAGGATTTTTTTTTTCTCTTAAATGTAGTGTGTATTTTTTTTCCTTCCACTTTCATCAATGAGGCTCTTGAATACCCAATCATTGTAATTTTAATGGTTACTTGGAGACATATGTTGTTGTTTGGTTCATTATCATCTTAACGACTAGCTTTATTAAATGCTATAGATGTTACTACTTCTTTAACATTTAGTAAGAGCCTCTACCCTTATAAATGTTGGATTTTATCTTTCTTATGGCTTCAACAACTTTCTTTTGTTTATGGAGCATGAAGGGAAACTTTAAACCAAAAAGGCTTCTTTAAGTTACTTTTATTCTCTCTCTTTCTCTTTGCAAAACATTAAATGTTTATTGGTGTAAATGAGACATGTGTATAGAGCCTTTTTTATAAGCTTCCTCTTTTTATGTTGAATACTTGTACATTAATTCACATTTGAGGTATTTTGCTTCTAACATTCTTTCTTAGCCACCTGCTACCTTGCATTTTATTCATCGAGTATTATCTTGTGGTCATTACCTATAAAACAAAAACATGAAGTTAGCTCTTTAGTGATCATATATTTATGGGCTCAAGTGTCTTTCTTTTACTTTGGCCTAGTATATCTATAATTTAAATAAACCTTTATGCCCCCTTCTTTCATTTGTGAGACCCAATACATATTTAGCCCAAAAACTATATTAGACCATACAAATTTGTTTAGCTAGATATTTTTCATGGATGTTCTTTTAGCTTATCTTTCATAAACATGCTTTTCACTATTAATTCATATTTTTCATTTTGTTTGACATAATTAAAACCATTTTTTAAATTTATTTAGGGATTTTTATATCAACATTTAGCACTAAAAATCATAAAGTTACTATTGATGGCTAGTGGCTAGGGATAGCTAAGCAAAATTCAATCGAGAACCAGAGAGAAACAACAAATACAAAGTGTTGGCCAAAGGACCAGGTGCTAATTGAATTCCCTTTAATTAGTCAAATGCCTGTCATTAGTCGAAGACTTATACCTCATGTAACAAAATGCTGATAAAATAAGAAGGTGTAGATTCAACAAAATAGCAACCTATAAAGTTAATTAGGCATCACGATCTCTAAACCCATCCACTAAGCAAGCACGACGACATGAACATGACCATTGGCTATTGTAAATTGTGCAAAGGTTATTCTAAATTAAGAGCAAAGGCTACCATGAAGGACACAAAGAAACCTCCTAAAAAATTTGTTTGATAACTTCTTTTAATTTTAGTCTTTTATCAAGTTTATTTATAGCCTTTATTTATGCTTTATTTATAGCTTTTAATTTAGTTCCACTTATGTTGTATTCAATTTCCTTTGATGTTTTTCTATTGTCATTTTTAAAGCTTGTATAATTTAAGCATTTTAATTTAATATTTATTTTTCACCTATAAGCTATACATTTTTTACCCCAGAGTACCATTGATCACTTTATGTTAACCTTAACTATGTTTAGGACTTAAATGAACTCTTCTTCTAGAAGAATTGTGTCTCATCTCCTTTGTTAACTTAAAAATAAGGATTGAAAAGTTGATTTTCTAAGCCTAATTTTATGACAAGGTCATATCGACTTTGTAACTGATCCTTAATCAAAAAACACATTAGCACCCATAAATATTGGCATGTCTGGTAGGACTTGTGAAGTCTTAAATGGTGTATGTTCGAAGGCTTTAAGAGCTTCCATAATAATCTATACTCAAGCTTGATCAAAAAATAAATGTCATTGGATGACATCTCATTTTAGCTAGGAAAGGGTAATGACTCCCCTTTCCTTTGGGATGGTTCCTCGAAATCATTCACATTGATAATAGCCACCATCCTTTCTTTGAAGCATCCTATAGTGCAAAAAATATAGGAGTACATGCTAGCATTATTAGTTATCTCTGTGAAAATTTTGAAGTTGTTAGTGGTTAATGAGATGCGTAGCAAGTAGGGGAGAGAAAGGCTCACATCAAAGTAAGTTAGGAGACAAGGAGTTCAAGTTAAGGGGCAAGCATATGGTTCGACTACTAATATTCTGCTTAAGACTTAAATATTGGTTAGCTACCCACAATTAAATGCACCTTTTTAAATTCGATTCAAGTCCATTTTGATGGGTGGGAACTATAATTCTATTTCATATATTCCAATAATCTATAATATAGGCAGTGCCAAAAGGATCATCCATACTTATTGGTCTCCCTCTAAAGGGTACTGGATATGATACAATTGCCATCAATTTTGGATGCCAAAATTCAGCTGCTTTATGGCTAATTAATGTTTGAGGTTATTAAGCTAATGTTTCATAATTTATTTTGTAAATGACACTGGTGCAACAGTCAGGAGTCCAATATCATTGCTTTCCATCACACCTATAATGCCTTAATCTAACATATCAAAATTTATTCTATTTCAACAACCTATAAGACAAATATCATATTTTGTAGGTATTATGCCATCACAGTAGACTATAGCTTAGATGTTACAAGCATTTGGGGTAGCTGTTTACTAGGCAAATGGTCGTGCTATTGTTGTAATCGATCTTGACACGTTTATTGAGGCAATAAGAAACTACCTTAAGTACCTCCCTAAGATGAAAGATAGGCCCATACATAAAAGCCTTACCTAGATTTGGTTAACAAGGCTATGCCCTTGCCAAATGGTCACAAGCAAAAAGACTTTTCAACTTTTTATAGAAAAGATAGGTAGTCCATCATGTAGCATATAGGAGGTTCTCTACTCAGTGTGGGGAGATCAAGTACAATGAGTTTTATAAACTTTAACTATTTTCCTTATCTTTGACTTGCACTTCTTTCACTTGGTATGCAAAGCTACCTCCTAATAATGTTTAGAATAGGCAAATATAGAGAGGATGTTTTATGAGCAATTCTATTAGGCTCAACTAGAAGTGTTAGTTTCTGATATCTTAGCTTTGAAATAGAGAGTTAATGAACCAATTAAGTAGTTTATTGAGTACTTTTGAAGGATAAAGAACTGATACATAGTTTAATTACTAGAAAGCAAGGTTACAAGAATGGTTACATTTAGAATGCATCTATCACTTAGGGAGCGATTGGTTGTTTAAGAATTTTCAAACTTAATAAACTTGGCCATTAAGACATTGAGGGTGAAGTAGTTTATTAAGGAGAAGGAAGGTAAGAGAGCTTCCAAGACACCATAAGGGTCTTCCATTATCTTCATAAACAAGGTTGATGAGACATTAGTTGAAGCGAATAGAGATGAGTTGGATTCAAAAAGCCTAGTGCTACAAAAATTTTAGTTAATAAAGGGTATTCTTGCCCTGCATTAAAGCCATCTAGAGGAAAAAAAGATGCAGATGATAGAAGCCACTAAGCCAATCCTTTTCAACATCATAGGCTGACCAAAATTTTGGCTATCTACTAAAAGACAAATTGATTAAACTTCTTTATGGACATAAGATTTTGACATATGAGGAATTAAGGAGTAAGAAGTACTATAAGTAGCTGAACTCTTATAGCCACATAACTGATAACTACATGGTTTGTAGAAATGCCATATGAAAAACTTTGAAGGAAAAACATTTTTTAGCTTGCTAAAAGAAATATAGTGGTGGGTAATAACCCATTTCTAAAAGCTACCTTGACTAATGCCAGAATTATGGCACAATCAACAAGCATGCCAAATAACTACTATATGTAAGAAAAATATATGAGGAGAAAGGTACTTAAGTTAAAACACACCATTAAAGTTAAGGGGCAAATAAAGCTTTTGGATATAAGTATTTAGCCAAGTTACTAGTATTAAGGCAAGAATTAGAGTGCAAGCAGGATTAGTGTGTTTGGCAAACTTGGTGTACCTATAGAGTTAATCAATTAGAGGCTTCATTTTCAGAGAAGGAGAATTTACAAATGTCAATCACTTGATGAAGGTGTTCATCTTAAGATAATTGTTAGAGATGGCAACTTTTAGACTTCTCTAAGGTTTATAAAACTCATGATACCTCTAGTTAATGACATATAAAAGGTGAATGTAGTTAATGCTCATATTAAGAAACCGCATGCTTGGCAACTAACAAGAGCCCAGTTAAGGAGGTTATAGAGGAATTGCATAGAAGGATTATAAAAGGGAGTATAAAGATTGCTCAAGTTAACCCCATTGACTAAGAGATGGATCAAGAAAGAGGTAAACAACATGAATTGCTCAATTGAAGAGCATGAAAAGTCATCTTCAGGGTAGTCTTTTATAAATGTGATTAGGGTACTCTTGAAGATCTTCTCAGCTAAAGAACCTTCATTGGTTAAGGTAGAATGAAAAGTGGAAGCATTCAAGTTAGAATGAGTTGAATTAGCTAAGGGAGGAATGGCTAAAGAGGTGGCCAAAGAGGTCTTTAAGAAACTTGATAAAGTTATGTTAAGGCATATTAAACCTTTATACATTAAGGCTTATGTCAATGCCAAGTTAGTTAAATGAGTGTTCGTTGATGTTGGTGCAACAATCAAAGTCATACTTAAGTCTATTAAAGAAGTTAGGAAAAATAGTAAAAGACCTCATCAAAATAGACATAGTAACGACACAATTCACAAGTGGGCTAACACTAGTCACTATTGGTAGCAAGACCTCTACCTATGTTCTTTATAGTTGAAGGAAAGGTATTTTACACCTTGATATTAGGAAGAGATTGGATACATATTAATTACTATATCCCATATTTTCTGTATCAATTACTAATCTTCTAGAATAAAAGGGATCTAAAAATTCTAAAAGATGATAACAAGCCTTTCTCCACTGAGCTTAGAATAGTGGAATCATCATCTTATACATATAGCATATAGTTAATTACTCTGCTAGTGGATTTATGGCTAGACTTTGCCATCACTTATTAGTTAATTGCCAATGGACTAGCTTTTATAACCAACATTCCTAAGGCTGATGTGTGGCCTACCAATTAGAACAATGATAGAGAAAATCACTAAAGCTATTAAGGATCTCTATCTTTAAATGATGAAAAAGGAAGATCTTACCAATTAAGGGTCAAAGATTAACAAATTAACTAAGTCGATGCGTCTTTTCTTGAATCACCTATCAAAGACACCATCACCATAGTTGAAACAAGAGATCCCCTAGAAAAAGCCAACCTTAGTAGCTTACAAGAAGTAAAGCAAGCATTCATTAGTGTTCTACTGTCCTAAGAGAAGAAGGATACATTAGTTAACCTATTGAAAGAGTTTAAGATTGTCTTGTTTATGATTATCATAAGATGCCTAATTTATCTTGTAATTTGGTTGAGCATTGCTTGCTATTATATTCAAAGAACTTAGGATGTATACAATAGCCAAGGAGGATGGCACTAGAACTCATTTTTAAGGTGAAAGAGAAAATTCTATGGTTGCTTAACGGAGGTTTCGTTTGGACTACTAGGTACACCAAATGGTTCTCAAATATTGTCCTTGTTGTTAAGAAAAATGGGAAGATTCACATTTGCATTGACTTTAGGGATTTAAACCATGTAACCATAAAAGACGAATATGTGATACCTATAGCTAATATGATAGTTGATGTTATGGCCTTAAATCATATCATGTCCTTCATAGATGGCTATTTAGGTTATAACCAAGTTTACATAGTTAAGAAGGACATAAACAAGACAACATTTAAATGCCTAAAAACAATAAGCATTTTTGAATGGATGGTTATGCCTTCTAGTTTGAAGCATGTAGGGGCTGTGTATTAGTGAGTTATGAATGCCATATTCCATGATTTGATTGACAAAACTATGGGGGTTTATATTAATAATGTAATGGTTAAATCCCTAGATTTTGACTTATGCTTAAAAGACCTCAAGGTAGGTTTAAAAGATATATGGATTCATAATTTGAAAATGAACCCTATTAAATGTACTTTTGAATTAGTAGTTAGTAACGTTCTTGGCTTTTCTGCACATTAAAAAGGGATTGAAGTTGATGATAACAAAGCCAATACTATTTTAGAAGCTAAGCGGCTAGCTAATAAGAAGGAATTGTAGAGTCTTATTGGAAAAATCAATATCTTTTGGAGATTCAATGCTAATTTAACTAATGAGTTTAAGCCAATCATGGTTTCATTATGGATGAAAGACAAAAAAGAATTTTATTAAGAAGCAGAGCAATAATTTTTTTTAAAAATCAAATCAAGCTATTTCTATCAAGTTCATTGGTGCACTACTAGCTTAAGATGCCGAAGATAGCATAAAGAAGGCAATTTACTATCTTAATAAAGTCTTGATAGATATCAAGTCAAAATATAATCCAATTGAGAATTTGTACTTTTATCTATATTATGTAGTTATAATACTAGATCCATCTAAGATAAGTACAAGTTGTTTGCGAGGTTAATTTACTTAGATATTTGTTATCAAGTATGATTTTGCAAGGGAAATTAATCAAATGGGCAATCAAGTTAAATTCATATGCCTTGTAATATGTGCATAAAAGAGTTGTTAAGGATTAGGCACCCATTGACTACTTTGCTAAGCATGCATATTTAGAGGAAGCCGATTGCACATTAGACACTTTTAGATTCATTAGACTACAATATTGGTAGATAATGATTAGTATCATGGTGGATAAGCATTCAAGGATTCTTTGCATGTTCTAGATGTGCCAATAGCACTGGCTAAAGCCAAAATAATCAAGGAAGTAATGTAATCGCTAGCTTAGGCTTGTTAGGCTAAGAACATGAATTTGTAAAACAATGCAACAATTGGCAATAGAGGCTTAAAAGAAAGAGAATTAGCTTTAATACATGTAATATAAGTTCAAGATAGGGGCTAAAATTATTTTTACCTAAGTGTTTAGGCCTTGTAATTTGTTAATATTTTTTTTTTCAATTATGAATGGGCTGATTATTACTTTTATTTAAGCTTATATATTTGATTTTATGATTTGTGTTTTTCTTTTTTGGTAAGAATTAGACTTTCTTATCATAAGTGGATTACTAATCCTAGTTAGATTAGGAATTCATATTACTTTCCTTTTTAATTAGACATTTTATTGTAAATGGATTATTAATCCTACTTGGGTCAAGAATTCATATTAGTTTAGACTTTTGAGTTTAATCCATTAGCTATTAGGGTTTACTTTGTCACCTTATAAATAGGTACATGAATAATACTTTTAGAAGATTTAGATGAATGAAAAAGTGACTTTTAGAGAGTCTGAGCCACTTTCACTTGGTTCTTTCATAAACTACTATTGAACTTATTGAAAATCCTTATCTTTGTGTCATTCTATCATAAGATTAAGGCTCTTGGAGCTTGTTCTTCAAGGGTTTTAATCTTCTTCCAATGTGATTTTATACCCTTGTTAGGTTGTGATTCAATTTTATATAGGATTAAGGTATTTGTTGTTCGAGGATTCATATTAGTTGGTATTGGAGCTCGACTTTAAAAATTAAGTTCTTTCTTATTGTTTTTGTTAGTTTTTGTGTTTTTTTTAGATATGAATTTCTTGTTGCTTTCTTCATTTATTTGTTATTCTTGGGTTCTTCATCTTCCTTGATTACTTTCTTCCTCCTTTGTTTATAAAGGAGAAAAAAACAAATAAAAAAAAGAAGCAAATAAAAAAGACCTAAAAAAAGCATAAAAAATGAAAAGAAAAATTTGTTTGGATGAGAAAGTTTCCTTTTTCTTTTAATCAATTTTAATATTTCAAGGAAATCAAATTAATTATAGGTGAAAAAGTTTCCTTTTTAATGTTAATCAATAATCCTTTTTAATACTATTAAGTGACCTTTTCTTTTTTTTTTTTCAATACCAATAAGTAATCTTTTCTTTTTAATCAAATTTTTTTAAAATTTATAGATGCATTGTTTTCTTCATTGTTACTTTACCAATTTTGTTTTTAGAGTTTATTGAACTTTACTTGTGTTGAATGTTGCAATATTAGGTTTCTGAAGTGAGTTCTCAAATCATTCCTTAAAAAAAAATTTAAAGGGAAGCATAGCGAGGTAAAAAGGCAAGAGTGGTGAGTCTATCATTTGAAAAAAATGAAAAAATTCAATTGAGTGAAACACATGAGGCTACTTATATTTATTCATTGTATTTATTTACTAATATTATTTGAAACATGTCAAATTAGAATGATTCATCCAAGGCAAAGAAAATTAACACCTCTTTTACCTTACAAGCTACATAACAACAATTTGAGAGCATGGCTATTATGTATAATTAAGTGAAAGATCATTTAAAGAAGTAGATTATTGAGTTGTTAGAAATAAGGAGAATGCAGTCATCGAAGGGTGTAAATCATGATGAAGTAGGAAATAGAAGGCCGAATAAAGGAGAAAACAATAGAAGGCCATATAAAAGGGAGCACACTGAACTTGATAATGAGTTTGAAGATGAGAATGAGGATGAAGACTTTGAAGTAGAAATGAGAAGATTTAGGCCTAGAAAAGGTGGTAGGTATGATAGAGGCCATAGAAGAAATTATAATAGTAGGGATGATAGGGTTGATAGAAACCTAGGCAATATTAAAATAAAAACCCCTTTATTCCAAGGTAAAAGTGACTCAAAGGTTTATTTAGAATAAGAGAAGAAGATATAAAAATGTTTGACTACCATAACTACTTTGGGGTGAAGAAGTTGAAACTAACAATAATTGAATTCACTAAATATATTATTGTTTAGTAAGATTAAATGGCAAAAAATAGAGAAGGAACCATAAGGGGCCTATTGAAACTTGGAATGAATTAAAAGCTCTCATAAGGCAATGGTGCATCCCTAGCCATTACTATAAAGATCTTAACCAAAAACTCCAAAACCTTACATAAGGTTCAAAGACTATAGAGGACTATCATAAAGAGATTGAGATATCTATATAAGGGCTAATGTTTATGAGGATAGGGAAGCCATTATGACTCATTTTTTAGTGGCTTAAATAAGAAAATAGCCAATATGGTAGAGTTACAATACTATGTGGAGTTAGAGGACATGGTGCACATGGCTATGAAAGTTGAAAGGCAATTAAAAAGAAAAGGGGAAAATGATGTTTAACTCAGCTTTTACACCTTCTTAAAAGTCGAAGTGGGCTAGTAACGATAAGAGTGATAAGGTTGTCTAAAAGGAATGGTAGAATCACCCAAGGGGAAAAAGGAATCAATTGATAAACTAAAACCTAAAACTAATCAGCCTATTAGAAATAGGGCATAGAGTGTTTTAAGTGTTTGGAATAAAAACATATAGCTTTATAATGCCTCAACAAAAGGATAATGGTCATGTATGATAAAGGGGAAGTAGTCACAGAGTGAAAGTGACAATGATAAGATGCTCAAGTTGGTTGATGCTATTAATGATGAAAGGTTGAGTATGTAGTTGATGGCGGATATCTTGTTGTAAGACTACTTTAAGTGCACAAATTAAGGTAGATAAGGTTGAATAATAGAGAGAGATCATCTTTCACACTACATGTCATGTTTGTATTGTAATCTTAGATGGAAAAAGTTGCACCAATGTTTCTAGTATCTCTCTAGTAGAGAAATTAGATTTGCCTTTGATTAAGCATCCAAGACCTTATAGATTGTAGTGGTTGAATGAGTGTGAAGAGGTGAAGATGAATAGGTAAGTCTTAGCATCTTTCTCTATTGGAAAGTATAGTGATATAGTGTTGTGTGATGTGATGCCTATACATGCTGGTCATATATTATTAGGAAGGCTAGGCAATATGATAGAAAAATTATCCATTATGGGTATAGGAATAGGCATAGTTTTGGAAAGGAAAGGAAATCTATCACATTTGTTCCTTTGAACCCAAAGCTGGTCTATGAAGACCAAATGAATTAAAAAGTGAGCTTGAGAAAAAAAGTGAAGGGTATGGCTGAAATACAAGAAAAAAGAGGGCAAGGGAGTGAGAAAGAAAGAGTGACTGACACTTTAAAGAGAAATAAGACAAAAATAATGGAGCCACAATGGATAAAAGAGAAAAATGAGAGTGAGTGTGAAAAAAGAGAGGTGACCTAAAATGAGAGAAAAAGAATTGATACTAAGAGAAAAAAAGGGAAAAGTGAGTGAGGTTAATGGAGCTTTCATAACTAAACAACCTATGTTTTTACTTGTTTTTAAAGAATTTTACCTTAACCTTGATGATATTAACCATGCTTTGCATATCACTTGTGTGTCTTTATTGTAGGAATATGAGGAAGTTTTCCTTAAGGAAAATGCCTAAATGGTTACCCCCATATCATGAGCATTAAGTATGAAATAAAGTTTGTGCCTAAAGTAGTCATACCACACAAACCAACCTATAGAAATAATCTAGAGGAGATAAAGAGTTGGTGGTAAAAGGCTATATTAGGGAGAGCATAACCCTCGCACCATGCTTGTGTTACTTGTGCCTAAGAAGAATGGATCATGAAGGATGTGCATTGATTGCAAAGTTGTCAATAATATCACAATAAAGTGTCATCACCCCATTCCTTAATTAGATGATATGATGGATGAACTGTGTAACATCACATTCATTTAACACATCTCATCTCATTACTAGACACACTTCCTTGAATTACACAAGTTCATAGGAAAAATCCATTAAAAATATAGATTATTTTTGCATTACGTCATGGATAAAATTTTCATGTCCCATGGACCATATGAACTCATCCATATCTCTCTCATTTTATTTAGCACCAACACAATTCGTATTGATCATCAAACAATTCAGGGACCATGGATTTCGAGGCAAAAACCAAGAAAATGGCTTATTCATCCGGGTTCAAGGTGGCAGATTCTTAGGGGAACTTTGAAAAATCATAACTAAACCTAAAAAAATCAAAATCTTATAAAACATAGTATTATAGAAAGCTCTAAATGTTAAATTTATTATAAAAATAATCCCAAGCCATGAAAACCTCATATGGACTATGTTTGACAATGGAAAAGTGGCAAAGGTCAGACTGTCCAGTATTTTTGATACAGGTTACTGATATAAATTTCAAAAATTTATAATTGATTCCAAAAAAATCAAATTTAGGAAAACTATACCAATTTGAAAAGCTACAGATGTTAATTAGAGGAAACAAATGATTTTAGACTTGTTCAAAAGCCTTTAGATCTCAAAAACTGATGGAACAATAACCAAGGTCTACTGGCATCCCTAGTACTGACATAGAACTTTAAAAAATCATTTCTCCCTCTACAGACCTCCAATTGAGGTGTTTCCAGTTGGCATAAGTCATGTGGGTGTCTATTTTCTCTCTCTAAAATTTCATAACTATTGGACACCATTTGCCCCATGCATGACAGAGATGTAAATTTTGACCAATTGCATAATGATAGTACCAAACTATGAAAAATTGTCAATTTTAGAAATTCATCAAATATTCTCTAAAGCTCCAAATAATATGCACTTTAACTTTCCAAAAAGCTCTATACAAGATCTATATGCATGCCAAATATTATGAGGAAATTCATTCATTTGGACAAATTAATCTTGATATAAGGTTACAAAATGCCACATTTTAGTTTCTAAAAGGGTCCCAAATGGTTCATTTTTGTTTCTAGCTTTTCTAAGGCCACTTGAGCACGTGGAAAAGCATGCAAATAATCTACTAAACATGTCTCAAAGGTCAAACAACCTAGATCTCACAAACTCATTCCCCCACTTACTGATATACATAAGACACATACATGCTCATTCTTGCCATACAATATTAAACACATACAATATCACTTATTTGCTTCTGATTCTCATCTATACATCACATATTCATATAGTTACACATGTTCAAGAGCTTATACATCATATACACCATGGAGATAAATTATTTGACAACAATATAGCTATAATACAAGCATTTTTCAACTTCTTTGTCAATCTCCTTGCTTTCAAGTATGATGGCTCCCATTTCCCTGCTCTTTTGATCCACCTAGACATATTAAGTAATGGGGAGAAAAGAGTGAGATTCTAGGAATTCCAATAGTTCTTTTCTCTTTCAACCATACATAAAGGATGCAAATTCAAGTCTAAAAATGCATGCATTGATATCCTGGAATGCATAATCATACATGAGACATTTCTTGTACTCAAGAAGTCATATAAAACATATATAGGCTTGCCAAGGAAATGGTGCAGCCTCACCCACTCTTTTTAAGATTTTGGACTTACCTCACCTATTTTTCTTAAGGGACTTTTGACTAAGCCTTACTCATTAAAGACTTTTGGCTTTATCTCACCCATTCTTAAAAATTTTTGGCTCATCCTCATCCTAGTTAAGAGACTTTTGGCTTCATCACACTTAAGCAAATCGAAACATATTCATAAAGTATCATTCAAGTGCATAAGAAAGCATCATGATACCATGGCATATAGATACATGTGAAATCATCTTTCATAGCTTAAAATATGCACACACACATTCAAGACAAGATAAACACCCATTCATGCATGAGAGAAAGAAGAGAGAGCTACCTTGGTTACAGAGCACACTTTCTTCCTTGAATACTTTTTCTCCCCCTTGGACACACACTCACAAGGATGTGAGACTTGGTTCCTTTGGCCTAGACACATAATATGGAAGCCAATTACACTCTTGGAATAATTCCTAAAGCCACACATTCATTTGAAAAGCTAGATTGTTCTTATGGCTCATTTATGGTTCCATAATGCACCTAATGAAGCAACACCCATAATCCATAATCTTGGCTCCATTCTTTTCTTCCATCTATGGTTCTTGACTCTATTTGAACCTTTTGGAGCCATCACACAATCCATTTGAAGAGCCTAACTACATGTTGTTTCTTTAAGTCATAATATGGAACCTATGATACCATTTCACTTCCTAAGCTTCCTAAAATTTTTCTAAGGCTTCCTTTCATCCTCTCCCATCATATATAATATAAAACTAAGCTTAGAAGAAATTAAAACTATCCCTTGGTGCTTCATCTACCCTAGGCCAAGGCTATGATTCATTAGAACACCAAAGTTGTTTTGATTTCTTTGATGGAGAAGCATGTGGGAGGCTCTCTTAGTGTCTTAGAAACTCATATGGACTCTTAAACATCTTAATTTATAGCTAGAACTCATATTACAAGCCAAGGTGTAACTAAAACCCTAGCTTTTCTATCTTACAATTTCATGATTCTTTCTTTGTTTCTTTTGCATATTCTTGTTCTCCTCTCTCATTTTCCTAAGATTCACTCTTAGTTTGTGTAACAGCCAAGAAAAAAGAAAAAAGAAAAGAAAAGGAAAAGAGAAAGTTGAAAATTTTCGAAGAAAGCTGAAAATTTTCTAAGTTTTCTCGCCATAGCGAGAAATGGCATCGCCATAGCGAGAATGCCCTCTCGCCGTAGCGAAGATGCTCCTAGCTATAGTGAGTGCGGCATTCCATACAAAAACCAGAGAGTTGCTCGCCGTAGCGACGCTATAGCAAAGGCAGAGGTCTGGAATAGACACGATCTCGCCATAGCGACGCCATAGCGAAGGTCTAGAATAGACACGAGCTCGCTGTAGCAACGCCATAGCGAAGGCAGAGGTCTGGAATAGATACGAGCTCGCCGTAACGAGAGTAATGACTCGCTATAGTAAGAGCGGTCCAAAAAAGCGAGAAAAAGAGAATTTGACTTTTTAAAAGCTTCCAAATCTCTTCTTTCTTCTTCTAACCGACTCAAGCTCGTCTTAGGAGAGAGAAAAGGGCGGAGGAGAGAGAGAGAAGCTGAGGAGAAGAAGAAAGCACAAGAAAGGTATGAATTCTCATGGCTTCCTCTTAGTATGTTGCCCTTCTCCCCTTCCCCTCTCTTTCCTACGGTTTAGATAGCAAAAATGGTTATGTCTTGAGGTTGGTTCAGAAGAGAGAGAGTGGGAAATCACTCTTGAGAGAGGTTAGAAGTATATAGTCTTCTCTTTCTTGCTTTTCCCTTTTCTTAAAAGCTTAAGAGTTGAGAAAAAAGAGAGGATAGCTAATGGACTCTAGTGAGAGGAAGAAACCTAGGTCGAGAAACTCAGTAGAATTGATTAGAAGTGACCCCTAACTTAAGAATCAAGTATTAAGGAATTAATTTCATGCTTTTGTGTGGTTAGGCTCAAGAGAAGCTCTCCCATCTAGAAGTGGTAGTGAAATCCACAAGGGAGGAGACAATTGAAAGAGCAAGTAGCGAATAGCTAACAAGGTAGTTCTCTCCACCTTCGTTCATACATAATTGTGTGTTTACATTGTCTTACTTGTATGTATGTATGATATGAGTTATGAGAAGTGTGTTAGCATGATGATGTGTTATGAATTGAAATGATGATTTATATGATTGTTTTGGTTTGCTTGAGGAAATGAAAAAGCCAATAACCCTATAGCCAAGGTGAGGATGAGCCAAACCCCTAAGTTGGTTGAGACAAGAGTAAAAGGTCTCCCATAAGTGAGGTTGACTCCCAAAGAGTAAGGGTTGAGTCCAAGGACCTCTAAAGAATGGATAAGGCAAATCCAAAAGCCACAAGGGAGTGGGTGAGGTTAATCCATGCACTTAGCAAGCTTTCAAATGTTATGTGTGGCCTACTCACATGTTGAGAATGTTTTTCCTTTATGCATGGCCAATTCATATGTTTTAAATGTTTTCATCATGGTTTTATATGCTAACATGCCATACATGCATAATGAGACTTGTTGCATGCGATATATGTATGATTGAATGAGAGTTGAACTACTGAGATTCTCTGAATCTCACCCTCCCTTTCAACCATCCAACCATGCCAGGTGGACCAAGTGAGGCTAGAGATGGGAACCACCACCAAGTATGAGGCTAGAGAAGCTAAGGGAGAATTGTAAAAAAGGGACTTCTTGTAATATGTTGTATATAAGAGTTTTAAATGTAAATTGATAATGTTATGATGTAGTTCCTAAGAGTATTTGTAAGATAATGTATGTATGAATGATGAATGTATGAGAATGAAGTCTATGATGAATGAAGAGGCATGTTTTGATGTGAAATGCTCAATGTTAGCATAGGCTATATGGGTGCACAAGTGGGCATGGGGTAGTGAGTTTTTCCAATCTAAGTTACTAGACACTTGAGACATGATTGATGGCCCCTAGAGATGCTTTCTCATGTGCTCAAGGAGTCATAGAAGTAGAAAAACCAAGATTGGACCCTATGAACCCCACTTTTGGCCAAGAAATGGCCTTCTTGCACATGATGTCATAGATTAGCCATATGACCTCTTCTTATTTTGAAATTTGACATGTTACTAGATTATGTTTAGAGATTTCTGGGAAGCTAGAGTTCATGTCATTTAGAGGTCTATAGCATTCTCTATGAATTTTTCAAAGTTGACATCAGAAATTCGGATTTTGGAAATCACTGTTCATTTGGTCAGTTTGAGAAACGTGTCATCCGAGGGGCAAACGTAGTCCAATGGCTACGAGATTTTATACACAGAAACTAGATGGTCACAGTGACTTGTAAGAACTGGAAGCACCTCATTTAGAGGTCTAGAGAGGAAGTTATGCAATTTTGAATTTTCTGCCCAGAATCAGACACCCAACCAGACCCGAAGTACTGTTTCATCAGTTTCCGGGAATTTGGCTTGGTGAACTGATCTGGAGATATTTTTATCCTCTAGCTAACATCCACATCTTTCCATAGAGATATAGTTTATGAGCATTGGATTTTTGTGGAATTAGTTAGACATTTTCAAAGTCCATATCAGTAAACTGTGACAGCAAAGAAGCCCCCTCTGACCAGTGAACGATTTTGATGTCAAACGCAGAGTATGTGAGATAATGAGACTTCTACTTATTTTTAACATGAAGTAGACGTCTCAAGATTTCTAGAATAACCCAGATCATGCAGTTACGATTTTTCCACATTTAGTTATGGGTTTTCAAACTTAGCCCAGAAATGAAGCAAAATCTGCCAAGAACGAAAATGCATGTCTCCAATCCCTTTTTGCTTTCCATGAGTTCAAAGCATATAGTTGGGATTGACATAAGTCTCAATAGTGCAATTGAGCATGAGGATGCCTAGAGAGAGCTCAACTAGTCCATGTTACTTCTAAGCGGATCTCTACCCATACAACATGCCTTAGAGAAAGAGCACCAAGGTAGAGAAATCATCTCCCTTGTGAATTCCGCATGTGCATATGAGTAAGAGGGCATGATGGGTATGAGCTAGAGGTTAAGGTGTTACATTTTTGGTATCAGAGTAGTAAGGTTCAGGCTTTCATTGTGGATTGTAGCATATGTTTGTGAGTTGCCAAGATGTTTATGAGCTTGCTATGGATGATTGAGTGCATGAAAGTGGCATGTGTCCCTATTATGTATGCTAAACCATGTTATATGTTTCAGAAAGATGGTTGACACGCGCCAAAGCAGAGGCAGAGGTGGAGGTAGAGGAAGAGGTAGGCCTTCCAGGGAGGCTCAGGCAGATGAGGCCGGGCCTAGCGATCCAGTAGTTGAAGCCTTACAGAGTATAGTGGCTCGCTTGGATCAGCAGCAAGCTGTTATCATGCAGCTACAAGAACGGCTTGCTGAGAGAGATAGCCAAGGCCCTACACCTCCCCCTCCTCAGCCAGCTCCCCACTCAGATCGTCCTGAGCATTCAGGGGCGACTCCTACAAATGCACAGCCACACATGCAGGCTGTAGCCCCAGTTCCACCAGCTCAGATGCCTCCTGCTGAGCAGCAAACCTTGATCAGTAAAGTGATCACCCAGTTTAGAAAGTTCGGGCCTCCCACCTTTGATGGTGAGATGAGTACAGATAGAGCCGAGGCCTAGATTATAGAACTAGAGCAGATTTTCGAGGTTATGGAGTGTACATCTGAGCAGAGAGCCAAGATAGCTGCCTTTTAGTTAAGAAAAGAAGCAATATATTGGTGGAAGGGCACTGAGCCGATACTGAGAGCGAGGAACGTCCCGATCATGTGGGAGGCATTCCTCGAGGCATTCCACAAGAAGTATTTCCCCGACTCCATCAGAGATGAGAAGGAGTCAGAGTTCATTCTGCTGAGGCAGACACCGGGGATGTCCGTGGACCAATATGTAGCAAAGTTCATCGAGCTCTCTAGATATTCCTCATACCTACAGAGACATGATGATGAGAAATGGAGGGCAGATAGGCTAGAGAAGGGTTTGCTCCCTAAGATCCGAGACAGGGTGGTGCCCCAGAGAATCAGGCACTTCCATACCCTGGTAGAAGTATGCAGAGTGACAGAAATGAATCTTAGGATGATGCAACCTACCTCTAGCGCTAGACCATTACTTCCCCTCCCTGAGCCTAAGAGATCTAGAGACGGTTCCCAACCGGCAGTAACAAGCCGTAGAGGTGGAAAGAATCAGTGGAACCAAAGGGGAAAGAAAAGGAAGACTCAGTCTAGTAAAGGCAGCGCTCCACCTCTCATATGTCCCCAGTATGGCAGGAATCACGGTACCAGACTGTGTTACGCGGGACAGAATGTATGCTATAGATGTGGCAGGCCAGGGCACATAGCCAGAGATTGTATGCAAGTTCCCCCACAGGCCCCTCTACCGATCACACAGCAGAGAGAGATGGCTCCTCCTCTTAGACCACAAACCCAGGGTAGAGTCTTTGCCCTATCACAGCAGGAGGCTAGCCAATCCCCGAGTCTGATTCAAGGTACTATTAAGATAAATGATTTTTCAGTAACTGCTTTATTTGATTCAGGCGCTAGCCATTCTTTTATATCATATGACTGTGTTAAGAGGTCGGGTCTGAGTATGCATACATTGCCATATGAATTGCATGTATCTACCCCCACTGGAAATCGAGCCATCACTTTCCATGCTTGCTTGAATTATGTGATCCAGTTTAATCATTGCCTGACCACCCTTGATCTGATATGCATGCCCCTCATTGACATCGATGTGATAATAGGCATGAACTGGATGTCTGTAAATAATGCCACACTAGACTGTAGCCACAGGTGTATTACCTTACCTGAATGTGGGACTGTGCCTAGTACTAGGGCTGAGTTGTCTGTCATGACCACTTCCCAAGTTGAGAGATCTCTAGGGCATGGTTGTCAGGGGTACTTGGTCTTCTTTTCAGTACAGGCTGAGGTAGAAGAGGGTATAGATGAGATCCCCGTAGTAAGGGAGTTCCTAGAAGTATTCCCCAGAGAGATGAGTGGACTGCCCCCAGAGAGAGAGGTCAATTTTTCCATAGATATCGTACCTGGGGCAGGTCCAGTGTCTAAGGCCCCGTATAGAATGGCCCCCACTGAGCTAGCAGAGCTTAAGAAACAGACAGAGGAACTCTTAGAAAAGGGTTTCATCAGACCCAGTGTCTCACCATGGGGAGCCCCAGTCCTATTTGTAAAGAAGAAGGACAGGAGCCTTAGGCTATGCATAGACTACCGGGAACTCAATAAGATTACCATTAAGAACAAGTACCCTCTCCCTCGCATAGATGACCTCCTAGACCAGTTAGCAGGAGCGTCAATATTTTCTAAGATGGACCTCAGGTCGGGATATCACCAGCTCAGAGTCAAGGCAGATGATATTCCCAAGACAGCTTTTAGAACCAGATACAGGCATTATGAATTCCTAGTTATGCCCTTCGGGTTGACGAATGCACCTGCAGTTTTTATGGATTATATGAACAGAGTCTTCAGGCCATATTTAGACAGGTTTGTAGTAGTCTTCATAGATGACATCCTCATCTACTCGAGAAGTGGAGAGGAACATGAGCAGCATTTGAGATTAGTCTTGGAGACCCTAAGAGAAAGACAGTTGTACGCTAAACTTAGTAAATGTGATTTCTGGCTCACTGAGGTTCAGTTCCTTGGTCATGTGATCTCCCAGGCAGGGGTAGCAGTAGATCCCCATAAGGTAGAGGCAGTATTGCAGTGGGAGAGACCTAGGACAGTGACAGAGATCAGGAGTTTTCTAGGTTTAGCAGGGTATTATAGAAGGTTCATTCAGGACTTTTCTCAAATAGCAATGCCATTGCCCCGGCTTACTAGAAAGAGCGTGTCATTTGTGTGGAGAGAAATGTGAGAGTAGTTTTCAAGAGTTGAAGCACAAGTTGACCACGGCTCCAATTTTAGTACTCCCTGACCCGAGAGAGACTTTTACAGTATACAGTGATGCCTCTAAGAAAGGGTTAGGATGCGTACTCATGCAGAAAGGCCAAGTGGTAGCTTATGCTTCTAGACAGTTGAAACCTCATGAGGAAAACTACCCCACACACGACCTAGAGTTAGCCGCAGTGGTATTCGCTCTAAAGATATGGAGACACTATTTATACGGGGCAGCAATGGAAGTGTATAGCGACCACAAGAGTCTTAAGTATTTATTTGAGCAGATAGAGCTAAATATGAGGCAAAGAAGATGGTTAGAATTCCTGAAAGATTATGAATTCACATTGAAATACCATCTAGGTAAGGCTAATGTGGTAGCTGATGCCCTAAGTAGAAAATCCATACACGTGGCCTGTATGATGATCCGAGAGCAAGAATTGATAGAGAGATTCAAAGACATAAGTCTCTCCTGTAGGGTGTGCTCGGGAAAGTTATTAATGAGTGAAACCTGAATAGAAAGTGACCTGAGAGATCAGATAAGAGAGGCTCAGCAAGTAATGATCATGTAAAGAAAGTTAGAGCCCAGATGACCCAAGGAAATGTTTAGGAGTTCAATCTGTCTGAGGATGATATAGTGAGGTACAGGGATAGGCTGTATGTGCCTAGGAACACTGAGATCAAGGAGAAAATACTAGATGAGGCACATAAGAGTAAATACACCATTCATCCGGGTAGCAATAAAATGTACCAGGATTTGAAAAGAATGTTCTGGTGGCCCGGGATGAAAGCAGACATAGCAGACTATGTCTCCCGATATTTAGTATGTCAAAGAGTGAAAATAAAGCATCAGAAACCAGCAGGGTTACTTCAGCCTCTAGATATCCCAGAGTGGAAATGGGATAGTATAGCCATGGATTTTGTTATGGGGTTGCCCAGGACATTATCGAGCTATGATGCAATATGGGTAATAGTGGATAGGTTAACAAAGTCAGCGCACTTCTTACCTATGAAAGCCACTTATACCCTAGACAAGTTAGCCCAGCTGTACATCAGGGAGATAGTTAGACTGCATGGCGTGCCTAAGAGCATAGTGTTAGATAGAGATCCCAGATTCACATCGAATTTCTGGATATCGTTACAAGATGCTCTAGGCACCAGACTCAGATTTAGCACAGCCTACCACCATCAGACGGATGGACAGACAGAAAGAACCATCCAAACCCTAGAGGACATGTTGAGGGCATGTGTACTAGAATTGAAAGGGAACTGGGACACATACTTGCCTTTAGCGAAGTTTGCCTATAATAATAGTTATCATGCTAGCATACAGATGGCACCGTATGAGGCATTGTATGGGAGGAAATGTAGATCCCCAATGTGTTGGGTTGAGCTAGGAGAACGGAGCCTCATAGGCCCAGAGTTAGTGGATCAGACCTCTAGACAGATAGAAACCATCAGAAGGAAACTTCTGACGGCCCAGAGTAGACAGAAAAGCTATGCAGATAAGCGTAGGTGGCCGTTAGAGTTTGAGATTGGAGACCATGTTTTCATTAAGGTATCTCCATTCACATGTATAGGTCGATCCATTAAGAGTAAAAAGCTCAGTCCAAAGTACATAGGTCCTTTCCAAATTCTAGATAAAGTAGGACCTGTGGCATACAGACTAGCTCTTCCTCCAAACATAAGCCAAGTTCATAATGTCTTCCATGTTTCCCAATTGAAAAAGTACCAGCTCGACCCCTCACATGTCATAGAATATGAGAACGTGCAGTTACAGGAGAATCTATCCTATATAGTATCACCAGAACGGATCGTAGATGCTAGACTCAAGCAGTTACGGCATAAGACGATACCGTTGGTGAAAGTGGTTTGGAAGGGATTGTCACCCGAAGAAGCCACGTGGGAATTGGAGGAGGATATGAGGAAGAAATATCCAGAACTCTTCCCATGAGGTATGTTATTTAAATTTCGGGGACGAAATTTTTATAAGGAGGGTAGAATGTAACAGCCAAGAAAAAAGAAAAGGAAAAGAGAAAGTTGAAAATTTTCGAAGAAAGCTGAAAATTTTCTAAGTCTTCTCACCATAGTGAGAAATGGCATCGCCATAGCAAGAATGCCCTCTCGCCGTAGCGAAGATGCTCCTAGCTATAGCGAGTGCGGCATTCTATACAAAAACCAGAGAGTTGCTCACCGTAGCGACGCTATAGCGAAGGTAGAGGTCTGGAACAGACACGATCTCACCATAGCGACGCCATAGCAAAGGTCTAGAATAGACACCAGCTCGCTGTAGCGACGCCATAGCGAAGGCAGAGGTCTGGAATAGATACGAGCTCGCCGTAGCGAGAGTAATGACTCGCTATAGCGAAAGCGGTCCAAAAAAGCGAGAAAAAGAGAATTTGACTTTTTAAAAGCTTCCAAATCTCTTCTTTCTTCTTCTAACCGACTCAAGCTCGTCTTAGGAGAGAGAAAAGGGCGGAGGAGAGAGAGAGAAGCTGAGGAGAAGAAGAAAGCACAAGAAAGGTGTGAATTCTCATGGCTTCCTTTTAGTATGTTGCCCCTCTCCCCTTCCCCTCTCTTTCCTACAGTTTAGATAGCAAAAATGGTTATGTCTTGAGGTTGGTTCAGAAGAGAGAGAGTGGGAAATCACTCTTGAGAGAGGTTAGAAGTATATAGTCTTCTCTTTCTTGCTTTTCCCTTTTCTTAAAAGCTTAAGAGTTGAGAAAAGAGAGAGGATAGCTAATGGACTCTAGTGAGAGGAAGAAACCTAGGTCGAGAAACTCAGTAGAATTGATTAGAAGTGACCCCTAACTTAAGAATCAAGTATTAAGGAATTAATTTCATGCTTTTGTGTGGTTAGGCTCAAGAGAAGCTCTCCCATCTAGAAGTGGTAGTGAAATCCACAAGGGAGGAGACAATTGAAAGAGCAAGTAGCGAATAGCTAACAAGGTAGTTCTCTCCACCTTCCTTCATGCATAATTGTGTGTTTACATTGTCTTACTTGTATGTATGTATGATATGAGTTATGAGAAGTGTGTTAGCATGATGATGTGTTATGAATTGAAATGATGATTTATATGATTGTTTTCGTTTGCTTGAGGAAATGGAAAAGCCAATAACCCTATAGCCAAGGTGAGGATGAGCCAAACCCCTAAGTTGGTTGAGACAAGAGTAAAAGGTCTCCCATAAGTGAGGTTGACTCCCAAAGAGTAAGGGTTGAGTCCAAGGACCTCTAAAGAATGGGTAAGGCAAATCCAAAAGCCACAAGGGAGTGGGTGAGGTTAATCCATGCACTTAGCAAGCTTTCAAATGTTATGTGTGGCCTACTCACATGTTGAGAATGTTTTTCCTTTATGCATGGCCAATTCATATGTTTTAAATGTTTTCATCATGGTTTTATATGCTAACATGCCATACATGCATAATGAGACTTGTTGCATGCGATATATGTATGATTGAATGAGAGTTGAACTACTGAGATTCTCTGAATCTCACCCTCCCTTTCCACCATCCAACCATGCCAGGTGGACCAAGTGAGGCTAGAGATGGGAACCACCACCAAGTATGAGGCTAGAGAAGCTAAGGGAGAATTGTAAAAAAGGGACTTCTTGTAATATGTTGTATATAAGAGTTTTAAATGTAAATTGATAATGTTATGATGTAGTTCCTAAGAGTATTTGTAAGATAATGTATGTATGAATGATGAATGTATGAGAATGAAGTCTATGATGAATGAAGAGGCATGTTTTGATGTGAAATGCTCAATGTTAGCATAGGCTATATGGGTGCACAAGTGGGCATGGGGTAGTGAGTTTTTCCAATCTAAGTTACTAGACACTTGAGACATGATTGATGGCCCCTAGAGATGCTTTCTCATGTGCTCAAGGAGTCATAGAAGTAGAAAAACCAAGATTGGACCCTATGAACCCCACTTTTGGCCAAGAAATGGCCTTCTTGCACATGATGTCATAGATTAGCCATATGACCTCTTCTTATTTTGAAATTTGACATGTTACTAGATTATGTTTAGAGATTTCTGGGAAGCTAGAGTTCATGTCATTTAGAGGTCTATAGCATTCTCTATGAATTTTTCAAAGTTGACATCAGAAATTCGGATTTTGGAAATCACTGTTCATTTGGTCAGTTTGAGAAACGTGTCATCCGAGGGGCAAACGTAGTCCAATGGCTACGAGATTTTATACACAGAAACTAGATGGTCACAGTGACTTGTAAGAACTGGAAGCACCTCATTTAGAGGTCTAGAGAGGAAGTTATGCAATTTCGAAGTTTCTGCCCAGAATCAGACACCCAACCAGACCCGAAGTACTGTTTCATCCGTTTTCGGGAATTTGGCTTAGTGAACTGATCTGGAGATATTTTTCTCCTCTAGCTAACATCCACATATTTCCATAGAGATAAATTTTATGAGCATTGGATTTTTTTGGAATTAGTTAGACATTTTCAAAGTCCATATCAGTAAACTGTGATAGCAAAGAAGCCCCCTCTGACTAGTGAACGATTTTGATGTCAAACGCAGAGTATGTGAGATAATGAGACTTCTACTTATTTTTAGCATGAAGTAGACGTCTCAAGATTTCTAGAATGATCTAGATCATGCAGTTACAATTTTTCCACATTTAGTTATGGATTTTCAAACTTAGCCCAGAAATGAAGCAAAATCTGCCAAGAACGAAAATGCATGTCTCCAATCCCTTTTTGCTTTCCATGAGTTCAAAGCATATAGTTGGGATTGACATAAGTCTCAATAGTGCAATTGAGCATAAGGATGCCTAGAGAGAGCTCAACTGGTCCATGTTACTTCTAAGTGGATCTCTACCCATACAACATGCCTTAGAGAAAGAGCACCAAGGTAGAGAAATCATCTCCCTTGTGAATTCCGCATGTGCATATGAGTAAGAGGGCATGATGAGTATGAGCTAGAGGTTAAGGTGTTACAGTTTGGCTCAAAACTCAACCCCTTATGGCTGTCCCTATTATGGCCAAAATTTATAAGAAGAGAACAAGGAAAGAGCAAGCTTGAAACATAGCAAATTACCTTGGCTTCCTAGCTTTCTTTGAATGTTTTTCTATTTGCTTAGCTTCTTCTCCAAAAACTCAAACTCCTCTCTTCTGGTCTGAGCTCAAAATAGACCCAAATACATCAACAAAACCATAGAAAGGAAGAGGAGAAGGAGGGGAAGAAGTTTGCTAAAGAGAAGGCTAGGAAATTCTATGAAATTCTCACCTTTTTCTTGGCTTTTCTTCTCCCCTTTTCCCTTGCTCTTGTGTGCCTTTCTCTCTAGGTCTCCCTCTCTATTTTGGCCAGCCACAAAGTTGGTTAGTGTGGTAGAAGAGTGGGATGTGAGTTTTATAAGAGAAGGAATTAAGAATTGTTCAAAAAAATCCATCTACGTCCCTTCGTCATGGCATTTTTGTTTTAGGTTTGTTTTAGCTCCTTTTTGAGAACCATATTTTACATCATAAAATTTAAGTCCTCAATTTTACAACAAGCCTTTGGAATCACTCAATTTGGAGCTAAAACCTTCCCAAATAAAAGGGTCAAAGTTCTAATCAACTAATGTTAGAAAACATACACCGGAAGGATTTTAACGGTCCCGAGGCTTCCCATGATTTTTTGGGCCTCTGAGAACCTGAAGAGCTCAAATTTTCTATTTAAAAAGTCCTCCTATGAGTATTCTAAAAATTGCCTGAAATTATGAAAATGCCACTATATCTTTATTAATTTTGTCTAGTTATTCTGGTTCCATTTTTAGGGCACATTTGACCTTGGATCCTTATTATTTGAGGTCTAGATTATCACTGTAATTTTGTTAGACCTCAAATCATTCTATTTAGGGGATTTTCTTTTGTATCTGTTTAATTATGTATGTTTACAGAAAAATTGGGCGTTACGTTTTTCACGTTTACAGAGGTATCAAATGTTACGAACTGTGTTGTGCATATGTCTTTAGTAAAATTGATTTTAAGAGTGGTTATGCCAATTCTCATGAAAGAGGGTGATAAATGAAAGATTTCCTTTAAGACTAATATGGATTGTATCAATGGTTAGTTATACCCTTTGGTCTTACTAACACACCTAGTACATTTATTAGATTGATGAACTATGTCTTGCATGCTTGTATAAGCAGATTTGTTGTGGTATATTTTCATGACATACTAGTATATAGCAAGAGCTTAAATGAGCATGTTGAACATTTGAAATTAGTTTTTGATGTTCTGAGAAAAGAAAAGTTATATGCTAAGTTAAAGAAATATACCTTCTGCATCGGTTAAATTGTCTTTCTTGGATATATAGTTAGTGTTAAAGGTATAAAGTGTAATACCTTGACCTTTTAGCTATTATACCATGGTCTCATTATCCATCTCAATGCATTTTCATATAGATTGGAGTACAAATGCAAAAAAGAACCATGCACCTCACATGAAAAGGGCAATAGATTTAATAATATTAATTGTGTTATATAAGATCTCATTTCTTTAATTCATGCCCAACTCATCAATATCATTTCTATTCATAACACATTCATACAAGTCATAACCATCACCAAATATCTTAAGAACCTCAGGTTTTAGGCTATATGTCACAAAATCAATGGTTTGCTCTCGGGTTCAGATTCCATCTTTTTGATACAAACTTTGAAAATTTGTAACTAATTCTAGAAAAATTAAAATCAAGTAAACAATACCATTTTAGAAAGATTTGGATGTCTACTTTTGTATAACAATAATTCTAGACCAATGCAGTAGCCTTAAGCTACCGAAAATTAATAGAACAGTAACACAGGTTGGGCTGCATCACTAGTACTATCATGCAACTTTAAAAATTCATATCTCTCTCTATAGAGTTCCAAATGAGGTGATCTTAGTGGTTATGGAAATTTTATTATGTCTCATTTATTCTTGTAAAATTTCATAAGTATTGGACTTCATTTGTCCTACTTGTAATATAGAGAAATAAACTAACTAAATGAATAGTAGCCATACCACTTATACATAATTTAGCCACCTTTGAAAAATCATAATAAATTCTCTAGAGCTCTAAATTGAGTGCTCTTTAGATCTATGGAAGGCTCTAAGTGGGACCTACTTGTTGGCCAAATTTCATGGAAAAACTCACTCATTTGCTTAGACTTTGGTTCAGCACACAAAATGGTCAAATTTGAAGGTTTAAATGGGATTTTAAGACACTAAAAGCTTTTCTTGAATTTTCACAATCACTTGGGCAAGTCTAAAAGCATAAATACCATATATAAAAGTATGCCAAATAATCCAAATCCTCATGGAGATCAGTCTCACCTTGTCACATGCATATATACATAAGTCTATCATATCACATAAGGGCAAATGGGTGTCAAAATCTCACATTCTCATTCATCTAGCTCCCACATTGATACATGCACCATTTATACATACATTAGAACATGTTCAAGGGTTTACATGAAGTATACATCACATGATTACAGAGTTTGACATCAATATGCCAATTTTTCATAACCATTTGTTAAAGTCTTGATCTTCAAGGTTGTTAACCTCCATTTCTTTGTCCACTTGGCTCACCTAGACAGGGTTAGGCATACATGGGGGAAGAGTAAGATTCAAAGAATTCCAATAGCTCTTAACCCTTTCAAACATACATAATGGATGTATAAACAAGTCAAAGAATGCATGCATGGTATTCAAGCAACTAATGAACATGTATAGGGCATTTTCCTTGTCACATAAACTTATACATAACAAGTATAAGCTCTCAAGGGCATTGGTCTAGCCTCACCCATCTTTTTTGGGATTTTTGGATTTGTCTCACCCACTTTTAAGGGATTTTTGACCTAGCCTCACTCTTCTTGAGACTTTTGGCTTTGTCTCACTCATTTCTAGGGACTTTTCACCCAACCAAACCCATGTAAGCCATAATGCAATCATAAACTCATTTCATAACATATAATGGTACCATAACATGTAAACATTGGCTAGAAACATTTCTCATAGCTCAAATATACACACAAGCACTCAATGACAAGAACATAACACTTTCCTCTTGAACTCTTCTCCCCTTTCTCGGCCAAGCCTTGCTATTAAATGGCCTTTGGTTCTCCTGGCCTAAACACATCAAAAGATATATAAATCATTAATGGAAACAAGCTTTGGCATCATACACACTCTATGTGAAGCTACTTTGTTCTATGGCTCTATTATGCTTCTATACAAGACCTTATGAAGCAACTATGAGAATTCATAATCTTGACTTCCATTTCTCATTCATTTTAAGTCTCTTGACTTCATTTAGACTACTTGGAGTCATCATAACTTCATTCCCAAGAGTCTAAACACAAGTTACTTCTTTAAGTCTCATTATGGAGCTTACACTTCTATCTCACAGACCAAGGCTTCTAAATTTTTTTCAAGGTTTCCTTTGATATTCTTCTATCATATTTAATCCCTTTCTAGTCTTAGAAAAATTTAAAACTCTCCCTAGGTGCATGAAGAGCTCTTGGGCTGGACTATGCAAACATATAGCACCTATGGAGTTTGCTTGCTTTCTCTTAAGGAATTGGCACTTGTGAAGGCTTCCTGGATATGTTGAGAACTCATATATATCCTTAGATAACTTAAATTGCTACTAGGAAGTTTCATCTTAGCCTAGGTGCAATTAAATCCCTAAGTTTGCTAACTTACAATTTAATACTTCTTATTCAATTTCAATGGCATCTTCTTAATCCTCACACTCCATAACCCTTGGTTCCATCAAGAACACATGAAGAAAAACTCTCCTCCTCACTTTCTCTCTCTAAACTGAAGCTTAAATGACTTGAAAATATAAGATTTTACAAGTGTTTCAAGTAAAGTCTTATCTTAAAATGAAACTCTCTTCGTGTAGATTATTTTTCACCGATTGGCTTCTTGGAAAGAGTTTCTTTTTAGCTTGGTTCAGACCTGAATCTTCAAGTTTTTAAGAAAAGAAAACCACCATTAAAGAGCTTTTAGAGAGAGAAACAACTTTTCTAACTAGCGTGGGATGAAACGAAATCGTTTACTTACTTAAACGAGAGCTTAAACTTCTCTCTCCCTTCCTTTAATGTCACACCATGGCTACTCAAAATTCTGAAAATGAAAGCTTGGAAAAGGTGATGAGGTGTAATCTTACTTAAGAAGCCTCATTTATAATTTTTTAAAATGACCATTTTGCCCCTACTTGCTTATTTACTCTGTTTTGGCTCATTTTAACTCTTTTTTTAAAACAGTCTTTTCTATCATAAAATTTAGGTTCTCTAATTCATAAAATGCCTTTAGTTTCATTAAACTTGGATTAAAAACCTTTCTGAATGAACCAATCAAAATTTAGGTTAATTGACGCTCTAAAACGTAAACCGGAGGGGTTTAAACTATTTTAGGGGTTCCTATGGTTTCTAGGGCCTCTGAGAATCTCAGGAAACTCATTTTTCTCATTTAAAAACTCCTTCTTTGAGTTTTTAAAAAAATATCCAAAATTACAAAAATGCCACTGCATCTTTATTAAATTTCGTCTGGTTATTCTGACTTTATTTTCAAGGCACATTTGGCCTTGAATTCTCATTATTTGAAGTCTAGATTATTGTTCTAATTTTATTAGACCTCAAATCATTCTATTTGGGGAACTTCCTTTTATATTCGGTGTGTTACATACGTTTACGGAGAAACTAGACATTATGTTTCTCATGTTTACAGAGAAACCGGATGTTACATATAAAGTAGATAAGAAAAAGGTTAAGACCATCAAGGATTGGCCAATGCCTAAGAGCATAACTAAAATGCAAAGCTTTCATAGCTTAGTAAGTTTTTATAGGCAGTTTGTGAAGGATTTTAGAACACTTGCTATACCATTCACTGAGATTATCAATAAATTGTCAGTTCTCATTGGGGTGTTGACTAAGAAAATACTTTTAATTTGCTTAAGGATAAATTATATTCTTCTCCTATTTTAGCACTTTTTAATTTTATTGAGACTTTTGAAATTGAGTATGATGTCTCTAGCATAAGAATTGAGGTTGTTTTAATGCAAGAAAATGAGTTGATTGCATATTTTAGTGAAGAGTTAACTTGTCAAGACTTTAGAAATATAGCAACACTCCATCTAGTCTAAAGAATTTATGATTCACATGAATCATGATTCCCTCAAGCATTTTAAGGGCTATAAAAAGTGGAATAAAAAGTGTGCTAGATGGTTAGAGTTTATTGAAACTTTTTCCTATGTTATTTGTTATAAACATGGTAAGGAGAACATTGTTGCTAATTCATTGTCTATACTTTATGTACTTCTTACTTTTCCAAATCGCTTAGTTTTTTAATGCATTAAAGATATGTACACAAAAAATACTGATTTTGCTCATGTCTATTACGAATGCAATAGGGTTGCCTTTGGTAAATTTTTCAACCATGATAGATTTTTGTTTAGGGAAAATAAGTTATGTGTGCTTGTTCATTCATTGTATGAGTTGTTAGTGCATGAAGAACATAATACTGGCTTGATGCGTCATTTTGGTGTTAGAAAGATCTTAGCGATGTTGCATGAGCATTTTTATTGGCCTAGGATAAAAAGGAATGTCATGTAAATTTGTGATAAATGCATTGCATGTAAAAGAACTAAATCTAATTTTTCCTTAAGGTTTATATAATACCTTTACTTGTTCCTAGTGAGCCTTTAATTGATTTATCCATGGATTTTATATAGGGGTTGCTAGGCCTAGAAAATGATGTAATTCCATATTTTTGGTTATGGATATGTTTAGTAAAATGACACATTTTATTCCATGTTATAAAACAAATAATGCCACAAATATCACTGACCTATTTTTTCAAGAAATAGTGCATCTACATCATGTTTTTAAGAGTATAATGTCTTATAGGGATTAAATTCCTTAATTACTTTTGAAAAGTGTTGTGGGATAAACTTGGGACTAAATTATCACTTTCTACTACTTGTCACCCATAGATTGATGGTAAAATGGAATAGTAAATAGGATACTTACACATTATTTACCCACTGTTATAAGAAAGATTTTGAAAAAAATGTGGGAGGAACACTTGCCATTTATAGAGTTTACAAACAATAGGGCCATGCATTCCACTAAATTTTCTCATTTTAAAATTGTTTATGGATTTAACACTCTTACTCCAGTGGATTTGATTCCTTTACCTATTGATAAAATAGCTAGCTTAGATGGAAAGAAGAAGGTTGATTTAGTGAAGTCCATCCATGAAAAGGTGAAACTTCAAATAGCAAAAAAGAATAAACAAGTGGCTACCCAAGTAAACAAGGGGAAGAAGAATGTTACATTTGAACCAGGAGATTAGGTTTGGGTTCATTTAAGGAAGGGCAAGTTTCTAGCTATCATGATGTCTAAATTGCATTTAAGTCTTAGAGAAAATCAATAATAATACTTACAAGTTGGATCTCCTAGGTGAGTATAATGTGTCTGTTACATTCAATGTTTCTAATCTTTCCCCCTTTGATGTAGGTGATGACTCAAGGTTGAATCTTTTTAAGGAGGGAGCAAACGACAAGTATTATTGTGGACAAGTGTTCACAGACCCTTTACAAGTTTTGGAAAGGCAAATAACACGTGTTAGAATGAAAAGAATTAAGGAAGCAATGCAAGAATTAGTTCAAGTTTATTGGGCCGAGAATATCAATATGCAAAAAAATGCAACAATTGGAAAGATAAGCTTGAAGGAAGGAGAATTAGCTCTAATATATGTGATACAAGTTCAAGATGAGGGCTGGAACTTTTACTTAGGTATTTGGGCCTTACAGTTTGTTAGGATTCGTTTCTCAATTGTAAATAGGCTAAACATTACTTTTATCTAAGCATTACTTTTATTTAAGCTCATGTGTTTTATTTTATGTTTTGTATTATTTTTTATAACAATTAGGCTGTTCTTATTGTAAGTGGGTTAGTAATCTTATTTGGGCTAGGAATTCGTATTTATTTCCTTTTTAATTGGGCTTTTTATTGTAAATGGATTATTAATCCTACTTGAGTTAGGAATCCATATTAGTTTAGACCCTTTTGACTTTAGTCTATTAGTCGTTAGAGTTTACTTTATTGTCTTATAAATAGGTTCATGAATAGTACTTTAAGAAGATTTGGATGAATCAAAAAGTGAATTGAAGAAAGTATAAGCCACTTTCTCTTAATTCTTTTATGAAATACTATCGAACTTATCAAAGATCTCATCTTTTTTATGTTCAATCATAAGATTAGGGTTCCTAAAACTTGTTCTTCAAGAGTTTTAATCATCCTTCAATATGATTTTCTAGCTTACTTAGGTTGTGATTTAATCTTGTATGAGTTTAAAGCATTTACTGTCTAAGGATTCACATTAGGCAAATGTTCTTTAATAGATTCTGTGCTTAAGGGATAGTTGGAATGGGCATAGTTATAATTGACTTGAGTCAAAAGAAGGCCTACTTTAACATTGAACTAGAGTTTTCTTGCTTAAACAATCAGACTAATCATTGGCTAGAACTACCAAAATTCATGCAGGCCAATCTTCATTCAAATAGAAGAAGATTCACAACTAGTGATTAAACAACTAGTTTATGAATACCAGTGCATACATTCTAACTTGGTGAACCCATTGGTTACCTCTTGAAAAGCTTCAACATTTCTCAAACAGCATAATCATGCATATACCCAAGGGAGATAATGAAGAAATAAATGAGCTGGCCTAAGTGGCTTTTGGTTATAAGACTCCAACATACACCTATAAGTCCTAGGTGTTTGACAAGATCTCTTTCTTAGCAGTTAAACAAATAGCACAAGTGGTGTGACCTACAATAATTTGGTTTGACCTTAACTAAGATGTAATACCATAATTTCTTAGCTCATTCCATGCTAATACCTTATATCAATCAATACATATGAGAGGCAAGAAAATGGCATTAAAATATTGATTATTTTTGCATTGCATCGCATATAAAAATTTCATTAGGTGTTATGTGGACCATGTGAGCTCATGCTATACTTTTCCATATTTAATTACATATTACAACTCATTTGCATCATAAATTGTGACTCACAACTCAAGAAAACTGAATTGAAGCATAAAACATAGAGGTTTCTTTTCGGACAGATTTTGCCTCTTTTCTGTCCAAATTTTGAAAAATCATAACTAATTCTAGAAAAATTGAAATCACACATTATTGGCCATTCTGGAAAGCTACAGATTTCTACTTTACACTAAAAATATTCAAAAACTATAACATCCATCACAGAGGACCCTTGAAATCCAAAAATATCTAGAGGTCAAACTTCATTCTGGAACTATCACAAAATTCTGCAGCAAATTTTGAAAATGTCTAATTAATTCCAAAAAAATATAATCCATGCAAATGATATTAATATGGAAAGATGTGGATATTAGCTAGAGGATAAAAATATTTCCAGACCAACTCAGGTATTCCAGACCTCAGAATTCAATAGGACAGTAACTCAGGTCGGGTAAGGGTCCTAATACTGGATAGAATATTCAAAAATTCATATCTCCCTCTCTAGACCTCCAAATGAGGTGCTTCTAGTTGATACAAGTCACTGGGAATATCTAGTTTCTCTGTATTAAATTTTGTGGCAATTAGACATAATTTGTCCTATGGGTGATAGAGTTTAATTTCGGACCAGTGCTACAGTACCGAGGACCAAAACTAGAAAAATTTCCAACTTTGACAATTCACCAAATATTCCATAGACTTCTAAAAATTACCAACTTTAGCTTCCCAAAAATCTCTCTATAAGCTCTAAAAGCATGCCAAATTTTAGACCAAGAAGATCTCATTTGGATAAAAAGTGGTATAGCCTCCTAAAATGGTAAATTTTTGCTCCATATAGGCAACCAATTTGTCCAAATGGCTTTCTTAATTGTTTGGCACCTCTTGGGCAAGTTTCAAATCACAAATATGACTTGTAGAGACTACCCAAGTGGTCCTAAACTCCATGCATCTTATTTTGGTCTTTAAACATCTATTTATGCACTAAACACACATGCCATTCAAGGGTCCAATAACATAATTTCATGGATTTAATACTACATACATTATACATATAGTCTATACATCATGTTACATATGCTCAAGGTTTTACACAACTAAAAATAATATGTACAATGCTTCTTGACACTCCATTACAATTTAAACTACAAATTAAACAAAGTGTAGCCATTTAGTGTTCTTGGCTTACATTTCCTTGGCCTTGGGCACCACCTAGACATTTTAAACATGAGAGGGAAAGGGGAGTGAGATTCTAAGAATCTCATAACTCACACACCCATTCACACCACATTCAAGGCATACATACATCAAATATATGAATATGCAAGCATAAAGTGTGCAATAAATCTCATATCATGTCATATCAACATGTCAAGTCCACTCTCATACTCTAGGGACTTTTGGTTTAGCCTCACCCTATTTCTAAGAATTTTGGATTTGCCTCACTCTTGACCTAGGGACTTTTGACTTAGCCTCACCCATTCAAGGGACTTTTGGCCTTGTGTCACCCATGCCATGAGACTTTTGGCATCTCCTTACCTTCATCAAAGGACTTTTGGCATTACCTCACCCTTATGAGCTCTTTCCACAACCATAGTCATTCAAGAAGATACATTGGTACCAATACAATTTCAAGACATCAAGTGGCATGTTCTCAAATCACAAGAGCATATACAAGCACACAACATATACATAGGCACACAAGAATGCAAGAGAATGAGGTGGAGAGCTACCTTTTAATTTATGCGAGCTTACTTTGCTAATTCCTTTCCCTCCTTGGTCTTACAAGAGTACTTAGGTGAAGTAGGGTTCTCTTAACCTAGACATTACAAACATCACACAATTACACACTTGAAGCAAGCCAAGACACTAGTTCACTCTTAAATACACACTTGGTTCCATAATGGGCATATTGGTTCCATAAATGATCCATTGAAGCAACTTATATCATCCAAGTTCTAGGCTCCATTCTCTTGTTATTTCTAGACTTCTTGGACTCATTTAAGGTCCTTGGAGTCATCACATATTCAATTGCACCATTGGAAGACTAAATTGCTTCATAAGGCACCATTATGGACACTATTGTCCCATCTCCCAACCTATGGCTCCTAAATTTTTCCCAATGGTTCCTCCCATCTTCTAACATCATATGGAGTCCCAAACCAAGGCTAGAACAAATTAAAACACTCCCTAGCCCTATGAATCCTTCTTAGCCAAGACAAGCACATAATGGAGTTTCAAAATTTTTCTTGATGGGAGAGCCACTTGGGAAGGTTTCTAGGGGTCTTAGGAGATCAAGGAAACATTCAAATAGTCAAGGAATTACTCACACAAAATTAGATTTTACAAAACTCTAAGAAAGCCTACACTTTTCTATCTTGATTTCCTTTAGTTTTTACTTGAATTTCTTGCCATATTCTTAATCCTTGCACTCTTTTTCCTAGGTTTCTCCCTTGGTTCTGCCCAAAATTCATCTCCTTCTATCCCCCCTAGGCTGGCCGAAACTACTACAAAGAGGATCAACCAAAATGAAGCATCAAGAATGGAAAAATACTTTAGTTTCAAGCTTGTTTTCAAAGCTTTTCTTCCTTGGTTCCCTTCTCCTTGGCAAATTCATATTTTTCCCCTTAGGTCTGGACCAAAAACAAAACCAAATCATTCAAAAAAATCCATGGAAAGAAAGGAGGAAGAGAGAAGAACAAGATTGGAAGAAGATGGAGCAAGAAAATCCATGAAATTATCTAGTTTCTCTTTAGTTTTCTTCCTCTTTTTCTCCTCCTTCTTGTGTGCCTAAGAGAGAAAAATAACTTATGTATTTTGGGCAGAAAATTTCGTGCTCAATAAAAGGGAGAAGATGGAAGAAAAGTGTGGAAGTGTTTAGGATATTTTAGAAGTTTTTATTTCCAATTTTGCCTTTCCATAATGGCAATTTTGTTTTAGCTTCGTTTTAGCTTCTTTTTGAGAACTGTCTTTTCCATCATAAAATTTAGGTCCCAATTTAATAAAATGCATATGGAATCACTCAATTTGGAGCTAAAACTTTCCTGAACGAACTGGTCAAAGTTCGGGTCAACTGACGTTAAAAAACTTACATCGGAAGGGCTTTACCAGTCCCAGGGCTTCCCATAATTTTTGGGGCCTCTGAGAACCTTGGATAACTAAAAATTTTCATTTGAAAAGCCTTCTTACATGATTTTCCAAAAGTTGCACTTATTTACAAAAATGTCATTACATTCCGTCAGTTTTCGTCGTAAATTATTTCTCCATCCTACTCCGTTTTTCTTTCCGTCTGAGCCTAAAATTATCATTATTAGGAGTTTAGGACTCAACCAAAATTTTTGGGACATTATTTAGGTCATTTCAGAGGACTTACTTCTATATGGCTCATTTTGTCATTTTACAAAAATTACGTTCATTACACAAGAACCATTAATCGAGGATGAGGAATTGCAAGAGTGCACCTTGAATACAAAAAGGAATCCCTCAGTGCCATAAAGAGGTGCAACATCATGATAAGGTCAAGGATTGTATGGAACTAGATTAAACCTTAACCTACCACATGAGGAAATTGAAACTACTTCGATCTTTTAAGAAAGTCTAGACTTGTTATGACTAGAGGGTGTCATTCACTAATCCCCACCATTGGTTAGTACAACTAAACTAGAGTCAAGCCATAACTAGTTAAAGGGACCAAATCATGAAGGAGTAGAACTAGTCCTACTAGGATAAGACAAAGGACAACTGAGTGCAATTAAATTTAATTTCCTAATGTAGGACTAGATGTAGTCAAATATGTTTGAATTGGGATTAGAACAGCTAGATCTAATTAAGGATTGGAGGATAGAAATAGTCAATCATATTAGAAATCCTTCAATTAAGGTTAATTAAAAAGTAAAGAACAAGGTGTTGAATTACATTCTATGTAAAGATATCCTATACAAGAAAAGCAAAGAAAGCGTGCTATTAAGATGTCTTACTACACAAGAAATGATAAGAGTGATCGCTGAAGTCTATGAAAGATTGTGTGGCCCACACTAGGTTGGGCTAAAGATGAGAGGAGTTTTATGAATATTAATTGCGAACCATAGCTAAGGACTGCATCAAGTATGCAAAAGGTCCAAGAATGTCAGAAGCATGGAACCTTCAGACATATGCCAATTACTCAACTTCATTTTATTGTGAAACCATAGCCATACAAAGGATGAGACTTAGATTTGACTTGCAAAATCTACCCACCTTCATCCAAAAGGCATGCCTTCACCATCATAGCCACTAACTACTTCATCAATGGGCAGAAATTTTTCCTACAGAGAAAGTAAGGCAAAAGGACATGATTAGGTTCATGAAGCAACATATTATCTATGGATTTACCTTGCCTCAAACAATTGTAGTTGATCAAGGGAAAACATTTATAGAAGAAAAAATAAAGGTCTTTGCCCAATAATTTGGCTTCAAACTTATTCATTCAAGCCCCAACTATGAACAAGCTAATGGCTAAGCTAAAGCTACCAACAAAACCTAAATTAGATTAATAAAGAAATCCATTAAAGAACAATCAAGGAAATAGCATCAAGTTTTACTTGAAGTTTTATATGACTATAGAAATTCAATCAAAATAGCCACAATCACTACTTCTTTCATGTTAGTTCATGGAGTTGATGTCGTGCTACCATTAGAAATCATAGTTAGGTCCTAGAAAATGGCTCAACAGAACAACTTAATAGCTAATGAGTATATTAAAGAGTTAATGTCGTGCTACCATTAGAAATCATAGTTCGATCCTGTAGAATGGCTCAATAAAATAACTTGATAGCTGGTGAGTATATTTATGCCATGTGTATGGAGTTAGATAGTTTGGATGATGATTGCTTGATTGCTCTGAGGCACATCAAGCTAACAAAAACCAAGTCATGAGTACATATAATAAAAAAGTCAAGCCTTAACAATTTGGATTAGAGACTTAGTTTGGCAAACTTGACTACTAGTTGTGGTATAAGATAAAAAATGTGGTAAGTGGTCTCTAAATTAGGATAGACCATTCATAGTTAGCCAAGTTATTCACGGGGAAGCCTATCATCTACTAGATATAGAAGTGATAGAAGAAATAAAGTGTTTAAATGGCAAATATCTAAAGAAATACTATCCTTTTATAGTTGAAGAGCAAAACATAGAAGAAGAAGGAAGTTAAAGTGCTACTTATTGAAATGTTCTCTCAAAGTCACGGCCTAACCTCATAGCTAAATATGCAAAATAAAGAAAAAAGAAAAAAGGAAATGGTGTGGTCTAATATGCTTCTTGGAGCTAAAGATATCCCTTGCGACCGCTAGAGTTTGCTTCTCTAAAGCTTCTACAAGCTCTTGTGCAACACCATAATTCTCTAGCTTGTCTTATGCTATCTCCATGTCTCATACCATATATTTTATGAAGAAGCAAGGGAAATGACATTAAAATAATGAGTATTTTTGAGTTATGTAGCGTGTAAATTTTTTATTCAGTGTCCTGTGGACCATATGAACTCCTTAAACTCATTCTCATATTTAATTACACTAATAAAACTCAAAACCATCCAAGAAAGTGGCCTAGAACTTGTGCAAGTGGAAGAAACATCCAAAATATCATAGTACAGCCTCGGCCAGAATTTCCCACTTTCTATCCCAAACTTTGAAAAACATAACTAATTCTAAAAAAATTAAAATCATGCATTCTTACCATTATGGAAAGAGACAGATGTCTAATTTATCCTAAAAATATTTCCAAGTCATAAAACATTAAGTAGAAGACGTTTGACATTCAAAAAATAACCAAGGTCTCAACTATCTGGGCTACTATCACAAGTTACTGTCATAAACTTTGGAAATTCATAACTAATTCTAGAAAAATATAAACATGAAAATTCTATCATTTTGAGAAGCCATATATGTTAACTATAAGAGAAAAATATCTCCATACCTCGTCCAGTTCATTTAGGAACTGAATTATGATGGAATAGTATAGGAGGTCAAGTGATGCTATTGGTACTGATATTAAACTTCAAAAATTCATAACTCTCTGCTCAAACCTTCAAATGAGGTAATCTTGGTGGCCAAAAAAACCTTATGACCTCTAGTTTATTTCTATAAAATTTCACAAGCATTGGACACTATTTGGCTCTCGAATGACACAATACAAAACTAACCATATGAATAGTACATGCACCAGAGTAATAGAAAAATCCCAACTTTAAAAATTCATAATTAATTCTATAGAGCTCTGATTTTTTATACTTTAGCTTTCCAAAAAGCTCTAGATAGGATCTATATGTGTGCTAAATTTCATGGGCAAATTCATTCATTTGGTCAAATTTTGATATTGGGTTGCAAATTGGTCACTTTTGTGCCATATAATGGGTCCAAATGGTTCATTTTGAGTTCCAAGGCCACCATGACCCCTTGAGCACGTGGGAATCCACCAAAATGACATTCTAAACTTCTCCCAAAGGTGAATAAACCCAGAATTTGCAAACTCACTTTCTCACCCCATGTTATACACAAAATTACATAATGCTAGTTTTGATATTCCATACCCAAAATGCACCATACCATTCATATAACATTAAATCTCATTTGTACATCATACATTATCATAATTATACATGTTCATGTTGTCATAGGACATATACAACAATGGATTAAAATATTTGCCACTCATATGGCCATAAAGAAGCAAAATCAAGACACTTTCTTGTCATATCCTCATCTTCCAAGTTGTTGGCTCCCATTACCTTGTCCACTTGGTCTACCTAGCATGTTAGAACATTAGAGAGGAGGGAATGAGATTCAAAGAATCCCAATAGCTCATCTCCCATTTCAACCATGCATAAAGTATGCAAAGCAAATCTTGAAAATGCATGCATGAGTATAATGGATGACATGATCATTCAGGATGCATTCTTAACATGTGAGTAAGTCATACAAAACATCCATAGGCTAGCCAAGTAAGTGGATTAGCCTCACCCATTCACTTATAGATTTTGGACTTGCCTCATCTATTTTCTAAAGGAGGTTTTGGCTCAACCTCACTCTTAGGAGACACTTTACTTTGTCTCAACCATTTCTAAAGGTTCTTGGCTCATCCTCACCATGGCTAAAAGTTATTAACTTCTCCATACTCAAGCAAACCCAAACAAACATAATAAACATCATTTGAAAATATAATGCATCATCATGGTACCATGGAATAAGATCTCATGCTAGAACACTTTTCATAGCTTAAAACACACATACACACATTTAAAAACAAGTCAAGCATACATTCATGCATGAGAGAAGGAGGAGTGAGCTACCTTGGTTGCAATCACACACTTTTCTCCTTGAATTTGCTTTCCCTTCCTCAGTCTCACATACACAAAGGTGTTGGATTGATTTCTCTTGTCCTAAACACAATTTATGGAAGCCAATTAGGTTCATGGAATCAATTCTAAAGCTACACATCTTCTTTAAGCACTAACTTAGTTTAATAATCCCTTTATGGTTCCAAGAATGCACCTAATGAAGCAACTCTCATCAAATGAGTTTTAGGCTCTAATCTTTCCTTTCATATATGATTCTTTACTCCTTTTTAAGTTTCTTGGAGTCATCACACAATTAAAACAAAGAGTCTAATTACATGTTGCTTCCTTAGGTCATATTATGGAACTTATAAGGCCATTTCACTTTCTATGATTTCTAAACTTTTTCCAAGACTTTCCCTCATCTTCACTCATCATATATGACTCAAAAATGGGCTTGGAACAAATTAAAACTATCCCTAGGTGCCTCATCTCTTCTAAGCTGAGACTATGCTTGGTTTTAGCACTTATGGACTTTGCTTTATTTTCTTAATAGAAAATGCATATGGGGAGCTTCTTAGGGATCTTAGGAGCTCATTTAAACACTTGTTTAGGTTTAAGAATTAAGATATCAAATCAGATTTTACAAGGAACACTTGAAACCCTAACTTTGCTATATTGTAATCTAATGGTTCTTTGGTTGTTTTCTTTGCATATCCTTATTCTCTACACTTTGTTTCCTAAGATTCACCTTTGGTTCTACCAAAAATCCAAGCCCTCTTGTAGCTTCTCATGTTGGATGAACCAAGGAAGAAGAGGGAGGAGGAGTGGCTACCATGAGATGGAAGATTTACCTTATTTTTCCTTGTTTTCTTGCTTGATTCTTCCTTTCTTTGGCCTTCTCTCTTCAAATCCGAATTTTAACCTGTGTTCTTCCCTCAAAACGGATCCATAAACTTCAATATAACCATAAGAAATAAAGGGAAATGGAGAAGAAGAGGTTTGCTAAAAAAAACATGAAAAACAACTAAGAATCCATACCTTTCTACCTTATTTTCTCCTTCCTTTATCCTCCTCCTGGTGTGCCTCAAACCCTAGCTCTCTCCTCCAGTTTAGGGTAGAAACAATTATGTCTAAGTGAGTGAGGAGGTGGGACACCCTATATATATATAGGTGGGGTTCAAGAAAGACTTTTCAAAAATTCTAATTTTACACTTTTGTATTGGCATTTTCGTTTTTAGTTCATTTTACCTCCTTTTTTAGAACCTTTTTCATTATAAAATTTAAGTTCCTAATTTATAAAATGCCTTTAGAATCACTCAAATCAGAGCTAAAACCTTTCCAAATAAATCCATCAAAGTTCAGGTCCACCGTCATTAGAAAACGTTCACCGGAGGGGTTTTAACTATCTCGGAGCTTCTCATGGTTTTCAGGGCTTATGAGAAGCTCAGAGAACTCAAAAATTTCATTTAAAAAGCCCTCCTATGTGAATTCTAAAATTTTCTCAAAATTACTAAAATATCATTACGTTTCATCAGTCTTTCATTCAATTTTGTTTCTTTATTTTAGCTTTATTTTTCTTTCCATTGGAGCCTAGGATTCTCATTTTTAGGAGTTTAGAATGCAACTCAAAATTTTTAAGACCTTTACTAATTCATTTCAAGGGACTTGCTTTCAAAACATATCCATTTCTGTCGTTTAACAAAAATTGGATATTACATCTTATATGACAAGGGGTGGTTCATCATGGCTAATTTAATTTTTACTAATGATTGCTCTAAAACGATAGTGAGGAATAAGACTTAAAATCACTAGGCGGCTTTCACCATAAGATGATCAAGGCCTAACTCTTTCTGCAAGATAAGCTCTTGGTCCTTAAGCTTGTGAAGTTTCATCTTGATTGGTTCACCCTTCTGTCCTAAGTTGATCTCTTGCCATTTAATGTCCTTTAGTTGGCCCTCTTTCTCCATTATTTGAGCTTGCAACTTATTAGCATCTTTTAATAAGTTTTCTATCTAAAGCAGTCTAGACTTTAATTGGGCACACAAGTTAACAACCTCGATTTCTGCCTTAATGTACTGATTTTCAAGAGGGTAAAACTAGCTAGTCAATTTAGAGAATTTAGTCGAAAACTTTTCAAAATGGGTTAGTAGATCTTCGATTAAGTTTACATGCTTGAGGTTTTCTACTAAAGCTATAGATATGATTAGGAAGTCTTGTTGTGCCATCTTTAATACAAATTTCCACTCATATGGGACCAAATAGATATGAGCATAGTACATTAGTTGGTAAAGAAGAGTATGAAATGTTAGAAGCCTCACAATAGAAGGAAATGGAGATTGGAGATTGCCTTTACAATGGAAGGAAATGGAACTAGAGAAGTACCAATGGAAATAGTCATGGGATTGATGAAGCAGGTTCAAAAACTGAAAAGCTATCATCAAAGGAGTCTACATAGTCTAAAATAAACTACCATTAGTCTTGTATATACCAAAAGGGATATAACAATAGAAGATTTATGTAACACCATATATTTCTAACTCATTTCATACACATTTGCATGCTCACATGAAACATGCCATGAAAGAAGTGAGAAAATCCATTAAAATAAAACATTTTTTTGTGTTGTGTCGTGTATAAAAATTTTATTCGGTGTCACGTAGATCATATGAGCTCATACTACACATTTTTCATATTTAATTACATGAATACAACTCATTTGAATCATCAAAATTGGCCTATTTCTTAAGGAACTCGAAGGAATGCATAAAATATACATGTTAAATTTCGGTCAGAATTTGTCCCTTTTCTGTCCAAACTTTGAAAAATCATAACTAATTTTAAAAAACTCAAAATCATACAATCTTGGCCATTCTAGAAATCTACACATGTCTACGTAAGGGTAAAAATATGTCTAGACCATAAATTCCAACATAGAGGATGTTTGACATTCAAAAAGGTCCAGAGGTCAAACTATCCACTGATGCTGTCACAAAATTCTGCAGCAAACTTCAAAAATGTCCAATTAATTCCAAAAAAATTCAATCTATGCAAATGATACCAATATGGAAAGATGTGGATGTTAAATAGAGGATAAAAATAACTATAGACCAGTTCAACCATGTCCAGACCTCGAAATCTAATCAAACAGTAACTAAGGTCTAGTGGAGTTCCTGATACTGGACACATTCTTTGAAAATTCATATCTCCCTCTCTAGGCATCCAAATTGGGTGCTTCTAGTTGACACAACTCACTATAAATTTCTATTTTCTCTATATAAACTTTCATGATCATTGGATATCATTTGAGCCATGTGTGATAGATTCTATTTTTGGACCTGAGTGAATAGTGACATGACCAAAACCAAAAAATTTGCCAACTTTGGAAATTCATCAAATATTTTGTGGACCTCTAAAAATTATGTTCTTTATCTTTCCAAAAATCTCTCAACAAACTCTAATTGCATGCCAAATCTCATATCAAGAAGAGCTCATTTGGCTAAAAAGTAATATAGGATTCTATTATGGTCAATTTTGACTCCATATAGGATACCAAAATGTCCAAATAGCTTTTCTTGGCGTTTGGCACCTCTTGGGCAAGTCCAAAAGCATAATTAGGACTTGTATGAGCTACCCAAATGGTCCAACCCTTATGCATCTCATTTTGGCCATCTCATCCACACATATGCATAAATCCATAATACCCTTAAGGAAGCAAATTTGCCATCATACATTCAAATCACATTCTAATGGTCCCATAATATATTCTCTCATTCATATAGGACATATAAACCTAATTACATATGTTTGTAACATCATAATACATATGCATCTATTAATTGCATCATTTGCCAATGGAATGGCTTTAAAGTAGCAAAAACACATTCTTGAATGTCATACTCTCATCCTCAAGGTGGTTGGCTTCCATTACCTTGTCCACTTGGTCCACCTAGCATGTTAGAATATTGGAGAGAAGGGAATGAGATTCAAATAATCCCAATAGCTCATCTCCCATTCAATCATATATAACATATGCAAAGCGTGTCTAATATGTTAACATGTGCAAACATTCAAGTGACATTTTCATCATTTGAGAAAGTCATACATAGCATACAAAGGTTTGCCAAGCAAGTGCATTTGCCTCACCTAATTTCTTGCGGATTTTGGACTTGCCTTACTCATTCTTTAAGAGATCTTTGGACTCAATCATGCTCTTAGGAGTCCATCTTGCTTTTGGGAGACTCTTTGCTTTATCTCAACCAATCTTTAGGGGTCTTGGCTCATCCTCACCATGGCTAAGGGTTCTTGGCCTCACCACACTTAAGCAAACCCAAGCACATATCATAAACATCATATGAAAGCATATTGTAACATCATGGCACCATGGGATTAAAGTCATGCTAGAATACTTTTCATGGCTTAAAAATACACATACATACATTCAATACAAGCTAAGCACACATCCATGCATGAGAAGGTGGAGAGAGTTACCTTGTACACAATCACACACTTTTCCCTTTGAAAGAATGCTCCCTTTTCTGGCCACACACATATAAAAGTGTGGGGATGCTTTCTCTTAGCCTAGACACAATTATGGAAGCCAATTAGGTTCATGGACTCAATTCTAACGCCATACAACTTGCTTAAACACTAGGTTGCTCTATAAATCTCATTATGGTTCTATAATTGCACCTAATGAAGCAACACCCCTCAATAAATTCTAGGCTCCATTCTTTCCTTTCAAATATGATTCTTGTCTACTTTTAAGCCTCTTGGAGTCATCACACAAGCAAAACCAAGAGCCTAACTACATGTTGTTTCTTTAGGTCTCATTATGGAACATAAAGCACTAACTCACTTTCTATGGTTTCTAAATTTCTCCCAAGGCTTCCCTTCATATTCATTCATCATATATGACTCAAAAATGGGCTTAGAAAAATTTAAAACTCTCCCTAGCTACACAAACCCCCTTAGGCTGAGGCTATGGAAGAAATGGGTTTTTTGGAGTTTGCCTTATTTTCTCAAGGGAGGATGCATATGGGAAGCCTCTTAGGGATCTTGGGAGCTCATTTAAACTCTTATTTAGGCCTAGATATTATCATACAAAATCAAATAAGGTGCACTTGAAACCCTAGGTTTTGCACCTTGAAATTTCATGGCCTTTTCTTGAGTTTCTTTTCATATTCTTACTCTCCTCCCTTAAATTCATGGAATTCACCTTTGGTTCCCATCAAAATTCTAGCCCTCTAGCATCTACATACATAGGGTGAAATATGGAGAAAAAGAGGGTGGAGTAGCTACCATGGGATGCAAGATTTACCTTGTTTTATTGCTTTTTCTCACTTGAATCTTCTGATCTTTGAGCTCCTCTCTTCAAATCCGAATTTTTTCCTTAATTTCTCCCTTAAAATAGATCCATATGCTTCATTATAATCATAGGAAATAAAGGAGAATGAAGGAGAAGTGGTTTGGAAGAGAAAGAGCATGAAAAACTACTAAATTTCTATACCTTAAGCCTTTGATTTCTCCTCCTCTTTTCCTTCCTCTTGTGCGCCACTCTCCCTAGAGTTTTCCTCTAGTTTTGGGCAGAACTTGGTTGTGCAACATGAAGGGAAAAGAAGGGTGCATCATATTTATAGGTGGGAGGAAGTTACACTTTTCAAAAATTTTCATTTTTCCCTTCATTCTTGGCATTTTCGTTTCTCCTTCGTTTTAGCTCCTTTTTGAGAACTGTCTTTTCCATTATGAAATTTAGATTCTCAATTTAGTAAAATGCCTTTAGAATCACTCAAATTGGGAGCTAAAACCTTCTTGAATAAATTCGTCAAAGTTTGGGCACACTGACATTAGAAAACATCCATTGGAGGGGCTTTAGCTATCTCGGGCCTTCCCATAGTTTTCAGGGCCTCTGAGAACCCTGGAGACCTCAAAACATTCATTTAAAAAGCCTCCTATGTGAATTTCAAAATTTTCTCAAAATTACGAATATGCCATTATGTTTCGTAAGTTTTCTGTAAGAAATTATTTCTTTATTCTAACTCTATTTTTCTTTCCATCTGAGCCTGGGATTCTCATTTTTAAGAGTCTAGAATGCTTCCTAAAATTTTTAGGACCTTAACTACATCATTTCAGGGGACTTCCTTTTGTATCCGATGAGTTTCATTCATTTATAGAGAAACCATACATTCCGTTTCTTACGTTTTTTCTCGTTTTCAGAGAACTGGATGTTACATTTCTCCTGCTTAAATAAATTTCGTCCTTGAAATTTGGGGTATGCTTTCCTTTTACTCTTTTCTTTTTTGGCTAATTACTCTTTTCTTTTCTAGCTAATCGGTCTTTTCTTTCCCTTCTTCTTGGCTCTATATACTTTTCTTAACAATTTCACTTGTTTGGATTTTCTCTCAGCCAGGAGATTTTCATTGCTAGCCCATAATGAAGGCTCTATTATTATAGAGTACTGGCCAATTCTTCCTATAAGGGAAAGAAATTTCTAACTCTTGAGGCCTATCCTGGGAAAGCTTACTAATCTTATTTGATTTGTTTTAACCCATCTATAGAGGTTAACATTCTTTTTAGTAGACTCATTTACATATCTCAGGAGGTGACTTATTTCGTATTATGTCTCCTGTATCCTTTCCCAACAACTCATAAAATCTCATCATCTTTTCTGACCATTAGAGCCATTAGAGGTTTCTATCTATCTGCTTATTTACATGTTCTGTCCACTGTTTATCTCTACATTCTTTCTTACCAACTCATCCCATGATTACAATTCATATGTTTTCTGTCACAGGCCTCACATTTCAATTACTTATTAGGATTATAACTCCTTTGAGGAGTTTTAACTTTCAATAATCCCCACTTCTCGATTTATTACTACTTCTATCTCTGTGGGCTAAGACTTTTCCTCACTTTCTTTACTCACTTATAGTGGCATTTTATAGTCCCTCATTTCAATACTAATAGGCCTAACATGTGTGTCTCATATTGGCACCGAAGAGCGATTACCACTAACTACTGCTGGGCTCTAATCAAATGCTAGATATTCTCATAGTTTTGCCCACTAGAGATATACTGTACCACTTACCTTATGTAAAACTACACCTGATCCCTTTCTGAATACATAAGTTAGCATGTAGGAATCTCTCTATCCCTCGGTCAGGGCTAATATCTACTGGGTAGTTGTTCATCTGGCTCTAACTCTGGAAAGCTAATTTCTTGCTTTCCGCATCCCATATACTATGCTCATCTTTCAAGAGAACTAGTCAGTGGTCTAACTGTCTGAGTAAAGCCTTGATATCTCTATGGCAACGGTCTACCAGACTCAGAAGGTCTCTAGTCTCTAAGACAAAAGCTAGCTAAAACTGTACTGGTCTATGAGACTAACTACTCTGTAAAAACTATCTCAAGCAATCATCTCACGAAAGAACCGGATGTTACAAGTTACATACCTTGAAACTTGGTGGTAGTTCAACAAACATAGAGGTCTTTGCTCGATCGATAGAACAAACAAAGGGGACATCCTTTAGAAGCTCATCCGCAGTCAAATCCATAAGAGTTAAAGTGTTTGAATAAACTTATATTTGAGAAAAGGAAGGAGAAAAATATAGATGGATACAAGGAAACATGGTAGGTTCCTAGTTAATCAATAGAAAGCTCGTTAAAATTGCCACATCTAATAGGGTAGAAGTTGCCATACCAAAAGGAAAAAGAAAATATTTTTGGAATGTCTACCATTAACAGCTAAAGTGCATTAAAAATCCATACGTCCCTTGTAACAACCCTAATTCTTAATTATCATGATTAGGCTTAATTATACTATTAATGATCATAAATCAAGGCCTAAAGTTATTACAATTAATTAAATTGGGAAAAAAGTGAAGAAATTTGAACCTTGATATTATTATGGTTATTAGCCAAACCATCACAATTATTTAAGTTTATAAGTAATCCTAGTTATCAATTAAGAACCTTTGATACATATCATTACTTATTTCAATTCACAAAATCCTCCTGTAATGTTCCCAAGTTATTACATAACCTTAACATAGTGAAATTCAAGGTTTCTAGGTCAAAATAATAGTTTAGAAAAGCTTCGGCGTGACTTAGTATGCCCGTGCTGCGACATAAGGGGCTACGGGAGCTTAAAATAAAAAATACAAACCTTGTGTTGTGAGTTAGGCCTTTTGTGCCACAGTGAAAGTGCTCTTGGGAACCTACTATTCACATTGTCGCAATTCTCAACGTGATGAGCCTATATGGTGCCATGGTGAGAAAACCTCTTAGAACTCACCAAGCTTGCCTCCCGACGCTCATCTCAGCGAGCTTCCCTTGTGCCACAACAAGTTTGCTCTCTGTTACTCTCCTTAGGTAAATTTCTTACGTTGTGCCGCGATGAGGCATCTCATGTAGCAACACTCCTAGCTTCTAGGTCTTCCTTGGCTGTGACTTAGGTAGTTTTGGCCACGACTTAACCCTTTTTTGCACCTAAACTCCCTAAAATTCGTCCCATATATATCAGACCTCCTTCTAGTAACATCTTAGGGTCATTCTACCTTAATTTGTGAGGTTTAATAGCATCCTACTATCCAAATTGCTTAGCATACCAATTCTAATTAATTCAAAAATTAGGTTTTGATCTCTACCTATTTATCTACTATTTATCAGCAAATCATGAACTTTGACACAAGGAATACTAAAAGCCACTACCATTGTCATTCAAATATAAATTTCAACAGAGGTTCCATACAATACTAGTCTAAGTCAACATTTAAGGCAATGCATGATTACATTCTCAAATGATAAATCATATCTCAAAGTCAACAAGTTTTCATATTAGATGTAAATGCGTGCATACATCATATTCTATATTTGTATAAGGTCTAGCTCCCTATTAGATATATCATAGATCACCAAAACAAACTCCTACACTTAGAAATATGATTACATGATGATGCTATACAAAAGAATAACAAAAATTAGCATTTATTCTAAACTAGATCAACCTAAGTGCAGCATTCCCCATACAGGGTTACAGCTCATGGATGTTCATCCACTTACTTCCCTTTATATTTACCTGAAGAGCTTTCACTTGAAATAGTTAGTCCATGAAATAGGGTAAGATGCAAATTTTAGTAACCAGAGATAAATTCTATTCATATATTTCAAATTAATCAACATATATGTATTAAATCATATAAGTATTAGAAACGACATGATATCAAAAAAATGAAATATTTAAGTTACCAGTGATCACTATCTCATACTAGCAATCACACACATGTTAGGCCAATAACACTAGGAGAGGCCCATCAATGGCACTAACTTTCCAATAAGCACAACTTGGACTCAGTGCATACAAGAGTTTGATCACAATTCGACAGCCGCACCAGAGCTTCACTATGGACTCACAAGGTCCAATCAAAACATATTAGATAGTTAACTATTCATTTAGTATTTAAAATCATACATGTATAGTAGATAAAAAATTAAATTGAATATATGCAAGGAATAAAAATTAATCCTGGTTACCTCACTTTGTGGACAATCCTTGAAGGCTAACAATAGTGCCAAAATCACTCTATGATCATAAAATCAAATAATCACTACTCTTAATTGTCATTTATAATTGTAAACCAAATACCTATAGAATTAAACTCATCATTTATAGTAGCAAACTAAATACCTATAGAATTAAACTACTAAGAAGTACCTAAAAGAGACTTACTTAGCCACTACCAGTTCAAAATCGGATTTGGTGCTCTCACACCAGAACCTCAAGATTCCTCTCAATTTTATGAGCAAATTCATACAAAATTAATGCCCATATTATAAATCAATTATAAGGATCTCAAACTAGCAGAAAATGCATTAAAATGGGAAGGAAAATACTTACCTAACAATACCCTTAACCTCAACCTCTGAAAATCCACCATGAAAGCACCAAACAAGTTCAGTTTTTGGTGGAAGATGAAAATGCTCCAAATGAAAAACTAATTGGTTCAAATTGAAATGGAAGAAGAGAGGATTAAGTTATATATATGTTATCTTGGCTAAATCTTGCTCTAGAAGTGAGAAAAGAAGGAAATGTGCCAAGAACTCTAGCCACCTCTCAAGACCTCTGAATTTTCTTTGCTCTCAAAGTGTTTCTGCAGAATGAGGGAAAGGCTAAAGTAGTTTTAGGATTTAAGTTAGGTTGTGGGCTGACCCAAAGGCCCAAATCCAAGTGGGTTTAGATTTTTAGCTTGTTGGGTCAAACTTTATGGGTAGGGCTACAAAAATTTTGAGGTTAAGGATGGAATATGCTGATTCAATAGCCTAAGATTTATTTGGACCCATTTCTCTAAGTTTTAGGCTAAGGTTAAATGAGCTCTTGTCTCACTCAAATCCATTTCTAAGTTTTGGGCTTTCTAAAATTAAGTTAGAACTACAAGAAAACTAGTGTTGGGCTCTCTTAGTTAGCTCATGGCATAATTAAATTGTTCATAAGCCCAAATTAATTATCCACTTCTCTTGATTAATTTTTTTCCTAATTAGACCCATATTAACTCCTAATCCATCATAATTATTCTTAAATAATTTTCAGGTGTTAGATCCCTCCATACGTTGCCAAAATGAGGTTTAAGATAAGCAAACAATAATTTAAAAGTTGATAAGGAAACAAGCCAAATTTGAGAGCAAAAAGATGATATCAATAATGAAGGGCATGTTTGAAATAAAAAGAGTACAATCTTGATGAATAAGGAAATATTGTAACTACTTGAAAAATGCTTGGGCAAACTAAATTTGTAGAAGTAGCCAGAAAGTGAGGAACCAAACGTGTTAGCACTAAAAATCATAAGACTACTAGTAGTAGCTAATGGCTAGGGATAGTCAAGAGAAATTAAATCGAGAACTAGAAACAAAGAACCAATGCAAAGTGTTAGTCAAAGGACCATGTGCCAGTCAAATTCCCCTTAACCAACCAAATCCATATCATTAGTCGTAGACCCATGCCTCATGTAACAAAATGCTAGCAAAATAGAAAGGCATGAATCCAACAAAATAGCAACCTTTAAAGGTAGTTAGACATCACAATTTCTATTCCCAGCCACTAAGCAAGCACAACGATATGAACATGAAAATGGGCTATTGAAGATCATGTAAAGGATGCTAGAAATTAAGAACAACTACCATGAAGGATACACAAAAACCTTTCAAAAAACTTGTTTTATAACTTCTTTTAATTTCAACCTTTTATTAGCTTTATTTACAACTTTTATTTACATGTTTTATTTATAGCTTTTAATCTAATTCTGATCAAGTTGTATTTAGTTTTTTTCAAAGTTCTTCTATTGTCATTTTCAAAGCTTGTATAGTTTATGCAATTCGATTCAATATTTACTTTTCATCTACAAGTTGTACATTTTCAATCCCAATTCATTGTTGATCACTTCATCTTAAGCTTAACTACATTTAAGACTTAAGGGACCCTTTTTTTTTAAGAAAATTGTATTTTGTCTCCTCTATTGACTTAAAAAGAGGGATTAAAAAGTTAATTTTTTGAGTCCAATTTTATGACAAGGTCATACCAACTTTATAGCCAATAACATAACAATAGACACAAAATATATACATGACTTACATGATAATAACCCGATAGACTAACATTGCAGATGAAAGACAAAGTCAACTTGACTTGAACCATGAAAGAAAATGCTACTTACATTTTAGTGCATGAAGAAGGGGGCTCGTTTAGAACTAAGATGCTAAATTTCTTAAGCACAAGGCATAATTCACTTCAAAAAGTCTCGACTTGAAAGGCATATTATAAATATATTAAGTATATAGAGCAAATTATATAAACCTTTTTAAATTTTGTTAAAATTACACACACTTTCTATTTTTAAAATATATTTAGATTTCTTTTGAAACAAAAAAATTTAAACTACACTTGTGTACAATTTATTTTATTTTTACTAAAATACCCTCTATTAATCTAATCACACTTTTTATAAAAAATATTTTAATAAATAAAATTTAAAATTAAACTAAAATATATACTTTAAAAATAAAGAAAATATACTATGTAATTTTAACAAAATTTAAAAAAAATTATAATTCACTCCAATATTACCAATCCCTAATTAGAAAAACACTAGCAAACACAAAATACATACATAACTCACATGATAATAACTCGATAGACCAAGATTGCAAATGAAAGACAGCCAACTTGACTTGAACAGTCAAAGAAAATGCTAACTATATTTTGGAGCATGAAGAGGGAGGCTCATTTGGAACTAAGATGCCGAATTTGTTGAGTACAAGGTATAGTTTACTTCAAAAAGTCTCAACTTCAAAGGCACATTATAAATATATTAAGTATGTAGAGCAAATTACATAAATTTCTCTAAATTTTGTTAAAATTACATGAACTTCGTCTTTATTTTTAAAATATATATAGATTTCTTTTGGAACAAAAAATTAAATTACACTTATGTATAATTTATTTTATTTTTATTAAAATATTCTCTATTAACCTAAGTATATATTTTTTTATAAAAAATATTTTAATAAAAAATTTAAAATTAAACTAAAATATATACTTTAAAAATAAATAAATGTCTTTGCAATTTTAACCAAATTTAAACGAAATCTGTATGATTTACTTTCATATTTACGGATTAAGGGATTCATTACTTCTGTGGTTAGCCTCAACATCAAATAAATAAAGAGGGAAAAAAAATAACAAGGAAACTCCAAATATTCCAAAACCAAGGATAAGATTAGGTCAATTACTAAACTTCTTCATATAAAACAAATTTCTTAGCTTATCTAGCTTAACCACTATGCTATTTGATTGAAGGAATTCAGGTAAGATTGGGCTAATTGCTAGACTTCCTCATATAAAACAACGCAAGTCTACATCAATCTTCAGTATCAAATATAAAGTTTCCGTTGGTCATAACACTTTACGAGCTTCATACACTTTACGAGCTTCATACTCATTTATTAATCACAATAATTTCAGTTCAGCCGACTGGCAATATGCGAATAATAATAAAATAATAATAATAATAACTTTTTTATGAATTTTCTTTATCTGTTCAGACTATATATACTATTTAGTAACTATAAGATTATATCCCATGAGGAAGTCAAAAGAAAATCAAATGACCAATTTTGTGAACTTTGCCAGAAAGAGTCCACTAGTTTGCGATGTTAATGGGTCAAAACGCAATGTTTTTTGTATCCGACCACCCTTGCAAGGCCAACTTCTGGCAGCTTCTATCTCTTGCAATTCTGTAAATTAAAAGAAGAGTTGCCAAGACTTCAGAGGGACATTACACCAAAGAAAGTGACACAATTTCTGTTCAAAATGGAAACTTAGATATGAAAACAAGTACCATATAAATATATAACCGAAGAAGTACCACTAAAAAGTATGTGCCCACTCAACTCATGATGCATGTTAACTCAGTTGCTCATACTATCCCACACCTCAAACTTTCACACATTAACGATGTCAACAAAAACAAAAGAAATCAAGCAAAAGGGCAGTCATGAAAGGTCTATCAGTTACAACAGATAATTCTGTAATCTGTGACAATCTCCCTTTCAATTGCTTTCAAGTTTCAACAAAGAAAAAGAAGGGATTTTATAGGTTTTGGGGACAAAGGCATCTAAGAATTGAGATTTTTTATATGGGATGCCCGGAAAAACTGTTAATCAGAGCAAGAGAAATAGCTGAAAAATCAGAAAGAATTTACATGCACGAAATAGCTTGAAGCATGAGCATCCTACCGGCAGATACATTTTCCTTCAGGAATTGCTCTACCACATCTTCATTCTGAGCAATAGTTAAGCTAATCAACAAGAAGAAGCCACCGGTCAGAATACAAGATAATAAAAATCATAGTACTCATGTGCGTATCTTGAATGCTTTTAAAAAGCCAAGAGGAAATTAAAACACCTGCAAGTGCTGTAGACAAGTGACCCTCCAACTTTTAGTAGTCTGAAACCATTAGTTAGAAGACTCAACTGCAGGCAGACACAAAGATATATGAGGGGTAACAGAAGGTGATCTAAATGGAAAAAGTGTATTGTTTTTACTACCCCAGCATGCATAATTTGCAGCCAAAAAAAAAAAAATCTTCCATATCTAGTTCAGATACTCATGTTGTAGCATACTTTTACGAATATATAAGGAAAGAACAACTAATCTACAACAACGAGAAATCAGAACCATAAATTCACTAATATACTGCGGATAATGAGATTTTTGTATTTACAAGTCCAGAATATAAAACATACACTCCTCCGGTGATGCTTTGTATGACTGGTAATTAGTTCAGTCTAATTGATGCTTTCAGTGTAACATGCTACCCAGGTCACAATCTGTGCTAATTCTTTTCAGATGCCCTAATGTGTATGTATGTATGTATGCATATGAGAAAGGGGGAGAAATTAAAATAGTAATTACAATTATAGGTATGTTTATGGATCAAGAGAAATAACGAGTCACTTGCCTGAAGAGCATGCAAGTTATCAGTCCTCTCTGCATCTAGCACACGACGTTGAAGAGTTTTCCAGCCCCAATGTTCAAACTTCTGGATATGTTTGACTGAACCATCATGGGTGCACTCTGCATCCACAAGGACCTGCATCAAACCCTAACAGATTATAAGCTTGGAATGTTCAAGCATATAAGTGAGCAATATACAATCAAATTAAAATTCTATCAACCTTGTTGTAACCGTAGCTCATAATTTCTATGTCAGATCCAGTCTTATATAGATCTCCTTTGGTAAGTCCAACAACTCCAGAATGCCGCCCATAATAAATAAGTTCAGGAGGCTGAGACCCAGAGACCAATTGTGGAGTTCCACTTTTTCTTGCCCTTTTCCTCTCCTTCCATGTTCTTCTAGATGTCCACTCCTTGAATACATCCGCTTTTTCTGCCATTTCAGACTCACCTGTTTGAAACTAGATATAATGATAAGATTTAAAAAGGCAAGTAACGATGAGTACTTTGCAGTATCACTTTCCAAGATTGACCAACTCTATCACAACTTAAATTTCAATTACATGATTTATTATCTGAACAGAATCCTGCAGGAATAAGTGAAAATGCTGCTCCATCAGCAACAAAAAGCCGGCATCGATCACCCAGATAATACTTCTGTAGTATTGTTCTACATGCCGCTAAACGATGTCTTGCAACATCTACTCCAGTTACAGATCCTGAATCGCCAAGAAGGTCTAATATCATACAAAGTTTAGCACCTGAAAATTGAATTTGCAAAAACGTTATTACAATTATGATATCAGCTTTCTTCTATATTAAGTAGAAGTATCAAAACACTTGCAGAGACAATGTTAGGATAATTCAGCAGAAAAATATATACCAGGAGCGGCACATAGATCAAGAACGTGGTCTCCTGCTGATACATTCAAAGCCATAACAGCAGCTCCGGAAGATGCATCAATTCCATATATCTTTACCCGATCCACCAACAAAAAAATCAGTATGACATAAGAAAGCCTAAAGTAGCTCAATCTCCAAATGAGCTGCATAATAACGAATTAACTACAAAGGGTTTTCGCTAAAGTTAAAATCTTTGAATATAGCAGCAGAATTCTTGTCCACGTAGCTTTGTGGTGTGCTTACCTTGCCTTCTTGGTATGCCTTTGAGCTAGCAATCTGAATATCCGAAGGAAGAGAGTAAAACCCCGGCAACCAGTCTACTCTCTCGAGCTTAAAATTCATCTCTGCTTCAACCTCTTCAAGATATGCTTCACAATTAGGTTTCAACCTTTCCCCAACAAGTACAATGTTAACCGATGGGCAAAATCGATTCGAAGGGACTGAAGGAAGTTGAAGAGTTTACCGAATGTATCGAGGAGTAGAATCAACTGACGTATAAATTGAAGGATCAAGCCCATTCACCTCCAGAAAGGCAAGGAAAGCGTCCGGTAATGGGAGTTTTGAAGCGTTTTCCATCAAACAACCGCAAAGTCAGATTTATTAACCAAATTTTATCGGCACTTATCGAATAGAATCAACCAGCAGAGCAGCTGAACTTTTGGTTTTGGTTGGTCGATATCGATGAGATGGTGAGGAAAGCGTCGAGGATCTCAGAGCGGCAGGGGCTCAAGAACCCGAACCATGGAGGGTAACGCAAAACGGCAATGACATTCATGCACCAGAACCGTCGTTTACGCTGCTAAGTGGATTGGGTTAATTAAATTTAAAAATAAAAATCTCCAACATGATGTGTCTAATGGTATAAAACGAATGTTTCTAATCTGTGTCATGAAAGGAATAGTAGTTTTTTTTTTTAAACTGATAAAAAAATTTTAGCTTAATTGCTATATTTGTTAATATCGCATTTGTTTAATGTGTCTGTATGATTACAATTTACAACTATGCAAATGATTATATGTTCACTTTCTTAATACTTTATGTTGTGGGTCCAATTTCAAAAAAAGCATAAGCAATGTATCAGAAATGTAATTAAAAAAATTCAAACACAATAAATAAAAAATATACACAATAAGTTGAACCTTGCAATTCTGCCCTAAATAAAATTATAATATAAATTATGACAAAAAATAAGTATTTTAAATTTTAAAACAAAAGAGTAAACTATTTTTTCTATCTCTCAAAGTTGTTTAAATTACATAATTTTTTTATTTAAAAAACATATATTTAACTTTTAAAACCAAAAAAAAAATCAAATCCTCTTTTGTTAGTACAAAACAAGATGCTATCTTTTTGAAAAGAGATAGGATAAAAGGTATAAATTTCAAACACTTAACTCACTTCTTTTTAATGTTTAGCCTCATACTTTAGGTTTATCTTTCCCTAGCAAGATATGTTATATAGAAGATACAACCGAAAGACAACCAAAATATTCTAAAATATAAAATTACTTTCTTTTATTAAAAATATAACATAAAAAAATTTTTTTAAAATTTTTTTTTTAATATTATTTATCTTAGATTAAAAATCGTAAATTAATTTACTATAAATTTTATTAAATATATGGCAATGGTTTTGTTTGTTGATATATATTTAATACTTCTTGAAATTAAATTATTATTTATAAATTAGTTAAATTTAAAAATTTATTTTATAAATATATGCTTTATTTTTAATAATTTACTTTTTTATCAAATAATTTTACTGGTTAAATTTATAAAATTCATTATTTTACATTAGTTAAATATAAATTTAATATTTATTATATTATTTAAATAATATATATAAATATTTTTCCAAATAAGCATATATATATATATTGCTATTGAGAAGTTAATTACAATTTTCAGTTTAAAAAAGCTTTTAAAAAATTAATGTAATTAAAACATCTCTTACAAAAAAAAAAAACTTTACTTAGGCAAGAAGACCGGTGCCCTGTAATTAATTTCCACGATTGCGGAAGCCGCGATCCACGCGGAACATATAAAGCGTCTCAAACAAGCGGCTGCTACCACTGCTTTTTCAGCTGGTTTTCTTGTTGGGACGACAAAACAAGCAAAGAGCCCCCAGATTATTTACCGGCCAAGCTTTATGCTTATTTACTGGAAACATTGTCTTCCTCTTCTACACAATTTGCCAAGAGTCACCACAGTACGTTACAGTATGAACGTTTATGGGTCCCTGTTCACTAATGGATTCCTACTTCTTCTTCTTCATCTTATCTTGTGTAGCTCATCAGGAGCAAAGGTCGTCACCGTTGATGTTCATAAAGCCAAGGATCTGATCCAAAGCGACCATGTTTATCTGGATGTCAGGTAGAAATCTTCCTCATTTTTCTCATTTTCTTTTCAAATATGGTTCTCATTCCTGGAAAAAGAATCTAATTCGTTTGAGAACCAATAATAGGACGGTGGAAGAATTCCAGAAAGGGCATGTGGATGTAGACAAGATCATTAACATTCCTTACATGCTCCATACACCAAAGGGTAATCCTGATATATTACAATGATTGGCATCTTTTAAAGCCGCATGTTATATCTTCAGTTACAGATTTCATGGTAAAATCCTACGATTTTGAACAACAGGCAAGGTGAAGAACCCAGAGTTTCTAAAGCAGGTTTCAACCGCTTGCAACAAAGAAGATCACCTTATTGTGGTAATGTTTCCTTTTCCTTGTTAGAGAACTGTAATTTTTCCTCATCCTCTTTGTCTCTGGGTAAATTGCTTATCTGTTGGATGAAATTGTATTTTAGGGTTGCCTTAGTGGGGTGAGATCTCTGTATGCAGCTGTTGATCTTCTGGCTGATGTAAGTTGGTTCATTCATGTTATGTTCAGCATGTTCTTCAAGTTATGAAAACTGGATTAAACCTATTAATGAGAATTTCAATACGAAATTCTAACTCCTGCACATGCATTTAATTAATTAAGATCACTATACATTCTGACACTAAAGTCTGTCTTACATAGCTGCTTACATTATACCCACCATGATTCATGTAAATTAGCTTATTGTGTTTTCCTTTTTATCTCTTCTCTTGTGGTGCTCTGTGGATAAGAAAACTAATCTGTACTGGTATGAATTGGCAGGGTTTTAAGAATGTAAGCAACATGGGAGGAGGTTATCTGGATTGGGTTAAAAACAAGTTTCCTGTGAAAGCACTTGAAGCCAATGAGGAACTCTGATCATTGATTAGGATCGTTGTTCTGTATCTAAATTGATTTCAGTGGAAACCATATCAATGTCTACCACTTTTAACACCTTCATTTAAGTTGTGATATTAAATACTTGAGAGTAGGGATTGGCCGAAGTGAAAATGTGACAGTGAACATAAAATTTAACATTTGTTATGAATTTACCCAATTTCTTAACTCCCAAAATTTATTGAAAATATGTTATGATTCCATCCTTTATCAAGAATTATAATTTTTTGGTTTCAAAAATTGTAATTATCTGAATATTCATTTCTCACTCTTATGATCTCTTTTATGGTATATTATTTTATATTTAAAATGTGATTTTTTGGAATTACAAACTTATACTTATAAATAGGCATTTTAATTGCATTAAGAGATATGAATAAAAATTTAAAAAAAAAAATTTCTTATTATATATCTTCTCTAAATTCTCTCTTCTCTATCTTTTAAGTTATTTCATAATAATGTTGTATTTGAATATGATAAAGTTTAGATACATGGCTTTTCACAAGTTGTAACTTACTCATGTTAATCTATTATTCCAACCAAGTTACAACAAAAAATAAAAAAAATTCTTAATAGTCATTTTAAATATGAATTTTAGTCTTTTGGGTCAAGTTGCTATATGAGTCTTTAATTTTCTTTTTGAATTGGCATAAAAATGATAACTTTAAGCTAAATTTCAATTTCGGTTGAGAATTTAATTTGCCTTATTTTGACTTAGGTTTTTAGTTTTATGGTTTGGTGAAGATGCTTCATTTTATTCTTAACTAGTATTATCATCTATGTCCATAATAAGTATTTTCTATTCAATCCTACTTCAAACTCTAATACCATGCATAAATTATTGGATGTTAATGGTCATCATTATGTCCTTCATTCAAGAATAGCCTCTAGGAACTTTTGATCCAATCTCACCCAATTTTTAGAGATTTTTGGATTAGTTTCACCTATTTTTAGGAACTTTTAACTTAACCTCACTCACTCTTGAAACTTTTGACTTTGTCTCATCTACTCTTAGAGACTTTTGGCTCCTCTTCAACCAATCTAAGGGATAGTTGGTACAACATCATCCAATTCAAGCTATCTTGCATTTAAAACACATTTAATGCACATAATAGTACCATAACATGTAATCAAAAGCTATAAGTATATCTCATTATTCAAACATATACATAAGCATCCAAAGATAAGTAAACAACCAACAAAAGCATACAAGACAGGATAAAAAGCTACCTTAAGGCTAAGAGACCACACTTTTCTCCTTGAAACTTCTCCCCTCTTCTCGGCTTAACACAACCAATGATGGAGAGCTTGATTTGTTTGGCCTAAGTACATCCAACAAGACAAAAAAAATATCATTTGAACTAATTCTAATATCTCATAAGCTCTACACACTCATATGCTAGCTTATGGTTCAATTATAGCTCCCTATAAGGCATATTGAAGCAACTCTCATAATCTTTGCTCTTGACTCTAATTTTTCATTCATTCTAAGTCTTATGACTCTATTTAAATTCATTGGAGTCATTTCCAACTCAATTTAAGGAGTCTAACCTCAAGTTTCTTCTTTAGGCCTAAAAGAATATAAATTTTTCAACTTTCAAAATATGATTTCTAAATTGAAACTAATGGTTCCTTTGGTGTCTATAATTCATATCTAGACCACTCTTAATCTTAGAATCAAGAAAAACTCTCCCTAGGTACTCACTCTTTCTTTGGCCGAGACACACCCACACACTTGGAGCCATGGATTTGTCTTGGCTTTTCTTAGGGAATTGGCACTTATGAAACTTTTTAGATGTCTTGGAACCTCATTCATACCTTTACATAAGCTATATAACCCTTAGAAAGTTTTATAATCTAGCATGCATATTAAAATTCTTAGGTAGAACAACTTGCATTTCAAGGCTTTTCTTTCACTTCCTATTGCATATTTCTACTTCTTATGCTTTAAAACCCTCCTTTTTGCCTTCCTAAGACCAAAAATTATTTCCTCCTATATGGGCCTTATTCTGGTCCAACCATACATGAGAAGAACAACCAAGGAAGAGCAAGAAAAGTCATGAAAATTTACCTTATTTTAAAGCTTTTCCAAAGAGCTTTCACTTGCTTCTAGTCTCTCTTTCAATTCCTCTCTTCCTCCAGTTGAACCAACCATAAACTAGCCCTAAATAAATCAGCAAAATCATAGAAAAAGAGAGGAGAAAGAGGAGAACAAAATTGGTGAAGGAGAAAGTATGAAATTCTTACACTTTTGCTAGGTTTCTCTCCTTTTTCTTCCCTCCATCTTGTGTATTTGTTGGAGCTACCCTGTGTTATGTTCCAGACCAACAAAATGTCAGTTATGAGAAGGAGAAGAGAGAGGACGTGTTTTTAAAGATTAAGGGCTGATTTAAGACACTTTTTCACTTTTCATTTTAATCCCTGAACCATGGTTTTTTCATTTGATCTCATTTCAATTCTTTTTTTAGAATTATATTTTCTATCATAAAATTTAAGTTTTCTAAATTATAAAATATCTTTGGTTTTATTCAAATTGGATTTAAAACCATTTCAAACCATTTTGTCAAAATTTCAGTCAACTGACGATCGAAATCGCTCACTGGACGGGTTTTAACTATTTTAGGAGTTCCTATAATTTTTAAGGCTTTTAAGAACTCTAAAAAACTCAATTTTTTTAATTTAAAAATCCTTCATGTGAGTTTTCCAAAATTTGCCTGAAACTACAAAAATACCATTTCATATTTTCACAATTTTCTTAGCTTTTCGGGCATCTCAAGTTTTATATCTTCATTTTTAGAGGTCTAGTTTGTCTTTCTAATTTTATTTGGGCACTATTCATATGATTTATGGGACTTCCTTTAAAAAAACCCTAATTTCTAGCCTTTTATGAAAAACTGGGTATTACAAGTTTAGGTATCTGAAACTGATAAAAATGAAATGATTTTAATAAGTTATGTTTCTATAGGGAAAAGATTCAACCCTAAGGAAATAGTTGTCGATAACACCCTTGCATACTTTGTAGTGCTTAATGTTATAAATGATAATGAGAATCATCAGCCTACATCTGTCGATAAGTGTCAACGTAGATGTAATTGGCCAAAATGAAAAGACGCAATTCAAGCAAAATTGAAATCACTTGAAAAATGTGAAGTTTTTGGACCTATAGTCCAAACACTTGAAGTTATAATCACTGTTGGGTACAAATAGGCATTTGTGCATAAATGAAATAAAAAAAAATAAAGTTGTAAGATATAAAGCACAACTTGTCACACAAGGGTTCTCACAAAGACTTGGAATTAATTATGAATTTACTTATTCTCTTGTGGTAGATACAATCACATTTCGTTATCTTATTAGTTTGACAGTGTATGAAAAACTTGATATGTGTTTTATGAATGTTGTTACAGCATATTTATATGGTTTACTTGATCATGATATCTACATGAAAATCCCAGACGGATTTAAGATGTTTGAAACATATAATTCAAGGTTCCAGGAACTTTATTCAATTAAATTACAAAGATCTTTATATGGACTAAAATAGTTTGGACGAATGTGGTATAATCATCTTAGTAAATATTTGTTAAAAGAAGAATATAAGAATGATCATATATGTTCATGTGTTTTCATAAAATGAGCAAATTCAGGATTTGTAATTATCATTGTATATGTTGATAATTTGAATATTATTGGAACTCCTGAAGAGATTCTAAAAGTAATAGATTGTTTGAAAAAGGAATTTGAAATGAAAGATCTTGGAAAGACAAAGTATTATCTCGGCCTACAGATTGAGCATTTGAAAAATGAAATTTTTATACATTAATCAAATTATACACAAAAAATTCTTGAAAGATTTTACATGGATAAAGCACATCCAATGAGTACTTTAATAGCTGTTTAGACACTTGATGTGAAAAAAGGATATTTTTTTTTATCTCAAGATGATAATGAAAAACTTCTTGGCCCATTAAACAAACACTTGTGGCCACTTCCTTAAATCATGCAAAAATTATATTAGTTCATGAAGTAAGTCAAGAATATGTTTGGTTAAGATCTATGGCTTAACATATCTGAGAAGCATGTGGGTTATCTTCTTGCAAGAAAACTTTGACTATACTATATGAAGACAATGCAGCATATATAGCTTAGTTAAAGGAAGAATATATCAAAGGAAATAGAATAAAGCATATTTTACCAAAAAAAAAATTCACTCATGATCTTCAAAAGAATGGTGATATTGATATTCAACAAATTTGTTTAAATGATAATCTAGTCAACTTATTCACAAAAGCACTACCTACCTCTACATTTGAAAGATTAATATATAAAATTAGTATGCGTCGACTCAAAAATCTATAGTGATATTGTAAATAGGGGAAGTGTACAAGGAATGATGTATTCTTTTTTCCTGTACTAGGTTTTTTATTTCACCTTATTTCTCTCTAGTAAATTGTTGTAAATGTTATGAATTTATCCATTATTGTAAATGTCCATTTAGTTTATTAACCCCTAAAATTCATTGAAAATATGTTATGATTCCATTCTTTATGTAGATGATAATCTCTTTCAAGAATTGTAACTTTTTGGATATTCATTTCTCACCTTTATATTCTCCTTTATGGTATATTATTTTACATTTAGGATGTGACATTTTAGAGTTACAAACTTGTACCTATGAATAGGTACCTCATTTGCATTGAGAGGTATAAATAAAAATTTAAGAAACATTTCTCTTATCCTATATCTTTTCTATCTCTTGAGATATTTCATAATAACATTATATTTGAATATGATAAAGTTTAAATACATGGCTCTTCACAAGTTGCAACTTACTCATGTTAATCTATTATTCCAACCAATTTACAACAAAAAATAAAAAATTCTTAATAGTCATTTTAAATATGAATTTTAGTCTTTTGGGTCAAGTTGCTATATGAGTCTTTAATTTTCTTTTTAAATTGGCATAAAAATGATAACTTTAAGCTAAATTTCAATTTCTGTTGAGAATTTAATTTGCCTTATTTTGACTTAGGTTTTTAGTTTTATGGTTTGGTGAAGATGCTTCATTTTATTCTTAACTAGTATTATCATCTATGTCCATTATAGGTATTTTCTATTCAATCCTACTTCAAACTCTAGAGATTACCATGCATAAATTGTTAGATATTAATAGTCATCATTATATCCTTCATTATTTCATTAGCAGTTTTCTATATTAATGGGTGATTATGATTTGCCAATTGAGAGAGAGAGAGAGAGAGAGAGAGAGTTCAATTCCATTAATGGTAAATTAAACTCTTTGCTTGACAAGCCTTTTTTAAGGTGTTTTTGGCTAATAATGTCTACACTTCCTATACTAAAGTATCCATCACACATAACTACTCATTGGTCAAATAACCTATCGAGCAAGCTCATACCACTCCTAGAGTTGGCTTCCAACTTGATTATATTTAGCTATAGCTGAAGGTACATGTTTAAGCTTTTGTTTACTATTTTGTAAGGATGAACGCATGTATTATTCATTTACTATTCTTACATATAGTATCATAACCCTTTTGTGACTCTATCTAGTGATTATTTTGATGATTTTCTACCATGTGAGTGTACTATTCAAAAATTTGGAGCTTGTCATTATATTTGAATTTGTTTGGTAGATTACATATGTTAGATAGGTATATAATTATTATGTAAAATTTATTGTGCTAGTATATTGTCTTATATGCCTAAAAGTGCTTGAAAAGATAACTAAACATTTGCTTGAAATGTGTCACATTTCTACCTTGCTATTTTATGTATTTTCTAACTAAATTTTTCCCATTTTAACCTAGAAAAATCACTCCCTAAAACATCAAAAATTCATTTTTGGTATGCCAAAAATAAAGTCTTATAGGCCTAGAAACTATTGGGTCAAAATTCATCTATGAAACAAGTTAGGTTGACCTAATTGGAGCTTAGGGATGCCTTGGGAAAATTGACATGTCATTTTGAGGTTATATAGTATACCTAATCATGGGTCAAAAAGTGCACCTAGCCTAGATGGCTCAGCTCAAAAAAGGGGATATGATCATTAAAAAAACAAAGCCCAATTTCAAAAAGCCTAAATATAAAATGGGTAAGGCTTAGGCTTTTTTAAAGCTCACTCTATATTGTGATTAATTTTTTGTATTATTAATCAATAATATTAATATTTTATCATATTTTTTTATTTACCCTAACCTTTCACTTACATAGCCAAATGCATAAATATCAATCTAGTTATTATTAATCAATAATATTAGTATTTTATCATATTTTTTTTTATTTACCCTAACCTTTCACTTACATAGCCAAATGCATAAATATCAATCTAGTTATAAAGTGGACAGTAGTTTGGACAATAGTATTGGTGTGTGCATTGTAAAAATGGGAGTGCCCAACAAAAAGAGAGAGAGAGAGGGGGGGTTATGACTTTAATTAAACACACTCATTCCTTAGTTTAGCTTTTTTTCTTTTTTCTCCCTCTTTTGCTCACTTAGTGTTTATGTATGTGTGAAGGGTTGCAAAGTTGTAGCCAAGCACACCCAGACTGCCCAAAGAGAAATTGGATTGAGAATTTTCTCTTAGATTCTTAAGTGTTTTATCAATAATTTTCATTAATCAATCAAGTAACTATTCCTTGTCTTTTTATTTTAATTTTTTTTAATGATTTTATTGCATGAATCAGTTCTTGTTTTTAGTTTGGTTCTCTCCATGAAGCTTGGCCTTTCATCCTAAGTTTCTTGCATTGTGGCCATTTATTTTGAATGATTGGATCCATAAATTATGCTTAGCTTTTTTCTTCATTTAACATGTGCATTTTGGTCTGTGATAGCATGTTAATTCTATGGTTTTCTACCTAGAATGCTTTTTTCATTAACCAATTTAATTTCATTCTTGTTTGAAATTTCTAAATGTTTAAATCTTATGGTTTTAAGGTCAAGGATGTTGCTTGCACTCACTATGCTTATTCATCTTCACTTTATGGTTTAATTTACTAGATTTCATCTTTGATTGAGGAAGTTCCCAATAGATTTTGATATTTCAATCATTAATGATCTTTTTCTGCTCCTTGATATTAAAATGAATCATTTATAAAAAGCTTTGAGAATGAGAAGTTTACCTTAAAAAAATAAAGAATATAGTATGTCTTATTGTGGTTTTTTTGTCAATTTTTTTTGTTAATTTATTATTTCATCAGGTTGATTTGAGTCTAATCTATTTTAAACCAGGCTCGTGCAAGGCCCCATAAGCATAGAATAATATTTGCCTAAGCCCAAGCCTTAATTTCTGTGGCATTTTTTTTTCATGAACCTAGCCCATTTTTTAAACGAGTTTAGCCTATGACCAGATTTATTTTATAGGCTTCATTTTAACACTTGTAGAATGACTTGTCATTTTGTTATAAAATGTAAAGGCATGAAATGCAGCATTTCATTTGTAACACCATAATAACTTATCTCCAGTTTATCTCCCTCTAGGCTTGATTCCATATGATTTTCCAGGAAAATGACCGGAACCGTGGGCTATTATAACGTTAAGTTAGGGTTTAACCGATCATATTTTGCCCCGTGGGTCCCGTGAACCCATCATTCACATTCTCTACTCAAACACCATTTCGACAACTTGTACATAGCCTAAAAAAACTCACAAACCACGGATATGAAGCCAAAAACCAAGACATTGCATTTTCTCAAATGAGCCCATAAGTCAGATTTCTGGCTCCAATTTTGGAAAATCATAACTAATTCTAGAAAATTGAGAATCAAGAAAATCATAGCTCTCTAGAAATCTTGGGATGTCAACTTTACACTAAAAATAACTCCCAACCATAATCTCAACATTTAGACTATCATTGACAACGAAATAGGAACAGATGTCTGGCTGCCCCTGATACTGGTGCAGTTTACTATCATTAACTTTGGAAATTCGTAATTAAATCTACAAAAATCCAATATGGGAAATCTATACCAATTTGGAAAGCTACAGGTGTTAAATAGAGGATAAAAATAAGTCCAGATCAGTTCAGGAGTTCTTGAACCTCGAAAACCGATGGAACAGTAATGAAGGTCAGAAACTTCCCTGATGCTGATACAGAACTTCAGAAAGTCGTTTCTCTCTCTACAGACCTCCAATTAAGGTGCTTCCAATTGGTATAGGTCACTGTGGATATCTAGTTTATGATCACAAAATCTCATGACAATCGGACACCATTTGGTCTATGAATGACATGGTTCCATTTTCGGACTTAATGCACAGTACCATGACCAAACCATTGAAATTTCCCAATTTCAACAATTCACCAAATATTCTCTAGACCTCCAAATATTACCCACTTTAGCTTCTCAAGAAGCTCTCAATAGAATCTAGAGGCGTGCCAAATTTCATAACAAGAAGAGCCCATCCGGTCATACTTTGACGGAGCTCACCCAATGCCCAGTTTTGGCACCTCATGTGGTTCAAAATGGGTCTAGATGACCTCCCACATGCTCTAGCCTCTTTTGGGCAAGTTTGAAAGTACAAACATAGCATATATGAAATGTCTAAGTGATCCAAAATATCATACATTTCAAAACCACTATGCTACAGAACATAATACACTAGCACATGTAAGCCATAAAAGGGCCAATTTCCACATTCTCATTACTTTGGTTCTTTAAACAATCCATACATCATCTATACATATATTTACATGTGCTTACATATTTACAACTCAAAAATAAGAGGTGCATATTCATTTTGGCACCTTTTACAACAAAAGAACCACAAAACTATACATTTCCCTAAATATGCTCACTAGGCTCCATGAGGTGTACTTGACTCTCCTTGAGCTCCATCTGGATGTTAAGATGGGAGAGGGAAGGGGGTGAGATTCAGGGAATCTCAGTAGCTCATACTCATTCAAGATGCAATCAAGGCATATAAACTAGTCAAGCATGCACACAAGTCACAATAACACAACATATGTGTTTTATGCCATGATAACATATCAATGCCAAGGATAGGCTCTAGGGACTTTTGGTCTAGCCTCACCCGAGCTTTGGGACTTTTGGATTGGCCTCACCCTTGGTTCAGGGACTTTTGGCTCCACCTCACTCGTCTCAAGGGACTTTCGGCACCACCTCACCCGAGCAACTTTCACAATTCATATCATAAGCATATTGGTACCAATGCATCAAGGCAACATCAATGGCATATCTCATCATACAAGCACACACACAACATACAATGACTATTACACATCCAAGAATGCAACAAGAAAAGAGTAGAGAGCTACCTTATTGGATAATACAGTCTTCCCTTTTGATTTCTCTCCTCCCTCTTTGATTTCACACTCACAATTAGTTGGAGTTGCTTCCTTTGAGCCTAGGCACAACAAGAGCATCAAATTACTCTCTTAACTTAAATAAGTACTCACAAAGCTAAAGGGGCTCTTCACCGAAACAAAACCCCCACTACCCTTGTAAGATCTAGGGATTCTCTCTCTAGAACTTTACTCACTCTCCTTCCTTTCTCAAACTCTCAAGGAAGAAAGCAAGGAAGAAGAAATGATGATATATGAGTTCTACCCTTCTTCCAGAGTAGTTTTCCCACTTCCCTCTTCTGAACCAAACCCAAATCAACTTCTAAAACCATAGAAAGAGAAGGCAAAAGGAGGAGAACAACATGCTAAGGAGAAAAGCTAGGGAAATCTCAAGATTACTCACCTCTTTGCTTGGTCTCCTTGCTTCTCTAGGTCTCTCTCTCTCTCCACAGCTCTTTTCTCTCTCCTTGGTCGAAGCTTAGGTCGGTTCTAAGAGAAAGGAAAGTTTGGAAGCCTTTAAAAAGTCAAAATCTCTCTTTTTACGCTTTTTCGGACTCACCCTCGCTATAGCGAGCCATAACCCTCGCTACAGCGAGCTCGTGTAAGTCCCAAACCTTTGCCTTCGCTATAGCTCTCGCTACGGCGAGCTACTCCCTGGATTTTGTATGGAATGCCCGCACTCGCTATAGCTAGAAGCATTTTCGCTATAGCGAGAAGGCTCTCTCGCTATAGCTAGCCCATTTCTCGCTATAGCGAACAGGTACATTCACTATAGCTAGGCTGTAGCTAACAGACTTAGAAAATTTTCAGCCTTCAAAAATTTTTAGCTTTTCTTTTCTTTCCCTTTTCTTTTCTCTTTTCTTTTCCTTTCTCTTTCTGGTTGTTACATCATTAATGTGCTTCTAGGCTTGGGCTTGGTTGGTTTGTCGAATGTTCTTTTAGGCTAATTTTATTTAGGCCAATTTTAAAACATATCATAATTAATAAAAATTAAAAAAGAATGGGCTAGTAGTCCTTTTGGGCTTATTTTTTGTCCTAAAAAAATGATTTATGGGCAAAAATTTCTAAGCTTTGGAAGAAATGGATTTTAGGCCTTTTTGGACATTTGTTCACTATCTTTAGGCCTTTTTTGGTCCATTTTGTCATAAAATGAATAGTCTAGGTCAATCTTTGGTTCAAAAAATTTTGGTAAAGTTAATTTTAGTGCCATTTAATTTTTTTCAATTTTAAAAATTTATTTTAGGCAAGTTTGGCATATTTGGGATAATTGAAAAGAGAGAGTTTTTAATTTATTAGTTACATATAATTTTGACTAATTAATTAAATTGTATCTTGGCTTAACGAATTAAGGATAAATGTAGAGGCAAAATCGTAATTTCTGTTAACTTTTTAAAAACTCAAAGGAGGGAGTTTTAAATGATAAAATTAAGCTCACTAGAATTTTAAGAAGCCTAAAAAATCATAGGAACCGTTAGAATGGTTAAAATCGTTTTGGTTTATAATTTAAGCTGTCAGTTGACCTAAATTTTGATTAGATTGTTTGGAGTTATTTTGAATTCTATAAATTTGAAACCAAATGTTTTTAATAAACTAGAATACCTAAATTTCATGATGAAAAATGTAATTGTCAAAAAGAGTGGAAATGGGTTCAAACGAAGAAAGGGAAGTGTAAGGGTAACATGAGAATATTGAAAAATCATAAAACCTTAGCATTCCTTATATGAATCATGCCCTACTTCTTCTCCCTCACTTCTAGCTAAAAAGTTATAGCTCCAAAACAGACCTATCCTAAGAAGCACCAAGAAACCAAGAAAGAGTAAGTTACCAAAGGTAAGAAATTGTGAAGAATTTGTTTATGATGCCTATATAAACTACTTTATACTTCTTCTCCTCTTTCTTCCTATGGTTTTGGCTTCTTGAAAGATAGAGTTTTGTGGCTAGAAATTTAGAGGATGAAGCTTTTCCAAGGAAAACAAATATGCCATATTAATATTCATTTGAAGCTTTATTAAATGATATATGCTTTGGTATCAGAAAATTGATCTTTCTTGTTTTTCCACAACTCCATAGGTTCAACCAACATAGGAAGGAGGTGAAGGGAGTTAGTTTTTGATTGAACCATGATGGGAAGTGAGGTTTTGAAGTGTAAAGATTAAAGTTTTGCCATTAGAACAAATTAAGAAGCCATGGAATGCATAAATAGGAACCTAGGGTTTTGATTACACCTTAGGAAGTACAAGACTTTAGAATGATAATTCAATCATGTAAGAGTATAATTGAGTCAAGAAGAGATTAAGGAAGCTTCATAGATGCCATTTTCCTAAGAGAATTAAACAAAAACTCCAAGAAGACTATCCTTGGAGTATGTCTCGACCATGCATGGTTTGAGATACCTAGGAATAGTTTTCTTTGATTCTAAGGTTAGAAATGGTCTAAATATGAATTATAAACACTAAAAGAACCATTGGTTTGAATGTAGAAGTCTTATTTTGAAAAGTGAAAGTTTAGTGTTCCATTATGTATAAAGAAGCAATTTGATATTTGGCTCCTTGAATTGAGATTGTGATGACTCCAGTGAGTTTGAATGGAGTCATATGACTTATATTAGGTGATAAATTGGAGCCAAAACATTGAATCATATGTGTTGCTTCTTTATGATACTAAATGAGGCTATATGGAAACCTAAAGCTTAAACCAGCTTATGTAAGGCTTACTCGAGTTTAAATATAGTTCCCTTGATATATTTGTGCCTTGTTTAATGTGTCTAGGCAAGTTCTTGTTTGAGATTAAGAAGCATAATCAAGAACTCAAGGAGAATTAAGTGTTTCTTTGCACAAAGGTAGCTCTTCATCCATTCTTGTCTACTTATATTGGTTATTTGAGTGTCATTGATTACCTGTATGTGTATGGATTATGAATTATGCTTGTTGCTATTGGTTTGATGATTTTATGTAATTATGTGATATTTAAATGCGTTTGAAATTTTGACTAGCTTTTGATGGGTGAGGTTATGCTAAAAAGTCCTTTAAATTAGATGAGGTATGACCAAAAGTACCTAAATATAACTGAGACAAAGCCAAAAGTCTCAAATATGAGTAAGGCTAAGTTAAAAGTCCTTAAAAATGGGTGAGACCAAACTAAAAGCCCCAAATAATTGGGTAAGGCTAGACCAAAAGTCCTTAAAGTTTATTTTTATCTTGATAGATCCATATGATTTCATGTATATGGTTATAATTGTTATTTGGATGTCTATTATTCATGCTTGCATTCTTTAACATGAAAATATACCTTGTAAGTGTGCATGAAGGGTGAATGAGCTATTGAGATTTATAGAATCTCACCCTCTTTCATATTATTTTTAACCATATCTAGGGAACTCACAAGGAAGCAAAGATGAAGATCAAAGAGCATAAATGGCTACACTTTGACAATAGTTTAAATTTTGTATATTTTGTCACACATGAGAGGATGTATATAATTATTTTATAATATAACCATTTCTACAAATGTAAAAGTATGGGATTATGCTGTAAATGTTATTTTTGAATGTAAATGTACAAGATTATGCAACTTGGCCATATGTGAGACATGAAATAGATATGTGTAATAGCAAGTGGATGAGTGAGTGTGAGTTGCATGAGGTTTGGAACATGAAAAACCAGTCATATATGATGTGTTTTACAATTGAAACATGCCCAAATGATCACATGAACTAAAATGATCTATTTTGAACCAATTGGACCCAAACTTAAACCATGATGAGCCATCTTGTGCACTTGAACTAAAAGTGAGCCAAATAAATGAATTGTTGGATGAAATTTGGCAAAACATAATTTTTGGAGCTATAAAAAATGTATTATGATTTTTTCAAGTTGGCTAAAAATTGTAGAAATTACTAAGCACTGTTCATATAATCCAAATATGATGTTTCATATATTTATGGGGCCAAATGAACTCTAATACTCATGAAATTTTACAGGCATATAGTTAATGTTATAAGATTTCCATAACCTTTGAGTTTACATGAATTGGAGTTGTATATCTAAAGATATACATCTCTAAAATTTAGGTTCTGGTTTGTGTTTGAAAATAGTAACAGTTACTATTCTATTAGATTTTCATGCCCTAAATGAATTTGTTTTGGCTTGAAATTTTAACAGCATGTAGCTTATGCTTTGAACTTTCCATAGACACCTAATTTGCATAATTGAAAATTTTTAACTCAAGATATGAATTTTTGAATTTGGTGTCTAATATGTGGACTAGTGTAAATGTGGTAGTTTAGAGCATAAGGCTTGAAATCTGAAAATTTGTCTTCTTTTTATGATATTTCATGTTGAACAAACTTGTTTAGGATCAGTCTTAAGATTTATATGATGAAGTTATGTAATTATACCTATTTAAAGGAACTAAGCCTTTAATGTTGTATTTTTTGCTACTAAAAGTATTAAATATAAGAAATTAATACTATAAGCATATGATGATAAAAAATATGTGCTTATTTTTTGATGGCATGACACCAAGGCCAAGGACTACATGAAGGTCATTTATGAATAATTTGCATCATCGAATAAATCACTAGCTAACACATTAATGTCTCAATGGTCATTTATGAAACTAACTAGTGCTCGAGGGATGCACAAATGTATTATGCAAATGAGAGATATAATTGCACAACTTAAGTCTCTTGAAATAGAGATCTTTGATTCTTTCTTATTGCAGTTAATCCTTAACTCACTGCCTTGTTAGTATAGGTCATTTAAAATATCGTATAACATATAAGAAAAAATGATCAGTAAATGAATTATTATCCTTAAATGTACAATAAGAGAATATGCTCATTCTAATATGTGGCGGGATCTCTAATGGGGCACATGTAGCTACAAGCTTCAAAACGAAGGGTAGCAAATGAAAAGGCAAAAACAAAGGACTTGTTCTTGTTCATGAAATAAATAATGAGGCAATTTAATACTTCTTTTGTAAAAAGAGTAGGAATATGAAGAAAGATTGCCGAAAATGAAAGCTTAGTTGGAGAAGAAAGGTACACTTTTATTTTTTGTGTGTTTTGAATCTCATATAGTTGATATTATTCATGACAGTTGGTGGATTAATATCGGATTTACAATCTACATTTTTAATGTCATGCAAGGTTTTATCAATCAAAGAAAACTAAGCCTAAGTGAGCATAAAATCTTTCTAGAAATTGAATTGGCTCACTTGTGGAGGTAATAAGGACATCTAGGATTGTTTTAAGTTTTAGCTATGTATTAGATTGTGAATAAACATTTAATGTTTTAAGTTCTAGTAACTTAATTCCTGTTTCTAGACTTGTTCCCTTAGATTTTTCATTAAATATTTGTGGACCAACTTTTAATTTTGTGAAAAATTCAATACTTGTTAAGAAAATTATTTTTTATTACTATTTGTATAAGCTTCATACTAGCATGAATGTCCCTAATACATTAATGTTAGTGCTTGGTAATAAAAGTGTTAAATATTGTGCCATGAATGAGATGTCTTCTAGTTTATGGCATAGGAGATCGAGACATATCTCCATAAAAAGAATCAAGTAGTTAGTAAACGAAAAGGTTCTTGAATCCTTAGACTTTACTAACTTTGATTCATGTGTGGACAATATAAAAGGGAAGCAACCTAACATGTCATGTAAAGAGGCTAGAAAAAGTTTTAAACTATTAGAAATAATACAAATTGACATCTATAGCCTTGATTTAGATTTTAATGATCAGAAATACTTTATTTCCTTTATTAATAATTACTCAGATTATTTGTGTATCTACCTACTCTAATAAAAGTAAGGTACTTTATACCTTTAAAATCTATAAAGCAAAGTTAAAGAAATAATTTGATAAATAAATTAAGATTGTAAGATTTGATAGAAGAGTGAGTGTTTTGATAGGTATATCTATAGTGGATAGGCACTTAGTCCATTTGCTAAGTTCTATAAGAGTATGATATAGTTACACAATATATCATGCTTGGTTCACCTAACATGAATGGTGTAATAAAATAAAAGAATTGAAATTTATGGGATATGGTGAGAAGTGTGCTAAGCAACTCCAATGTCCCACCTCTTTGTGGAGAGAAGTATTTAAGACAACCATGTACATTCTTAATCAGGTTCCAATAAAGGCTATTTTAGAAACATCTTTTAAAATCTGGAAAGGTTGGAAACTCAATTAACATCACTTGTATATATGGTGTTATCCTATTGGGGTTCAATTATACAATCTATAAGAGAAGAAGTTGGATCTGTGAACTATCACTGTATGTTTTACAAGTTATGTAGAGAAGTTTAAGGGTTATAAATTTTGCTTTCCTTTACATACTACTAGGTTTATGGAGTCTAAAAATACCAAGTTTCTTAAGAATGACATTATCAATGGAGAGATTAGCCTTATGACTTAGTCACTAAAAATGATCCCATTTATTATTTATGAAACCATTAATGATGGTGAAACTATGGTTTTTATGACACTCATCTAGTTAAGGTAAATATTGAACATTATGATGTTCCATAAGTTCAAGTTGATCATGATATGAGTTAAGAGAATTTGCAATAGATAGTCTTCACTATTCCTATTGAAGATTCTCATATTATTGAAGAGTTATTTCGAGTTCTGGTAGAAGATCTCCTAATATAAAGCCTCAACCTTCATAAGAGGTTAAATTAAAGATATCAACTAAATCCAAGAAACCAATAATTTTTAGCAATTATATGGTGTATTTGCTTGAGTTTGACTACAATGTAAATGTTAAAAATGACTTTGTTGCATTTTTATAAGTTATGAATAGGGTAAATTCCAAATTACAATATGATGCTATGTTAGAAGAGATGGAATCCATGGCAAGTAATAAATTTTAGGACCTTGTAAAATTGTCTAGTGAGGCTAGGGCCATTGGCTATAAATGGGCTTTTAATACCAAGAAGGATTCACTAAGCAATATTGAGTGTTATAAGGCTATATTAGTTGCCAAAAGACATAGACAGAGGAATTGATTATAGAATAACTTTTTATTTTGTGTCTAAGAAGGATTCCTTCCATATCATGATTACATTGGCTATCCATTTTGACTTAGAGTTATACCAAATAAATGTAAAAGTGACTTTCTTTAATGATGATCTTTAAGAAGAGGTATATGTGAAATAACTTGAGGGTTTCATCTCAAGTGCCGATGAAAACATGGTATGTGTGCTTAAGAAGTCCATTTGTAGACTTAAATATGCCTCATGATAGTAGCACTTAAAGTTCTATGATGTAAACACATTTTTTTGGTTTCATTGAGAACATCATGGATCAATTTATATACCACAAGGTTAGTGGGAATAAGATCATCTATTTAGTTTTGTATATGGAAGATATCTTGCTTGCATATGGTAATTTAAGGCTATTGTATCAGGTGAAACAATTTTTGTTTAAGAACTTTGAAATAAAAGATATAAGTGAGACATCTTATGTTTTATGGGTAAGGATCCATAAAGATAGATTTCAAGGTATCTTAGGACTATTATAGGAAACCTATGTTAATAAAATTCTTAGACATTTTCAAATGAAAAATTATTCACTGAGTGTAGCATCTATAGTAAAAATGGATAAATTCAATTTGTTCCAATATTCCAAGAATGATTTGGAAAAGAAATAGATGGAGAATATTTAATATGCCTCAACAGTTGGAAGATTGATATATGCTTAAGTCTACAAAAGAGCAATCGTAGCTTTTGTTGTAGGTATATCAGGAAGAGACCAAAGTAATCCAAGCTTAGATCATTGGAAAACTATGAAAAAAGTCTTGAGGTACTTACAAGGTCCAAAAAATTACATACTTAAGTATAAAAGAACCGATAGCTTGAAAGTTGTTGGTATTCTAATTTAGATTTGGTAAGGAAGTGTTGATACTAAATAGTTAATATTTGGATATATTTACATGCTTATTAAAGGAGCCATTTCATGAAGGATTGCAAAACAATCTTTGGCTACTACATCCATCATGGAGGTTAAATTTATCCTATGTTTTGAAGTGAGTTCAGAGGAAATATAGTTCAAGAATTTCATCATTGAGCTTCAGATTGTGGATTTAGTCTTCAAGCCTATTAAAGTGTTTTGCAACAATGCAGTTGTAATCTTCATGGCTAAGAATAATAAGAGTGGTAGTTGAAATAGATACATCAACATATAGTACTTAGCCATGAAAAAGCGTGTCAAAGCTAGTTAGGTGGTCATAAAACACATATCAACAAAAGAAATGCTTGTTAATCCTTTAACTAAAGGAAAGCACTTGAAGGACCTTAAGGATCATGTATATCATACTATTCCTAGAGTTAGCTTCCAACTTGATTGTATTTAGTTATAGCTAAAGGTACATGTTTAAGTTTTCCATATTCTCTTTTGTAAGGATGAACACATGTATTATTTATTTACTAGTCTTAGATAAATTACTCACAATTAGACATTGAACTCAACATATATATATTGATGCTTAAGTGATATTATTCTTGACTTTTGTTATAGTTATAGTAAAGGATAATTTGTTTCATTGGATTCATTAATTACTAATTACTATAATCTCGAATAGGATTGGCAATGGGTAAGACTTTTCCTCCCTACCCTTCCATGTAATATTTTTTCCTTACCCTATTTTTAAACCTATGAAGATTTTGTTGCTCACCCTTAATTTGTCTAGTTGAACATATTAAATAAAAATTTAGACTATATTTATTAACAACATTAACTTTTTTGCATAGCATCTGTAATGATAACCATTAAAGTTCATTATACATACTATATTGTCATAAATACATATTGCTTCTTTAGTGAATTATTTATTAAGCATCTTATGTTCTTTAAGTAACTTGTTTTTATAATATTTTAACTTGTCATTATTAGTTGTTTTAGAAAATAGGACAAAAACAACAAACAAGAACTTCAAGAACAATATTACAAATAGGTTTAGAAAAGAAAATAACTTCCCTTTAAAGGCAAGCTCTCCACTAACGCTGTTCCCATTCATAAAGAATTTGAACATAGTAATCTTAAAAAGCATGCAACATATTCAAGATATCTTGTCCTAGGACATGAGTTTTGCAGTTTTGTTGAAATCCATTAACTAGTAGTTTACAATTCTTTCTTTCCAGGAGCAGTAGTCGACACAAGAAAGAGGTCGGGTTGTAGACATAATCTTTTTAAAAGATCTAATTTATAACTTTCCTAGTTCCTTTTAAAAAACCAATATTCCTTTCCATCCCTATGTCATCTTCCTAACCCCATTTCTTGACTATGTTACCATTAAAAATGATCCAACAGAAAATTTTAAAAGCTTTTTTTTTCTTTTCTTACTTTGTATATAAACTAGGCTAAGACTACCTATCATACATTATTGAGGGGAACAATTAGGGAAATGGATGTATTTCCTCTTTTGTCATTGCTTTGATTTTAGCCATTGAGATTAAAAAAAAAAGTTTTATGAGTCTATGTAAAGGAATTCTATTATAAAAAAGAGTTAATGTTATGCATTATGGGTAATGATTCTAGCTAATAGCTATCATAGGCCTTTTCATTATTGTAGAACTAGATAATATGTAGGATTACTGTAACATTCCAAAGTTTAATTAAGTGAATTTATTGGGAAAAATAAATATTTATCATGAAAAATAGGAATTTTTAAAGAAAATAATTATTTGAATCTTTTTAAGGAAAATGATAATTATTTGGGATTTTAGTTGAAGATGAATTTAATTGTGAAATTTCATAACATTTTGGAAAATTAAATTAAAACCCAATAATTAGTATGACTTTGTTAAAAATAATTTTTAAAAACCTAAATTAAGTTATAACTTGAGAATTAGCCCATTGAACTTTGTAGACTAAAGCATAATACCAAATACAAGCCTAATAGACTTAAATATCCCTAAGTCAACTTTTAACCCTCATTTAAGTCATTTTAATGTTGAGTATAGTCCTATGTGTAATACCATATTAAGACAACACTTAATATATATCATCATTAGTATAAAACGTCTATTTTTATGAAATTAACACTTTTATAGCGGAAATAACCGTTATCAAAAGTCAAATTAATTCATTTTTGGTAAAATGTAGCATGTGGGTTTACCTAAGTCATCTTCCATTCATAACAAACTTATTCAACTAGAAACATCACACTTTGAAGCTTAAATTTCAGGTTGGAGGCATACTTCTCAAAGTGAACACCACACTTGCATTTTCTACATGTCCCATATTCTGATATGAATTTTGAAAATTTATAACTAATTCTAAAAAATTCCAAATTATGTAAATTATGACTTTCTGGAAAGCTCAAGATGTCCTTTAACTACCATAAAAATTTTAGATAAAAAAATCATTTGGCCAATAAAAATCTAATAGAAAAATAAAGGGTCTGGGACACATTTTGTAGCAAACCAGAAATTTCAAAAATTTATATCACCATCTACAAAGTTCCAAATTGGGTGCTCTTAGTGAATATGGAAAGCTTATGATGTCTATTATATGTTGTAAAATTTTATGAACATTGGACTTCATTTGACCCCTGAATGATACCGAAAACTATACTAATTATATGTATAGTAACATTGATAGTTTCTACATAATTTGGCCAATTTTAAAAAATTATAATAAATTCTCTAGAACTCCAAAAATAGTGATCTTTAGCTCTATGAAAAGATCTAGATGAGATCTATATGTCTACCAAATTTCATGCAAAAATTCATCCATTGGTCTAGTTTTGGTTCAAGGCAAGAATATGGCAAAAATTAGGATCAAATTAGCAACAAATGGTACCAAATGGCCTTCTAAACATATCATGACCATTTGAACACATCCAAAAGCTTAAACACAGCATATAAAAGTATCCCAATAGGTCCAAATCACCATGGAGCTCAAATTTCACCACCTTACTTGCATGTATACACATAGATATCATAGCTCAAGGATGTCAAAATCATACATTCTCATATATGTGGTTCCAAATTTGGTTCATTCAACATATTTATATGCTTTTACATATGCTCAAGGGTTTACATCTCATATATAATGTATATATACATACTTTGATATTAATTTATATAAAAAACTATTCTATTGTTAAAGTATTATCATTCATGCTCTTTAGCTTCTATTCCTTACTCCATGAGGGTCACCTAAACATGATTAGTCATAAAGTGGGGAAGAGTGAGATCCAAAGAATTCCAATGGTTTATGCACTCTTTTAAGCATACATATATGGCATATAATTATGTCAAAGGATACAAGTATGCATCAAACACTTTCAAGAACCAAACAAATCATGTTTTCAACATCATATGGATATGTTAAGATCAAAACCAAACTCTAGGGACTTTTGGTCTAGCATCACTTTATTATTTAGGACTTTTGGATTAGCTTCACCTACTTTCTAGGGACTTTTAACTTAGCCTTACTTATTCTTAAAACTTTTGGCCTTGTCTCACCTATTCTTAGGGACTTTTGGCTTCACCTCACCCATTCCAAGGGACTTTTGGCACAACCTCACCTATAAAGAGTAACTCACAATTCAAAAGCAATTCAAGAAGCATAATGGTACCATAGCATCAAACCAATAGGTATAGGCATGCCTCATGATTTAAAAACACATATAAGTATTCAATGACAATCAAACAACTAAGAAATGCATACAAGAAAGGATGGAAAGCTACCTTGGTTCAAGAAATACAATCTCTTCCTTGATTCCGTATCTTCTTGGTTCGGCCTCACATACACACTTGGAGGAGGCTTGGTTTGCTTGGCCTAGACATATCATGTAAGACATAAACACATCAATAGAACCATTTCTAGCTTTACATAAACTCTACACAAACTATTTATAGTTTATGCCATGGTAATGATTCTATACAAGGGCATAATGAAGCAACTCATATAATTCATGATCTTGGCTCCAATTTCTCACTTAATCTAAGTCATATAACTCCATTTAAACTCATTAGAGTCATCTCTAATTCAATTCAAGGAGCCTAACACCAAGTTGCTTCTTTATATATAATGGAACTCTAAACTTTCAATTTTCAAAATATGGTTTCTAAATTCAAACTAATAGTTTCTTTGGTATTTATTATTCATATCTAGATCATTCATAACCTTAGAATCAAGGAAAACTATCACTAGATATATGAATCCCACCTTGGCTAAGACACCTACATAATGGAGCACCCATGGAGTTTTGCTTGCTTTCCTAAGGAATTTGGCATCCATGAAACTTCCTAGGTCTCTTATGAACTCAAATATACTCTTACATAAGTTCAATCATTATTAGAAAGCTTCATAAATCCCTAGGTGCAATCTGTAACACCCTAAAATTAATTAAGGTGTTAATAATACATTTGGACTAATTAAGAATAATTATTATGGAATAATTAGGTGAGCTATATGAACGAAAATTTACAGAGAAATAAAGTTATTAATATAGGTTTAAGATTTTAATTGGGTTAAAGCTTAATTTGGGCCCAAAATTAATTTTAGTAAGCTATGGATAAGGATTTATAGAGGCCCAATGATTTTAGGTGCAAGCCCAACTCCTTATCATGAGACTTGGGCTAAGAGAAATTACTTAGCAATGGCCCAATCTGATTTAGTAAAATAGGGGCCCAAGACCTAAATTATATGAGTTGGCCCAACGCACATTATGCAGATCTAAATTAGATTGACTCTTGGAACTTGTCCTGACCCTATTAAATTGCTGTAGCCCAACTTATGAAATAAGGCCCAACAAGCATAAAAATTTGAACCCACAAGGAATTGGGCCATTAGGTCAGCACATTCCACTTTTAGCTCTAAATTTTTTGTAGTCCATTCATTAAACCATAGCCTAACCATTAGAAATGAGCCCAATTGGACCTTAGGCTGATAAGTCAGCTATTTCTCATTAAAAAACCCTAAAGGTTCAGTAGCCACACCTATTTAGAAGAGCAAAACACTTGGTTCTGCAGAAGGGAAAACCTTTTTTCGCACCTTGAGGAGAGGCTAGGGTTTCTATCACTATTTTGGCTCCATTTCTCTCACTTAGAGCAAGATTCAGCTAAGGTAACATTCTTATAACTTAATCCTCTCTTCTTCCTCTTTGATTTGGCCTGATTGGTCTTTTATTTAGAGCATTTTTATCTTCCACCCAAAATTGAAACTTGTTGTGTGGTGATTCCATGATGGATTTTCTTAGGTTGAGGCTATGGGTGTTGTCAAGTGAGTACCTTCTTCCTATTTTGATGTATTTTCTGTTAGCTTGAGACCCCTATAGTTGACTTATGATATGGGCTTTGGTTTCATGTAAAATTACCCAGAAATTAGAGTAAACTATGGTGGCTTCTGATGTGGGAAAGTTAGAACCCGAAATTAAAATTCGTAGTTAGGGGAGTAACCTTTAGGTAGTCATTAGCAGTTCAACTCTTTAGGTATCTGATTTTTTGCTAAAAATGATAATAATTATGCTTGTTATAGGCTTGATGTGTATTTAGATTGTTATAGTAACTAGAGGAAGAGTAATTGGTTTCATTAAGGTAACTGAGGTTAATTTTTCAATTCCATGTATATATTCATGTTAATCTAATATTGTTTACACATATATGATTTTGAAATGCTAAATGATTAGTTGACTACTTGAATTGTTATTGTGATTAGACCTTGTGAGTCCATGGTGGAGCTATGGTGCGGCTGCCACCCATGCATGTGCTTTGATCGAGTACCGAGTTGTAATCAGACCCTAGATGCACTGAGCCTTGGTTGTGCTCATTATGGAGTAGGTGCTATGGATAGACCTCTCCTGGTGTTATTGGCCATTAACATATTGTGTATGATTGCTGGTATGGGACAGTAGTCATTGGTAGTTCAATTAGTTCATTTGCAAATTAAATTGATGATTTTGGTATTGATGACATGAATTTGCACTGGATTGATTAACTTGTATGTATATATGGAAATTGTCTTTTGTTACTGAGATTATATATCTCACCCCATTGTGTGTTAACATTTTTAGGGACCGGACCTCTTAGTGGCAAGGAGAAAATTAACAAAAGCTTATTAAGTGGTTTCGTAGCACATAGATTTGGAAGCCTTGTCAAATTGTATTGTAACTAGATTACTAGTTTTGTATCATTGCTGCATTGCATCATGAATTGCCAAGTATAGAGACTATATATGCAATTTAATTATCATGAAATTGAACATTTTAGTTGTAATTGGCTAACAATGGATAAGCGACTTGCTTTTGTATGAACATTAAACATTGGGCCCATTCACCTTGTGGCTAGAATACATTTGCTGTCACTAAATTATGGTTTTTGCTGATGTGCGATAGCTTGGTGAGTAGAAACCAATACTTTAAATCTTGGGATGGATAAGGATAGATTAACTAGGTAAATCAAGTAGATAAACACTATTAGAGGTTCACAAATAGAGGGAAAGTGGTTCTAGAGTGGCCCTAGAAAGAGATTTGGAGAGTAGAGGACAAAACTTAGGAGATGCTGTTGCATTAGGGGTTGTGTCACGGCTAAGAAGGCCCTGCCGTGGCCAAATGAGTGACAGAGGTGAAGGGCGCCGTGGCGTAAGTCATCTCGCCACGGTGCAAGTGAAGAAAATTAGCCTGGAGAGTAATAGTGGTGAGGAACACCGCGGCTTGAGGAATCTTGTCGAGGCTCAGTGTGAAAAAAATCGCCCAAGAGGGTGGCAGAGAGGAACTTTGCCGCGGCGCAACATGTATTGCCACGGTACTAGTCGAGGCAACCAAGTCAAGAGTGTCCAGTAGTAAGCCTCACCATAACGTAAGAGTTTTTCGCCGAGGCAAGAATCATGGAATTTTGAACAGCAGTCCCAAGAGGCATTTTCGCTGCAGTGCCACGTAGGCTGGCTGCAGTGATGGTCTAACTTGTCGCGGTGTGAATTGCCCAATGATTCTCGAGAGTAACTTAGCTATGACATGGAAGGTCTGGGTTGCGGTGCAAAGTGAAAAACATAGTTTTCGAGTTCCAGTACCTAACTTAGCCATGGCGGGAGGGTTTCAAGTTGCGGCACAGGTCCCTAAACTCTTTTCTTTAGCCTAGAAACCCTAATTTCTTTAATGGTAATGCTAGGAAATGATATAGGAATACTTGTGGGAGGTTTTTTGTGTGTTGAAATTGATGAATGGATGAATCATAAACCCCTCATGATAGTATAATTTCTTTTATATGTTCTCTGTGCTTGTGGTTGTTTAGTGATGACCCTAACATCAAGGTTCAAATTTTCCTACATTTTCATAAAGTAATAGATCGTTACAACTCTAAACCTTGATCATAAATTATTAATTGTGTATTTAACTATAATTACCATGTTTAGAAGATAGGGTTATCACACAATCAAAACCCTAAATTCTCTACTTTATTTTCGAATGTTCCTTCCTTGGTTCTAATTACATATTCTAATTCTCCATACTTTGAAACCCTTGTTTCTCTCAAGTTTTCATCAAACCAAAACTTCCTTCTCACTCTTTCTCTCTAGGAATTATGGAAGAAAAAGAAGACTAAAGAAATGGCAATCTCATGGTTTATACTATAACATCCAGTTCTCTAAAAACAAGAGAAAACGTGAGAAACGTAACATACAGTTTCTCCGTAAATAAACAAAACTCACCGGATACAAAAAGAATTCCCCCGAAATGAATTAGTTAAGGTCTTAAAAAATTTAGGAAGCATTCTAGACTTCTAAAAATGAGAATATCAGGCTCAGACAGAAAGAAAAATAGAGTTAGAATGAAGAAACAATTTGTTACGGAAAACTTACAAAATGTAATGACATTTTTGTAATTTTGAGAAAATTTTGGAATTCACACAAGAGAGCTTTTTAAATAAAAGTTTTGAGTTTTTCAAGGTTCTCAGAGGCCTTGAAAATCATGAAAAGCCCCGTGATAGTTAAAATCCTTCCGGTGGATGTTTTTCAATGTTAGTATACCTAAACTTTGACGAATTTGTTTGGGAAGGTTTTAGCTCTGATTTGAGTGATTCTAAAGGCATTTTACTAAATTGGGAACCTAAATTTTATAATAGAAAAGACAATTCTAAAAAAGGAGTTAAAACAAATTAGAAATGAAAATGCCAAGAACAAAAGGCAAAATGGGAATTTTTGAAAAAGCTATTCTCCTCCACCTATATATATGAGGTGCCCCACTCTCCCATTCATTTAGTCTCATATTGTTCTACCCTAAACTAGAGGAAAACCCCTAGGAGAGTGGTGCACCAAGGGAAGAAGAAGGAGAAGAAAAATCAAGGCAAGGAGGTATGGTTTCTTGGTAGTTTTTCACACTTTCTTCCATCCAAACCTCCTCTCCTCCATTCTCCTTTGTTTCCTATGATTATAATGAAGTTTATAAATCTATTTTAAGAGAGTAATTGAGGAAAAAAATCGGATTTGAAGAGAGAAGCTTAAATAACACAAGATTCAAGTGAGAAAAAGTAAGAAAATAAGGTAATTTTTTCTTCTATGGTTGCTATCCCTTCCTCCTCTTCCTCTACCATTTTGCCCCACTTAAGAAAGGGTTTGATTTTTAGGTAGAACCAAGGGTGATTCTTAGGAAAAAGGGTGTGGAGATTAAAACTATGCAAAGAGAATTAACAAATAACCATGAAAATTCAAGATGCAAAGTCTAGGGTATCATATTTTTCTTACAAAATCTGATTTGATACCTTGATTCCTATGTCTAAATGAGCTCCTAAGATCCCTAGAAGTCTCCCCATGTACTTCATAAAAAAAATAAAGCAAAGTTCAAGGAGATCATAAAGCTTCCTAGTCTCGACCTAAAGGAGTTTGTCTGCCTAGGGATAGTTTTAATTTGTTCCAAACCCATTTTTGAGTCATATATGATGAATAAATATGAGAGGAAGCCTTGAGAAAAATTCAAGAAGCCTAGAGAATGAGATGTACAATATGACCTAAAGAAGCAACATATAATTAGGCTCTTGGTTTTGATTGTATGATGACTCCAAGAGGCTTAAAAGGAGTCAAGAATCATATTTAAAAGAAAAGAATAGAGCCTAGAATTTATTCGAGGGGTATTGCTTCATTAGGTGCAATTATGAAACTATAATGAGGTTTATAGGTCAACCTAGTATCTAAGCAAGTTGTGTCACTTTAAAATTAATTCCATGAACCTAATTGGCTTCTATAAATTGTGTTTAGGTCAAGAGAAATCATTTGCACACTTTTGTGTGTGTGTGGCCAAAAGAGGAAGCTTGGATTCAAGAGAAAAAGTGTGTAATTGTATCCAAGGTAGCTTACTCCTCCTTCTCTCATACATGATTATTTGCTTTACTTGTCTTTGAATGTGTGTATGTGTATTTTTAAGCCATAAAAAGTGTTCTAGCATGACTTTGATTCCATGGTGCTATGATGTTACAATATGCTTTCATATGATATTTATGATGTGTGCTTGGGTTTGCTTGAGTGTGGTGAGGCCAAAAACCCTTAGCCATGGTAAGAATGAGCTAAGAACTCTTAAGATTGGTTAAGACAAAGTAAAGAGTCTCCCAAAAGTGAGATGGACTCCCAAGAACATGGTTAAGTCCAAGAATCTCTTAAAGAATGAGTGAAGCAAGTCCAACATCCACAAGAAATTGGGTGAGGCTAATCCACTTGCTTGGCAAACCTTTGTATGCTATGTGTGACTTTTTCACATGCTAAGAATGCTTTTTGAATGATTGCACATGTCCACATGCTATGCATGTATTTGTAAGACTTGTTTTGCATCCATTATGTATGATTGAATGGGAGATGAATTATTGGAATTCTTTGAATCTCATCCCTTCCTCTTTAATGTTCTAACATGCTAGGTGGACCAAGTGGACAAGATAATGGAAGCCAACTACCTTGAAGATGAGAAGATGACATAAAAGTGCTTGAATATTGTTACTTTAAAGTCATGAAAAAGGCAATAGATGCAACCAATGGATGTATATGTATTATGATGTTATGAATACATGTAATTATGATAATATGTCATGTATAAATGGGAGAATGTATTATGTGATCACTAGAATACAATATGAGCATGTTATGGGGTTGTAGCTTCTTGAATGATGTTATGGAATTGTGTATAAGTGTGGGTGAGATGACCAAAATGAGATGCATGAGAGTTAAGACCATTTGGACAGCTCACACAAGTCTTCATTATGCTTTTAGACTTGCCCAAGAGGTGCCAAAAACCAAAGAAAGCTATTTGGATATTTTGGTATCCTATATGGAGCCAAAATTGACCATAATGGAACCTTACATCACTTTTTATCCAAATAAGGTCTTCTTGATATAAGGTTTGGCATCTCATTAGATGTTGTTGAGAGATTTTTGGGAAGTTAAAGAATAGAATTTTTGGAGGTCTAGAGAATATTTGATGAATTTCCAAAGTTGACAAAAATTCTAGTTTTGGTCATGTTACTGTTCACTCAGGTCTAAAAATAGAATCTATCACACAAGGTTCAAATGATGTCCAATTGCCACAAAATTTTATACAAAGAAACTATACATTCCTAATGACTTGTGACAACTAGAAGCACCCAACTTGGATAACTAGAGAGGGAGATATGAATTTTTAAAAATTCTGTCTAGTATCAAGAGTTCCAACTAACCTAAGGTATTGTTTGATTGATTTTCAAGGCCTAAGCGTACCTAAGCTGGTCTGAAGTTATTTTTTCCCTCTATCTAACATTCACAAATTTCCATATTGGTATCATTTACATGGATTAGATTTTTTTGAAATTAATTAGACATTTTTGAAGTTTGCTGCAAAATTTTGTGACAACACCAGTAAATAACCTGACCTCTAGACCTTTTTTAATGTCAAACGCATTCTGTGATGGATGTTATGATTTGGACATATTTTTAGCATGAAGTAGACATATGTGGCTTTCCAGAATGTCTACAAAAACATAATTTCAATTTTTTTAAAATTAGTTATGATTTTCTAAAATTTATGATAGAAATGTGAAAAATTTAGCCGAAAATATATGTATATATTTCATGCTTCCCTTTAAGTTCCATGAGATGTAAGCCACTTTTAATGATGCAAATGAGTTGTATTCATGTAATTAAATATAAGAATGTGATGTATGAGCTCACATGGCCCACGGGACTCCAAAGAAAAATTTTATACGTGACGTAACATTAAGAAATGCATTATTTAATACTATTTTTCCTTGCCTCTTTATGAGTTGTTTGATATAGGCATAGAGATAGTATAAAATGAGCTAGAAATATATGATGTTATGTATACCATACCTCATTTGAAAGTTTGCTAAATGGTGATTCTTGTGGCATAGTTGTTTGCTTCAAACCCTTACTTTTTCTTAAGAGGTCAGCAACTAAAATCATCATTTCAAGAAACTAAAACTAAGATTAGAAAGAGCAAGAAGAGTAAAGCAAAGTTTCTAACTACTATGGAATGAGATTTGGCATATTTCCTTACCTTTTTGGCTTCTTTTTCTTTTCTCTCTCCTCCCTTCTCTTAGATGACATAGCCACTGAATTCAGAGCTCTCCATGTCAGTTTAAAGGAGATGGGGATGTGGCTTGGTCATAAATAAAGGTTAGAGAAGATATTTTATCATTTTCCATAATTATACTTTTGCCACTATAATTTGACTGCCCCATTTAGGCTCATTTTAAATCCTTTTTGAGAACCATCTTTTCCATCATAAAATTTAGTCCTCTAATTCATAAAATTCCTTTGGTTTTACTTTAATTGGATTTAAAACCTTACTGAACCATTTGGTCAAAGTTTCAGTCAACCAATGACCTAAAACGTTCATTAAAGGAGTTTTAACCATTCTAGGGATTCCTATGGGTTTTAAGGCTTTTAAGAATCTCAAAAAACTCAATTTTCCTATTTAAAGATCCATCATTTGAGTTTTTTAAAAGTTGCCCAAAATTATGAAAATGCCATTGGCCTTTATAGTTATCTGTTTTACCATTTTGGCTTCTATTTGAGACTATTCTTAGTTTTCTACCCACATTTTTAAATGCTCTAATTAGCCTCCCACCCTTAATTGGTCTTAATTCTCTTTGCTTTAGGGTCCTTTTATATCGCAATATCAGTTTCAGTTTAGTTTCTAAAAAGTCAAATATTACAACATGGATGTTGAAAGTTCATTTCCTTTTGCCCAAGAACATGTCTCACGTACAATGGAGAGAAAAGTGTTGGTTCTTCACCTTTAAAGCTTCGATCCACCAAAAAGATGCGAGATTTGGGCAAGGTGAGTGAAGGAAACTTGTTATACTCAACTTTCTCTACATTTTGAATAAACAACTTCTTATTTGAAGGTTTTTTGTTTTTTTCCTAGGGTTGGAATTTGAGTTTTTGGGTGTTCTCTTGCTTGTTTTTCAACCTTGTATGCTAATGGAGTTAGTGGGTTAAATTTCATCTTTTAGACTAATTTTTGGTATGGGCCATACACATGAGCAAAATTTTGAGTTTTAGGAGTGACCCATACTAGTTGTTTTGGCCTCAAATCAGTACTTTTGGTTATTTGAAAGATTGGGTAAGTTTCTCTCTTCATTTTATGATGAGTATGTGTTGAAGTTTCATCATTTGGATTGATTTGGTGATGGTCTACTTGCATTTGGCAAAATGTAGAGGAAGTGATGATTCATTGTGTTGATATAGTCAAGTGAGCTCAAATTGGTGCTTTGAAACCTTGATAGCTTGGGTATTCATTACATAAGTTTTTCCCTCCATTTATGGTGCTCAAAGGTTAAAATTTCATTATATGGATTAACCTTTAGTATGGATTGTGCAAGTGTACAAAAATTCAAGTAATTAGGATGACCTATTTATGCTTGTGGAATGGAGCTCAAATTAATGCATTTGGTGTTTTAAAAGCTTGGGTAAATGTTTTTCAAATGATTCTAGGCATAATTGTTTGTTCGGCATGTGGCTCTTTTGTTAATAATAGTTAATTGATGGTATTGTTACTTATCTTGGACTTGTTTGGCCTCTTGGGACATGTTAGTAGTCAGAGGAAGAATAATTAGGCTTCATTAAGGTAATAGGGATTATTCCATTCATATTGGTTGGATTAACCTTATTGGCCTCCCTATATATGCATGTGTGTTTTATTGTATGGCCATATGAAATTTGACTACTTAATTATTATCCTATTATGGACTTAATTATGTTTTTTAGTTAATGGTTGTTAAGAGGGGCTTTGCTAGGCTCTTGGGGCCTTGCTATGCTATATTTTGATCACTTCAAACCTTGTTATGCTCCTTATAGGCCTTACTATGCTCATTTAGTTATTCCCCAATACTTGTTTGGATCTAACGTAGTAACCGTATGATTGATGAAATATGGCGTGTTTTATGTTTTATATGTGTGTGGTAATAATCTTGATTACTTTACTTGAATGTGAATGGAATTACTTATCTAGTTACTAAGATTTTGTATCTCACCCCAATTGTGAGCTAACATTTTCAGGCATTGGATCTCTTAATAGTAAAGAGAAGCTAGTGGAAGTCTATCATAATGGTTTAGTGGTGTATAGGCTTGAATGCCTTGTTTAATTGGGTTTGTATAGTTAAGATACTAATTCTTATGTAATTGATTAGTATGTTACAGAATTGCCACATTGTATTATGCATTGCCAAGTATAAGGACTAATTATGTAATTTGAGTCATTGTAGAATTGGCACTTATGATTGTATTTAGATGCTTCTTAATGAGGAACTTGAAATTATGTGGACCAATAATTATTTGGCATTATAAAATTAATGTTTGAACTATTGGTATTAGTGATTAGTAGTAAAGTGTCCACTTGAGTATTTTATTCAAGATTTAGGGTATAACATGACCACTTGGAACATTTCAAGTGTTCTAAATAATTTCTTACATTGGGCAAATGTATTTTTGTGGTTTAGGATGGTTGAGTATGATTTAGAGCCATTTAGACATTATTTGTAAAATTTGGGTATAAGAAACCTAAGATATAAGCCAATTTGGAAACTAATCCATAAAAGTGCTAAAATGAGGTTTTAAGCAGTTATACTTTGTTCTACATATTTTGTAATACCATATTATATGTTAACATTGAACCTCGTCTTACAAGTAAGGTTATACAATTCATTCAAGAAATCTCAATAAATACATTAAAATAATAAATTTAATTGTGTTGCGTAGTGGATAAATTTTTCATTTCGAGTCTTTGGGACACCATGAACTCATCAACAACATTATTTGATTATTTTTCATACATACAAATAATAACATTCTCAAAAATTGGCACCAACCATGGATCAAGGGTCAAAAATCCCAAAATTCATTCATTTCCCGCGGCTATACAGTGACAGATTTCAGGGGCAACTTTAAAAAATCATAACTAGATGTAGAAAAATTGAAATCACACAAACCATAGTTTTTTGGAAAGCTCTAGATGTTACTTCATAGTAAAAATAATTCTAGGACATGAACATAGCCTTTGGACTACGTTTGACAATGAAATAGCCACAAAGTTCCGGCTGTCCCTGGTACTGATATAGTTTATTGTCATAAAATTCAAAAATATTCAATTAATTCCAAAAAAAATCAAATCCATGTAAATGATATGAATCTAGAAAGCTACATATGTTAGATAGAGGGAAAAAATAACTCCAAATCATTCCAGGCACATTCAGATCTTGAAAACAAATCAAACAATGACACAGGTCTGACTGGATGCCTAATACTGGACAGTAATTTCAAAAATTAATATCTCCCTCTCTAGACATCCAAATGAGGTGCTTCCAATTGATACAAGTTACTAAGAAGGTATAATGTCTCCCTATAAAATTTTATGGCAATTGAACATCATTTGCCCATGAGTGACAGAGTTTCATTTCAAACCAGAATGAACAGTGCACTGAACCAAAACCAGAATTTTTGCCAATTTCAAAAATTTATCAAATATTTTATAGACCTCCAAATAATACCCACTTTAATTTTCCAAAAATCTATCAACAAGCTCTAGATGCATGCCAAATTTCAGACTAAGAAGAGCTCATTTGGACAAAAAGTGATATAGCTCACCAATTTGGTAAATTTTTGCCTCTCATAAGGTATCACTTTAGTCCAAATGGCCTTCCTTTGAGTTTGGCACCTCTTGGGCAAGTTTAAAAGCATGAATATAACTTGTAGGAACTGCCCAAGTGGTCCTAAACACCATGCATCTCATTTTGACTATCTCACACCTAAGAATACATACATTCAAGTGTGCACCCAAGTGTTTAATTTCCATGTTTCCATTGTCTTAGCACCATATAAGGTTCATACATCATTCATACATAATATTACATTTGTTCATCGTCTTATATTATAAAGATAACATGTACAATATCACTCTCACATTTATATACAAAGAAAACTACAAAAGGTTTAAAGTATAGCCATTCAAGGCTCTTGGCTTGCTTTCTTTGCTTCTTGTGAGCCACCTAGACAATTCAAGATGGAAGGGGAAAGGGGAGTGAGATTCCAAGGATCTCAATAGCTCACACACCCATTCACACACATATTCAAGGGCATATATATATATATATATATCAAAGTATATGTATGAAAAGTTTGGCAACCATAAAGTATGCAAAGTCACAATTTCCATGCCACTTATTTACATTCAAGCCAAGACCATGCTTTAGGGACTTTTGGTTTTGCCTTACCCCCATTTCTAGGACTTTTGGATTTGCCTCACTCTTGGCATAGGAACTTTTGACTTGGCCTCACCCTTCCAAGAGACTTTTGGCCTTGTCTTACCCATGTTATGAGACTTTTGGCATCTCCTCACCTTTATTAAGGGACTTTTGGCATCACCTCAACCTTATGAGTTATTTCCACAACCATAGTCATTCAAGAAGACACATTGGTACCAGTGTATTGTCAAGGTATCAAGTGGCATATCATTAAGTCACAAGAACACACACAAGCATGCAATAACATACATATGCACATAAGAATGCAAGGAGAATGAAGTGGAAAGTTACCTTAGATTTTTGCAAACTTTTCTTGATCTTTTCCTTCCGTCTTTTTGACCTCACAAGTGCACCTAGGTGAGTGGATGTTCTCTTGGCCTAGGCACCATAAACAACACATAATCACACACTTGAAGCAAGCCAAGACACCAAACTAAAGCTTGAATACACACTTGGTTTCAAGAGTGGCATAATGGTTCCATAATGGACCTAATGAAGCAACTCTCACATTTCAAGTTCTAAGCTCCATTCTCTTGTTATTTCTAGACTTCTTAGACTCATTTAAGGTCCTTGGAGCCCTCACACATTCACTTGCACAATTGGAAACTCAAGTTGCTTCATAAGGCACCATTATGGACATCATTACTTCATCTCTCATTTCATGGCTCCTAAATTTTTTCCGATGGTCTCTCACCATCTTCTAACATCATATAAAGTCCTAAGCCAAGGCTAGAACAAATTAAAACACTCCTTAGCCCCTTGAACCTAGCTTGGCCGAAACTAGTAACATGGAAGGGCTTCTTGGAGTTTCAAAAATTTCCTTGATGGGAGAGCCACTTGGGAGGGTTTCTAGAGGTCTTAGGAGCTCAAGGAAACATTTAAATAGCCAAGGAATTACTCACATAAAATCAGATTTTGCAAAACCCTAAAGAAGCCTATACTTTTCTATCTTGTTTTCTATTGGTTTTCTTTGGAATTTCTTGCCATATTCCATCTCCCCATAGCCTAAAACCCTTGTTTCTCTCTTGTTTTTAGACAGAACTCCCTCCCCTCTAATGGTTTTATACAAGGCCAAAAATGACACAAGGGAGAGCAACAAAGAAGAAGCACCAAGAATGAGAAATTACCTTAGATTCTAACTTAGTTTCAAACCTTCTTCTCCTTGGTTCTCTTCTCTTCAAGTAATTTAAACTCTTGCCTTGTGTGCTAGACCAAAAATAGAATCAATCACCTCAAGAAAACCATAGGAAAAAAGGAGGAGAAGAAAGGAATAAGATTGGAGGAAGAAAGAGCATAAAATTCTACAGATTTACCTACCTTTTCCTTAATTTTTCTTCTTCTTTCCTTCCTCTTCTTGTGTGCCTAAGAGAGCAGATAATATTCTGTATTTTGGGTAGAAAATTTTGTGTTTAAGAAGATAGGAGAAGAAGGGAGAAGTGTGTGAGAGCTTCTAGAAACACACTTTTTTAAAATTCTAATTTCATCCTTTCGTAATGGTAATTTCATTTTAGCTTCGTTTTGGCTCCTTTTTTAGAACCGTTTCTTCTATTATAAAATTTAAATTTAATAACATGCCTTTGAAATCACTCAATTTGGAGATAAAAACCTTACTAAACGAATCTGTCAAAGTTCAGGCTCACTGATATTGAAAAAACATACACAGGAGGGGTTTTACCAGTCTCGGGGCTTTCCATGATTTATAGGGCCTCTGAGAACCTTGGGAAACTCAAATTTCCTATATAAAAAGCTCTCCTATATGTTTTTCCAAAAGTTACACTTATTTATGAAAATGCCATTACATTTTGGCAACTTTTGTCACAAATTGTTTCACCATCTTAGCTTTATTTTTCTTTCTGTTTGAGCCTATAACTATCATTTTTAGGAGTCTAGGACTTTACCCAAATTTTTTGGGACATTATCTAACTCATTTCATCATTTTATAGAAATTACGTTCGTTACATATTTTCATGTGGATTTTTGTGCTTAGACATACTTCTTCAAGTATTTGGAAATTGCTTAAGGTGATTTGGTAAATTTAAGGGTTGCATAGCTTAACTTAGGTATGCCACTTAGTTACCAAGGATGGTGTTTTGTTGCCATGGAAGTTTATGGGTTGTTTTGGCTAGACCTTAAAGTAGCTTAAGAGTTCTAATGGTGGACTTAGATATTGAAGCAAGAAGATACAAGTTCTAGCTTAAATTCATGAAGAAATGTTGAAGTCTGAAAATGAAGTTTTAGAGCGTCAATTTTTTGTCATAAATAAGTTTAAGGGATAGATTGTTAGAATGTCCTATAGTCATTTTGAATGTGTAGGGGTTTAGCATCTTTAAGGGTTGAAATTTCTTGCATTTAACATTTGAAACTTGTTAGGGTTTGTTTGATATCAATTAGTTGTATGTTGGTGATTTGGGAGTCTTAGAGTAATGATAGAGTAGTGGTGTGGGTCAAATTTTGATTTATAGAGGTTTGGCCCTTAGTGTTATCACCTTTGGATTAGTTTTTGGTATTGGAATTTGTTTGAGGAAGTTTGGTAGGGATTAGAGTTGGTTAGAAGGCCATTTGGTGCATCAAAAGTGTCATTTTTGGCATTTTAGGCCAAAATTGAGTAGCTTTGGGAATGTGTGCATTTGAGGAAGTAGATGAGTGAGTTTTGAAGTGAGAGTTGGCTTGCCAATAAAACTTATATAGAGGTCCTTACATGCCAAATTTGATGAACTTTATATAAGTATAAGTGCCCTAAACCATTTGGCCCATTTAAAACAAGTTTTGGGGGGCTATTCTAGGCTTTTTTACTATTGGACACAACGAAGTCATGTTGAACAGCATGGTCATGTACAACCTCTTGAATGCCCACAATGGTGAACATGGCTAGGCCATCCTAAGACTACTACTAGGCATGGCTTCGCCATGTTCAACACTATCTAAAGACCTTGTTCGAGGCATGTTTGTAATATTCCATATTTTGATAATTGAAAAAGTCCTTAAAGAGTAGAATATTAATAAGAGCCTTCAAAATTGGGAATAAGAAACCATGGATGGCCCAAAATTGGAATCAAATTGGCTAAATAAATTAAATGATAAATGCAGTGACAAAATCATAATTTTTGGCAAAATTTTAAAAACTTAAAGGAAGGAGTTTTAAATGAAAAAAATTAGGCTAACCAGGGTTCTCAAAGGTTCTAAAAACTATAGGAACCATCAAAATGGTTAAAACCCTTTCAGTGTATAATTTAGGCTATCAATTGACTCAGACTTTAACTTGACTATTTGGAGTTGTTTTGAATCCTACAAAATTTAAAGTTAAGTGTTTTTAATAAACTAGAGAGTTTCAATTTTATGATGGAAAAGACAGTTTCTAAAAATAATTTAAAATGAACTCGAACTATGGAATTAAAGAACATGGACAAAATTGGAAATGGAAAACCTTATGAAACCTTAGCTTCTCCTTATAGATAGCCACCCCACCCTTTCTCCTCCATTTTGGTCGAACTACACTAGTTGTTAGGACACCTTTGGAGGCATGACAAAGGAGAAGGAAGACAAAGAAAAGAAAACTTCATTTGGGTAAGTTTATGTGCTAAATCTATTTATGATCTTATTATGAGCTTTCTCCCACTCTTTCTCTTCTTTCTCTCCATGGTTTTGACTTTCTAAAAGATGGAGTTTTATGGTTGAACCCTAAGAGGAAATTTTTTTTAAAGGGGATAGTATATGGTATGGCTTAGAAAACATGATATTCCCTTGGACTCCTCACCTCTCTAGGTTTTGCCACTATGTGAGGAACCTAGAGGGAATTGATTCTTGACTTAAACATGGTACTCTTGGAAGTTTAAGAGTGTGGAGATTAATATGAAACCAAAAGAAGTAACTAAAAAGCCATAGGTTGCAAGATATGGAAATTCTGGATTGCACCTTAGGAAGTTTGGAACTTTATAAGGATATGTTAAGTCATGTAAAATCATAATTGAACTAGAAAGAAGTTAAGAATAATCCATATGCATTAAATCATCCAAGAGAAATGGCAAAACTCCAGGGAACCCATATGCATGCATAGGTTCAGCTATGAGGTGGAATGGGTACTTAGGGAGAGTTTTCAATGATTCCAAGGTTATAAATAGTTTAAATATGAATTATAAATACTAAAGGAACCATTAGTTTAAATTTAGAAGCCTTATTTTGAAAGTTAAAAATTTAGGATTCAAGTATGCATAATGAATCAACTTAGTGTTAAGCTCCTTAAATCAAGTTTATGATGGCTCTAATGAGTTCTAATAAAATCATATAACTTATATTGGGTGAGATCTTGGAGCCAAGATATTGAATTATGAGAGTTGTTTCATAATGCCATTTAATTAAACCATATGTGAGCCTAAGATTCTAGTTAACTTGTATAAGGCATAAATGGGTATAACTATGGTTCCATTGATAATTTTTGCTTCCTTAGATGTTTCTAGGTCAAGCAAGTGAAATTTCCCTCAAGTGTGGGTGTAAAGCTGTGGCACCAAGCCAAGAAACAAAAGGGAATTAAGTTAAACTCTTGTGTTAAGGTAGCTCTTCATCCATTCTTATATATTTATATTGGTCACTTGAGTGTCTTGGATTACTTGTATGTATTACTTGCAAATTATATGTATTATTGATTGTTAGATGTTCATATGCAATTATATGACATTTGATTACATTTAAAATTAGTTTGGCTAATGAATGGGTGAGGTTGTGCCAAAAGCCCTTTGAAATAGGTGAAATGAAGCCAAAAGTTCCTAAATGTGAGTGAGACTAAGCAAAAAGTCTCAATTATAAGTGAGTCTAAGTCTAAAGTCCCTAAAAGAGGATGAGGCTCAATTAAAAGTCCTTAATTGTTAGGTAAGATTAGATTAAAAGTCTCTAGCGCTTGTTTTTGCTCATGGTAGAGTAATGTGATCCCTAATGCATGAATATGAATGATATTTGATTGTGTGACATCCATGCTTGCTTTTTTTGACCTTGAGTACACCATATATCTATGCTTGAATGATGAATAAGCTATTGAAATTCTTTGAATCTTATTATTTCCTCTATTTTCCCTAATTATGTCTAGGTAAATCTCAAGGAAGCAAAGATGGTAAACAAAGAGCCTAAGAAAAACTATTTTGACACTAGTTTAAGTTTTAGTGCATATTCTTACACATTTGGTTATGTATATGTATATTTTGATATATGACCATTCCACACACTTAAAAGTATGAGATTGTAATGCACAAATCATTTTTGGATATAAATATATGAAATTGTGTCATTTGACTCTTTGAGTTCTTGAGTTTGCATGTCTAATGGCAATTGGAAAGCTCATTTTGAGTTATATAGTTTTTGAGACATGTTGGACTAGCCATATATGATGCATTTAACATTTGAAATATGCCCAAAAGGAGACATGGCACAATATGGCATATTTAGAACCATTTGGAACCTAAAGTCCTAATTTTTGAGCCATAATGTGTCCATGAACCTTTGACTAACCAAATAGAGCAGTATTGGGCTAAAATTTGGTAGGTATTTGGGGCACATTGAGAGGTTTTCATATAGTCAGAGAATATAATTTTGGAGCTCTATATAATTTTTTTATAAATTTCTAAATTTGACTAAATTATGTAGATTTTATCGGTTTATTGTTTATATGGTTTAGCTATTGTTTTCATGGGTTTTGAGGGAACAAATGAAATTGTTTTGACTTGAAAATTTAAAAATAGTTAGTTCTCAATATAAGCTTTCCATACCTATTAAGTTTGCTCAAATTAGAGTTGTGTAGCTCAAGTTATGATTTTTCAAAGTTTGGCTCCTATTATGTGTCAAAGTTGTGAAAATGAGCATATGATGTAACCCTCGAGTTTCATACTTCTTCTTGTGATATTATAAGTCTAACAAACTTGTTTGGTATGAATTTGGAGAATAATATGATGAAAATATTGATTTGTACACAATTGAATTATTTGAGATTTTCAATGACAGTAAGTTCTACTACCAAAAGTGTAACAAGACTAATCATTATTAAAGAAGTATTATGCTATGAGATCCTTGTATAATTTGTTATCGTATTTAGATGGTTTTGTCACTCATTTCATAGGGTATGTTTGGGGTTTTTTGAGGGCTTCCACTTAGATGATTTCTAAAACTTTTTTTTATGTGTCCTTATTTATATGTTTGTTAGTCTAATAGAGAGAGTGGGAGGTTTGTACTTCAAGATGTGCATTCTATGATTTTAAAATGGTTTAAATTTTTTTTGTTTTTGCAAGTGAACTAAATTAAATACTATCTTGAATGTGGGATTGATTCTAATAATTATTATTTGCCTTCTAAATTAAGTGTCATTTTAGTAAGGGGTGTATAGTTACCACCGTTCTTTTGGAGATGTCTTTTGATTACATCATATGCTCTTTTGTTTAGGAAAACCAAGTAGTAATCCAATTAATGATGCCTTAACTTTAAAAAAGATTCATTCTTAATGGTGAAGCAAACCACAAGTCACGAATGAAAGGGTGCATGATGAAGAAGAGGTCTAGCAAATCTTGTTTGATGTCACAAAGACCACAACCTGTGTTGACAATTAAAAGGTGTTACTTGAGACATGCTATTAGTGGAAGAGTTTTGTTCAAAAGTTTCTACACAAACAACAAGATTCTTAGAGGCAGTTTTAGGTTCTAAATCTCTTCCTTTTTGGAGAAAGATGTGGTCACTATAAGAAAACAAGAAATTAGATATGGAAATTTGAGACAAAATTTTTCCCATAGCTGTTCCATGGCAATGCCATCTCAAATCTGTCATATAATGGTTTTTTGTCTTGAAGAACAAAAAATTAGAGATAGATTTAGAGATTGAAATTTTCATCTCAAAACATTTTGTCTCTAATTATGTCTAAAATTTGTTACAAAAATAAATTTTTGTAGAAAAAGGAAATTTGAAATTAGAGGGGAAATTTTCATTCTTTAATTGTATCTCAAAATGGACAACATTCTTTTAAAAAAGAAAACTAGCATTTAAGATGAAAATAAGAAAAGCAATTCTTTGTCATAAACTTTTGAAATTGAAGACGGAATTTCTTCATCTCTTATTCCATCTCATAATAGTTTTTTTTTAAAAAGATACTAAGATGAGAAATAGAATTTATGGATGGAATTTTTTGTCTTAATATTCTAAAATTAGATATAGAATTTTCCATCTCTAATTCCATATTAGAATTGCTATTTTTAAAAAATGCTAAGATTAAAGATGAATTTGTAGATGAAATTGTAGATCAAAGAAACTTTCTATCTCTAATTCAATTTTAGAATTATTAATTTATTATTTCTTTTAAAGAAATAAGATTAGAGATAGATTTAGATATGAAAATTTTCATTTTGAAATATTTCATCCTTAATTTTGTCTTAGATTTCATCTCAGAATATTTTTTAATTTGGGAGAGAAAAAAAAGAATCACATTAACTTGTTCAAAAATATTCTTTTCAATTCTCCCCTAGTTAACAAATACCAAAGAATTACATCTTAAAAACAAACCCCAAGACATAACAAATTTGCCATATAGATTTTAAGTATAATTGTGTTATAGGGGTGATTAGTCATAAGTAATTAGATCAACCTAGTTCAATCCATTTTTCTTTTAAAAGGCCTATGAGACAAGCATGGAAACCATTCATCAAGCCTTAGATAAGGAACTGGTATAGTAAATTGCTTAAATAACTTTGAATATGATGACTTCATGCATAACAAGCCACTTTCATTAAACAACTTGCACAACTCACCTAGGCAATTTGATTTAATTGTCATCCTAAAGTTTTAAACTCATTAAAGCAGAACATAACTTATGATTTTAGTTGTGATTCTACTAAAGTCATTAAGTTTAAATCAAAATTGAAAAAAAGTATCTATTTTAATGTATTGCTCATCAAGACTAAATTCAAAAGTTTCTTTTTTTTTTTGGTTAGAGATTCTGATAAAAAAAGAAAATATAATTAATTAGCCACCTAAAATTTATTCTTATAAGAATTTAGGTTAGGTAGTCTACTTGTTCTAGTATAGATTTTTTATAAGAAATGTGGTATTTATAAAATTTCATTATAGATTGGTGAAAAGAAAAATGTTGAATTTGTCTTTTGAAATTAGAGATAGAATTTATTGTATCTAATTCTATCTTAAAATGGTGAACTTATTTCTAGAAAAGAAAACTAAACCTAGAGATGAATTCATATACATAATTTTCTATCTTAAAACATTAAGCAATTAAACATGAAATTTCTTCATCTCAAATTCTATCTTAATAGTTTTTTTTTTTTTAAATCATTGTTAACTTTTCTTTAGAGACAAAAAATTCCATCCAAAATTTTATGTGTAACATAGAAACTTTTGGTGTAAATGCCCTAAAAGCAATTATTGATAATCAATGTTTTATTATCAACAAAATTTTTGATATCATATCAACATTATTAACAGTGTGATATTGTGTTTAGATTAAAAGATAAAGAACATAATTGATGCTTTAATTAATCAAGATAACTTTTATTTCTATTAAAACTTATATCTTAGATAGTTTATAATCAATTATTATAATTTAGAGCAATTATAATACAATAAGATTAGCATATCACTAGATTTACTCATTTAGATTAGGATGACCTATCCTTAGGTCATTTGTGTAGGTGATACTAAGGTTAGCATATGGGTGCTCATAACAAGTATAAGCATACTAAACTTGTCATACCTTGTGTTTTCTAAACCTTTAAACACTAAAAAGAAAGGTTAATAATTATGATAATGAGAGATTAAAAGTCTATATAAGATGAAAGAAAAAAGTAGAAAGAGTAGAAATGGAGCCAAAGTGGCTAAACGAAGGAAACTGATGTGCCAATAGTAAAACTGTAATTTTGAGTAAAATTTCAAAAACTCAAGGAAAAGAGTTTTAAATGTCAAAATTAAGTTTATTAGGGTTTTTAGAGGTTTTAAAAATGATAGAAATCATCATAATGATTAAATCCCTGATGGTGTATAATTTAAGACATCAGTTGATTATAACTTTGACAAAACTTTTTGGGATTATTTTAAATCCCAAAAATTTCAAAGTAAATATTTGTTGTGACAACCCTAACTTTTAATCATGGTAATTATGGTTAAACATGCGATTAATGATTAATGATCAAGGTTTGGAATCATTACGATTAAATACATCATGAAAATATAGGGACATTTGAACCTTGATAATATTAGGGTCATTAACTATACAACCATAAATGTGAGAATGCACAAGAGAAATTGTACTATCATGAGGGGTTTGTGATTTACCTATCCATCAATTCCAATGCACAAAAACCTTCTACAAGTGTTTCTACATCATTCTCTAGCATTGCCATTAGAGAAACTGAGGTTTTTAGGCTAAAGGTAGGAGTTTGTGAACCTTCGTCGTAACTTGAAACTCTCCCGCCACGGCTAAGTTAGTTACTAGAGCTCAAAAACTAAATTTTTTGCTTTGCTCCGCTACCCTGACCTTTTACGCCGCGGCTAAGTTACTCTTAGGAATCTTATTGGGCAACTCACTTGAATTGTCGCGGCAAGTTGGACTCTCGCCGCGATGAGCCTACGTGGTGCCGTGGCGAAAATACCTCATGGAGCTACTGTTCGAAGTCTCGCAATTCTCGCCTCGATGGGTTACACTTGCATCGTGGTGAAGCTAGCTACTGGACACTCCTTACCTAGTTTTCTTGACTTAGGCCGCAACGGGACATGTTGCGCCATGGCAAGTTTGCTCTCTGTCACCCTCTCTAGGCAACATTTTCGCTTTGAGTCACAATGAGATTCCTCGTACCTCGACTCCCCTCACCTCTGTCACACTCTTGGCAGTGGTGAAACCTTCCTAGCTGCAGTGTAACCCCCTTCTGTAACTACATCTTCCAAATTTCATCCTATGCATTCCAATTCTACCCCTAGAAACACTTTAGGATCACTCTACCTTAATTTGTGGGGCACTAATAGTTTTTATTCACTTAATTTACCTAACTTATCTATCATTACTAGTTTCAGACTTAAGTGTTAATTTCTACTCCTCCAACTACCCTATATCAACAAGTTTATAGAGTAATAATAGCAAGAATTCATGAACTATCAATAATTATCATTCGATACATATTCCATTAAAGATTCCATATATCACTAGTTCAAATCAACAACTAATGTATCACATGATTACATTCCCAATAGTAGACCATATCATAAATTTAACAAAGTTCATACATAAGATGTCATAAGTTTATACATTCAATACCAAGCTAAGATGATGCCTAACTCCTCAATAGATACATCCTAAGTAATCAAAATACAAACACCTACACTTGGCAATATGACTATATGATAATGCTATATAAAAGAATAACAAAATTGCATCTACTTTACTCAGATCAGCCCAAGTGTAACCTCTTCCACACATGGCTAGAGCTTATGGATTTTCATCCACTTGCTTCCCCTTATTCTTACCCGAAGGGCCTTCACCTGAAAGTTGATCCCATAAAATGGGGTGAGATGCAAATCTTAGTAACCAAGGCAAATTTCATGCATATATTCCAATTTAATTAACATATATGCATGATTTCATATAAGCATAAAAAAATATACCAACCATATCAGTAAATAAAACAATGAGGCTATCTATGATTACTATCCCATACTAGTAATCACAATTACACATGTTAAAGGCCAATAACACTGGGAGAGGCCCGTCTACGGCACCTACTCCCCAATGAGCACAACTAGGGCTCAGTGCATTTAGGGTCTGTTCACAACTCGGTGCCCAATCGAAGCACATGCATAGGTGGCAGCTGCATCACAGCTCCACTATAGACTCACAAGATCTAAATATAATACAACAAATAGCCAATCAATTTATTTAATATTTCAAATCTTTCATGTACAAAAAATATAAAATTAAAGCAAATATATGCATGGAATTACAAAATCCCCAGTTACCTCACTTATAGACAAGTTAGGAAGCTAACAACAGTACCAAAATCCTCCTATAATCATAATATTAGAAAATGATCACTTTATATCAGTCCATTACTATCCCATTCATCATTTATGATAATAACCCAATGCTCAAAGAATTAAATTACTAATAGTTTCCTAAGGGACACCTACCCAATCACCAAGAGCCTCTAATTTCGGGTTTTGCCTTCTCTAGACTAGAAACATTAAAATATCACTTCAAACCCTATGAAAATTCGCACAAAATTAAGGCCCATACTATAAATCTACTATGGGGGTCTTAAACCAATAAAAAGAAGAGTTTATACTTACCTAATAACACCCCCAGCCTCAACCTACGAAATTTTACCATGGAAACATCAAAAAGTAAGTTTTAGATTTTGGGTGTGGGTGAAAGTGCTCCAAATGAGAAGCCAATTAGGTCAAATCGAAGAGAAAGATGAGAGGAATAAGTTATATAACTATTACCTTAGCTGAATCTTGCTCTAAGAGTAGGAAATGATGGAATTTTATTGCTAACCCTAGCCTCCCCTTTGGACCTCCGAATTTGTGTTTGTGTTTCTTGTGGTTCTGCAAAATCGGGGTAGTTAGAATGATTTTCAGGGTTTAAGTTGGGTCCTAAATGGGTTATGGGTTAACCCACCAGCCTAAGGACCTATTGGGCTCCTACTAGTTGTTGGGCTAAGGTTTTAATTGTTGGGTCAATTACAAGAGTTCAAATTTTTAGTTTGGTTGAGTCAAATTTTCAAGAGCCCATTTAGTTAAGGTCTTGGGCTCATATCTCACTAAATCAGATTAGACCATCACTAGATGCTCTCTCTTGGGCCAAGTCTCATGTTTAAAAGATTAGGTTTGCACCTAAAATTATTGGGCATCTATTAGTCTCTAATCATGGCCTATTTAATTTTAATTTGGGCCTAGATGAGGTTTCTAACTTAATTAAATCTCAAACTTATATTAATAATTTATCTCTCTAAAATTTTCATTCACATAGCTTACCCAATTATTCTATATTAATTATCTTAATTAACCCAAATTTATAATTAACACCATAATTAATTTTGGGATGTTACATTTGTAATAAACTAAAGAGCTTGAATTTTCATACGAAAAAGATGGTTTCCTAAAAAGATTTAAAATAGTTCAAAGACATAAATGGAATTTTAAAAAAATTTTAAAATATCTTCTTTGCTTTATTTTAATTCTATACCAACCTTTCCTCTCCCTCAAATTGACTTGAACTAACTCCAAATAGACTAGAAATAGAATCCAAAAATGGGAAGAAAGAGAAGAGAAAGAAGTAAGAAAAAGCCCCATTTAGTGGTTTCAAATTTTGTTTGAGGCATTTCAACTGCTACCAAGGGAGAGGAAAGTTCTCTTTTCATAATTTTAATTGGGGGAATCAAAGAGCATAAAACAAGTTTCAAGTTCAGGTATATATTGCTATGTTTCAAATTTAGTTTTTTTAATTCTCCTTCTTCTTTATCATGCTTGGAGGGAGAAAATCTCTCTTTCTACATTTTCTTGCATATAATTGATCATATAGAGCATGTAAAATTCACTTAGATTGTGGAAATGAGAAGAAATTGCCAAAGGAAGCAAGAAAACTCCACATGGCACTATGAATGCATAGTCTTGGGTACCCCATAGGAAAGGGCATTAGATGAGCTTGTTTTTGAGTTTTAAGATAATTAGAGGCCTTCTAAAGAATTATAAAGGTATGGGGAAAAATCGGTCCAAATTTTAGAGGCTAATTATGAAGGTTGAAAATTTAGGGTTCAAAAAAGGCCTAATGAAGCAACTTGACTTTTGGCTTGTTTTAGTTGGCATATGATGGGCCTAATGAATTCCATTAGTGTTATAAGGCTCATAACAAGTGATTTTTTAGAGCCTAAAAAGTAAAGTCTAAGAGTTGCCTCTTAAAGAACCTAATAGGGTAAATATACATATTGAGTTCTAATAAATTTAAGGGCTAAGAACAAGGGTTATAATGGATCCTAGTGAGTCATCTTGCCTTGTAAATTGGTATATGTAGGCCAAGCTAGGACAAGTCCACTAATTTGTAGGTCTTAAGTCAAGGAAGACCAAGGAAAATAAAATAATCAAGTGGGTTAGTGGTAGTGTCAAGTTTCTGGATCCATAAGGTAGCTATCTCTCCCTATCTTACATGCATTTAGATGTTTAAATGAGTTGAGATGCTTGTATGCTTGATTGTTTGATGATTTTATGAGTTATGACTTGAATTAGCTTTTATCATGATATTATGATTGGCTCTTAGCTCCTTATGGCATGAGATTGATTGTAGTAGCTCTTCCTTAACCTAGAGTCGAGCTTAGTTGAGCCTAATTAGTATGTTTTATACCATGGCTAGATAAAGGTTAAAGTTTCATACCATTTCTCATGTTTAAGTTACTTGAGGCATGGAATTTTTGGTTTTCTTGAAAACATTAGAAATAGACTAGTTATAAAAGGAAGTCCCCTAAATAGGAAGAATTGAGATCAAATAAAATAAAAAAAAATTATAAATAATTGAAAATAAGGATTCACGGTTTAAGATGCCTAGAAACCAAAGCTAGAGTAGCTAAATAAAATTAGACGAAAACCAATGACATTTTCATAATTTTGGGCACTTTTTAGAAAACTTAAAGAAGGGATCTTTAAATGGAAATATTAAGTTTTCTAGAGTTCTCAGAAGTCCTAAAAATTGTAAGAACCCCTATAACGGTTTAAACACCTCCGATTTACGTTTTAGAGTGTCGGCTGACCTAAACTTTGACCAATTCATTTGAGAAGGTTTTTAATTCAAATTGAGTGAAACCAAAGGCATCTTATAATTTAGAGGACCTAAATTTTATGATAAAAAAAGACAGTTCTAAAAAAGAAATTAAAATGAACACAAATGGAAGGAACTAAGAAAGAGGACAAAATTAGAATTTTGAAAAAGCCTTAAATGAGCCCCCTTGCCTTTATATAACATGTCCCCCCTTCTCCTTCATTTTAACTGGCCTATTTTCTATCCCAAACTAGAGGAGAGACTAGCTGTGTGAGGCACACAAGAGGAGGGCAAAAAGAAGAAGAAAAACTTGGTAAAAAAGGTAAGAAAACCACGGAATGTCATGCTCCTTCCTTTATTAATCTTGTTCTCCTCCTTCTCCTCTCTTTTTCTATAGGTTTTATGTCTGATGTGGGACTATTTTGGGATTGGTTCAATAGGAGAAAGTTAGAATTTGAAGGATAAGCTTGAGGCAAGTGAAAGAGCTCTTGAAAAGCTTTGAAACCAAGGTAAGAACCATAGCCTTTCTTACTTCCTTTTGATTATTCTCCTAGGGGTGTGTTTCAACCAAGTATAGAATACATAGGAGGAAGTGAGTTCTGACCAAAACCAAGCAAGGAACAAGGGTTTAAGAGTGTGGGAATTAGGATATGCAATTGGAATTGAAAAAGAAGCATTAGAAATCAAGTTACAAAACTAGGGATTTAGTTGCACCTTGGCAAATATAAGACTTTCTAATGGTAATTTAAGTTATCTAAGAGTATTATAAGTTCCCAAGACACTTAGCAAGCCTCCCATGTGCCAACTCCCTAAAGAACATTTGTAAAAGTCCATGGGTCCTTAAGCATGCTCATGTTAAGGCCTAAGCTACTCCAAGTACCCAGGGAGATTTTTAATTCATTCTAAAGCTAGAAAGAGACTAAACATGATTAGTAAACATCAAAGGAAGTGTTGGAATAAATTTAGGAAGCATGGTTTGTGAGATGGAGGTTTAAGCTCTATTTTAAGACATAAAGAAGCAACTTATACCTAAGCTCCTTGAAATGAATTTGTAATGACTCCAAGGAGTCTAAATAGAGTTAAGAGACTTAGATAGAAGGAGAAATTAGAGCCAAGATCATAAATTCCAATAGTTACTTTACTTTGTCTTGTATGGAACCATAATTGTGTCTTAGAACAAAGTAGCCTTGCATAAAATTTGTGAGAAGCTAAAACTTATTCCAATAATAGAAATATGTCTCATTTGATGTGTCTAGGCTAAGAGAATCAAGTGCTACCTAGTTGCATGTGCATGGTGTAACACCATAAATTTTAGCTCACCTTATGCTTTTAAATGGCATAATATTTTAGTTCATATAGGTTTCCCATAGAAAAAAGCAAAGAAAATGGGATTATTTTTCGTGTTGCGTCATATCTAAAAATTTACAATCGATGTTACATTGACCATGTGAGATCATGCTATGCATTCTCATATTTAAATACATCATTACAATTCATTTGCATACAAAATCATGCCCACAACTTATGGAAACCGAAATTGAGTATGGAATATGGAAGTTCATTCTCAGCCAGAATTGCTCCACTTTCTGACCAAACTTTGAAAAATCATAATTAAATTTAAAAAAATCAAAATTATTCAATCTTAGTCATTATTAAAATCTTTAGATGTATAATTCACACTAAAAATATTTCCAAACCATAACATCCATCACAGAGGACGTTTGACATCCGAAATGGTCCAAAAGTCTGACTAAATTCTGGAACTATCACAGAATTCTACAGAAAATTTGAAAAATTTTAATTAATTCCAAAAAAATTTAATCTATACAAATAATACCAATCTAGAAAGCTATGGATATTAACTAGAGAGAAAAAATATCTCCAGATCAGTTCATCAAGCCCAAACCTCAGAATTCAATAGAACAGTACTTCTGGTCGGTGAAAATTATTGATACTGGATAGAAATTTTAAAAATTCATATTTCCCTCTCTAGACGTCCAAATGAGGTGCTTTTAGTTGGCACGAGTCACTATGATTATCTAGTTTCTCTGTCTAAAATTGCATGGCAATTAGTCATCGTTTGGGTTTCGTGTGACAGAATGCAATCTCAGACCAAATGAATAGTGCAGCAAACCAGAAATCATAAAAATTGCCAATTTTGAAAAATCATCAAATATTCTGTAGATCTTCAAAAATTATGATCTTTAACTTCTCAAAAAGATCTTAATGAGACCTAAGCATGCCAAATCTCAAATCAAGAATAACTCATTTGGCTAAAAAGTGACATAGGGTTCCATTATGGTTAATTTTGGCTCCATATAGGGTACCAAAGTTGCCAAATGGATTTCCTTTGGTCTTGGCACCTTTTGGGAAAGTTTAAAAGTACATTTAAGACTTGTGTGAGTTGCCCAAATGGTCCCAAACCTCATGCATCTCATTTTGGCCTTCTCACCTACACTGATGCACATTTACATTAAACTTCCAAATTGCATAATTTGGCATTACATACTCAAATTGTATTCTAGAGTTCATACATCATATCCATACATTTAAACATCACATAATATCATATTTATACATGTCTCAAGGGTCATAGACCATTGACAACATCATATACATTGTAAAGCATCATTATGGATTCAAAAAGAATAAAACCAGGCATATGGTTGTCAATCTTTCTTCTTTATTGTTGTTAGCTCCCATTGCCATAGCTACTTAGTCCACCTAACATGTTAAAGCATTAGAGAGGAGGAGATGAGATTTAAAGAATCCCAATAGCTCATCTCCCATTCAATCATACATAATATGTGCAAAGCAAGCTTTACAAATGCATGCATAGAAAAATGGAAATCATGGACATTTAAAAAGCAAACTTGGCATGTGAACAAATCATACAAGACATTCAAGAGCTCATTAAGTGTTTAGATTGGCCTCACACTTCTCCTCATGGATTTTGGACTTGCCTCACCCATTCTTTGAGAACTTTGGACTCAACCATACTCTTGGGAGCCCACTTTGCTTTTGGGAGACTCTTTACTTTGTCTCAACCAAGCTCAAGGGTTCTTGGCTCATCCTCACCATGGTGAAGAGTTCTTGGCCTCTCCACACTCAAGCAAACTCAAACAAACATCATGTAATCATTTGGAAACATAACATGGCATCAAGAATCATGGCACATAAAGGCATGATAGCATACTTTTCATAGCTTGAAAATACACATACACACATTCTAAAACAAGCTAAACACACATCCATGCATGAGAGAAGGTGGAGAGAGCTATCTTACACACAATTACACACTTTGTCTTTTGGATTCAATCTCCTATTTTCAGCTACACATCCACAAAAGCGTGGAGAAGGTTCCTCTTGGCCTAGACATGATTTAAGGAAGCTAATTAGGTTTATGGAATGAATTCTAAGGCCACATAAATTGCCTAGACCCTAGCTTGCCTTATAAGCCTCATTATAGTTCCATAATGACACTTAAGGAAGCAACACCCTTCAATTAACTTCTAGGCTCCCTTCTCTTTATTCATATATGATTCTTGATTCCTTTTAAGTCTCTTGGAGTCATCACCCAATTAAAAGAAGGAGCCTAAACACATGTTGCTTCTTTAGGTCACATAATGGAGTCTATGGCACCAATTCACTTTCCTTGAGTTCTAAATTTTTTCCAAGGCCTCTACTCATCTTCACTCATCACATATGACTCAAGAATGACCTTAGAAAATTTTAAAACTCTCCCAAGCTACTCCAACCCTCATTGGCTGAGACATAGAGCAAATGGGCCTTCCATAAAGTTTTGTTTATTTTCTCAAGGGAGGATGCATGTGGGGAACATCTTAGGGATCTTAGGAGTATGTTTAAACATTCAATTCAACCTAAGAACATTCATATTAAATCAGATTTGCAAGGGAGCATTTGGATCTCTAATGGTTCCATCTTATTTCTTAATGCTCCTTTCTTGATTCTATTAGTTCATTCTTAATCCTTGCCATCTAAAACCTCTAATCCCTCCATGAATTGGATAGAACACAGCCCCTAAAGGATGGGCTCTTGGCTGGATGAAATTGACAAGGGTCAGGGGGAGGAAGAGGCTACCAAAGGATGGAGAATTTACCTTATTTTCTTGGTTCTTTTGGCTTGTTCTTCCCTTTGGTTGGACACTCCTCCACAAACACGAAAATTTCCTCCCTAGTCTGGCCCAAAAATAGCACCAAAAACTTAAAGAAAACCATAGAAAGGAAGAGGGAAAGAAGGAGAAGAGAGTTATTGAAAGGAAAGGCTTGAAAAACTAAGAATTTCTTACCAAAATCTTGGCTTTTTCTTCTTTTTTTCCCTTACCATTGGTGCACCTAAGAGGGCTGGACAATTTCTCTGAAAATGGGTAGAAGAGAGTTGATTAAAGGCAGGAGAGTGGGGATGTGTCTTTACAGAAGGCTATGGAAGCTTTACTTTTCCCATTTAATTTCACTATTTCCCTTTGTACTTTTCCTTTGCATTTCTCCTTTGTTTTAGCTCCTTTTTTAGAACCGTCTTTTTCATTATAAAATTTAGGTTCCCAATTTAGTAAAATGCCTTTGGAATCACTCAAATTAGAGCTAAAATCTTCCCGAACAAATCCGTCAAAGTTTAAGTACACTGACATTGGAAAACGTCCACCGGAGGGGATTTAACTATCCTGGGGTTTCCCATGGTTTTCAGGGCCTCTAAGAACCCCAAAGAACTCAAAACTTTCATTTAAAATAACTCTTCTATGTAAATTCCAAAAATTGCTCAAAATTATGAAAATGCCATTATGTTTCGTAGGTTTTTTGTCAAAATTTGTTTTTTCATTCTAGCTTTATTTTTCCTTCCATCTAAGGCTACAATTTCCATTTTTAGGAGTCTATAATGTTACTCAAAATTTTTGGAACCTTAACTAATTCATTTAGGGGGACTTGCTTTGAAAACACGCTCATTTTCATTGTTTAACGAAACTAGACATTACACATGGCCAAAAAGGGGAAGAAGAATTAAAGAGAAAAGTTTGTGCTCTTGTTTCAAGGTAGCTCCCTAACCTTTTTCACATGCATTACTTAGATGTTTACTTGTCTTTGAGTGCTTGTGTGTATGTTTGAGCTATGAGAAATGCTCCTAGCCATTGTTTACATGTTATAGTACCATTATGTTTCTTGAAATGTGTTTATGAATGCAAAGTGGCTTGGCATGCTTCCACATGTTGTAATTTTGCTTTTGGATGTGCCCAAGTGGTTATAGAATGATAAGAGAGTTAATTAGTGCCTTATGAAACCATTATGGACTTCAAAATTGACCATTTCTTAAGTTGAACCAAAGTCTAACCAAATGGATGAGTTTTTACATGAAATTTAGCCAACAAATTGGTCTCATCTAGAGCTTTTCATAGAGCTAAAGAGCACTCAATTTGGAGCTCTAAAAAATTTATTATGATTTTTCAAAGTTGTCCAAATTATATAGAATTGGTATGTGTACTGTTCATATGGCTAGTTTACTTCTTTATGTCACTCATGAGATAAATGAAGTTCAATACTCATAAAATTTTATAGACATAGACTAGATATCATAAGCTTTCTATAACCACTAAGAATACCTCATTTGGGGCTCTATAAAGGGGGAAACAAATTTTTTAATTTCCAAGTCCTATAGTTGTCTAAAAATAGACTTGATGTATGGTTTTATTGTTTTTGTATGTTAAATGCTATTGTCTTGGTCTAGAATTATTTTTATCCATTAGTTAACATCCAAAGAGTTCTAGAAACCTATCATATGCATGATTTTGATTTGCTTAGAATTAGTTATGAATTTTCAAATTTTATTTCAGAAATTTAGAACACCAACCTGAGAGCAAATATGGTTTTTCTTGAAATTTGGTTCCACATCCGAGATTCTTGAGATGAAATATGATGTTTATGATTTGATTGGATATGTTATGGATGGAAAATGATATTGATGAGATCACATGGTCCTTAAAGAATAAAATAAATTAATTGAGCTTTTCATTATGCAATTAACCATGGATAAAAGTGCCACTTCCTTGCAAATGTGTACCCATATGCCAAGTATGTGTTAAAATAGCCTACGTGACATTTGTTTAAGGGCTAGGAAGTTAAGGTATTACAAGGCACATAGCCCCTATGCATGTGTTTCTTCATTTGTGTTCATTGTGTGCATTGATATAAATTGAAAGTTGCTACTGAGATTCTCCCAAGAATCTCACCCCATATATTTCCACTAACCATTAGAGGTCTCTCACGTAAAGAGAAGGAATTGAAGAAAATTAGGACTTCAATATGATTAGTGCATAATTTTGATGGAGCTATGCACTTAATGTATATATATGAGATGAACTTGTGATAAATTATATGTACACAATGATGTTGTACAATGGTAACCTTAGTTCCATGTTGAGAATATATGTATGTACCTGTTACTATGATGTTAAAACTTGTAGCTAGAATATGTGTTGCCACTTGAATGGTATATGTTGATTTGGTGCCCATAATGGAACCTAGAGAAAGCAAATGTGATGCACTCTATGAGGATGTAAAATGGCATTCTATGCATAATGTTATGAGCATGAATGTAGACCAATCTAATGCCAATACTAGTCAAATGAACCTAATACACAGTGTTGTGCACTAATGCTCTCATTAGTGAGAAAACAAGTAGGATGGTGAATTTTTGTAGTTGGATAAATTTCATGCAATGGTTCTTATGAAAATAAAGTATGGATGAATCAAAATTTGCTTAAGAGAAAAGATTGCATATTAGAGGCCAATTGGACCAATCTAAAACCAAATTTTGGTTTAAATAAGTTATAAATTGTAACTTTAGCCTTGATAGCCCAAATGACTTAGTTTGGGATTAAAATTTGGTAGGCAATTAGAGAATTTATAAATCTTTAAAGCAAGCAAGAATGGTATTTTTTTTATTTTTTTAGAATATTTTATATAATTTTTAAATTAGCAAAATTATGTAAATTTTGTAGTCACTGTTCACATAGTAATAGCTGTAGTTTTTTGGACTTTTGAAGGGTCAAATGAATTCATTTGTACTTGAAATTTTTACAGTATAAAATTCAGATAATAAGTTTTTTGTAGATATCTAATTTGCTTAAATTAGAGTTATACAGCCCATGTTATGAATTTTTAAAGTTCGAGACCTTTTATATCAAAGTGACCAAATTGGACTATATAGCTTTCATATGTAATTGAATCCCATATTTTAGTCTTATGGATCAAAGTAAACTTGTCTACGACAACCATAGTGAAAAAAAGAAGAAATTCAAAATTTGAACATTATAGTTGCACTTGAAGTGTAAAACAAGTCAAAACTGTTGCTAAAAGTTTAGTAACAATAGCATTTTGGTTGCTTTTGAGAATAAATGGTATGAATGAGTCTACATGAAGCTAGTTATAACAAAACTAATCTACCAAAAATAACTAATGGAAAATTTCACTAGCATTTCAATAGCTATTCTTAGTTAGTATAGTATAATTCTCCTTTGTCCTAAGTGACCATTGATATCGTATGTATGTTGCATATTATATTTTGATACTACTAGGTTTTGATTCTTGTTATAACATATTCTATATAGTGATTTCCATAGTATTTACTTTCAAAAGTAACAAAATACAACCACAATAAAGGCTTTAGTAGTAGTTTCATAGGCTTTCCATATGTCGAATGAGCATATAGGGGTGAAAATTAGAATTTCTTTCCACTTTAATTCATAAACTTCATATACACATTTGTTTTGACCTACACAATCATCATATAAGTCCTAATTACATAAAGGAGTTGTATAGCCAAATTTGATCCTTTTTTACATAATATGGTCCATGTAATATCCGATTCTTTGAAAACCAGAGAAAACGTGAGAAACATAACATATGATTTCTCCGTAAACGAATAAAATTCATTAGATACAAAAGGAAGTCCCTCAAGATGATGTAGTTAAGGTCCCAAAAAATTTGGGAAGCATTCTAGACTCTTAAAAATGAGAATCCTAGCCTCAGACGGAAAGAAAAATGGAGTTAGAATGAAGAAGCAATTTCTTACAAAAAGCCTACGAAACGTAATGACATTTTCGTAATTTTAGGTAATTTTTGGAATTCATATAGGAGGGCTTTTTAAACCAAATTTTTGAGTTCTCTAGGGTTCTTAGAGGTCCTAAAAACTATGGAAACCCCCGGGACAGTTAAAACCCCTCTGGTGGACGTTTTCTAACGTCGATTGACCCGAACTTTGACTGATTTGTTCTGGAAGGTTTTAACTCTAATTTGAGTGATTCCAAAGGCATTTTATTAAATTGGGAACCTAAATTTTATAATAAAAAAGATGGTTCTCAAAAAGGAGCTAAAACAAAGGAGAAACGAAAATGCAAAGTACGAAGGGAAAAATTAAAATTTTTGAAAAAGCCGTTTTGCCCTAGCTATATATAGGTGGCGCCTCACACTCTTCCTCATTTCACTTCATATTTTCCAGCCCCAAATCAAAAGCAAAGCCCTTGGAGAGTGGTGCACAAAGAGAAGGGAAGAAGGAGGAAAAATTCAAGCCTTTAAGTATGGATTTTGCTTGTTTTTCATGCTTTCTCTTAGCCAACCTCTTCTCCTCTTTTTCCCTTTTCTTCTCCATGATTTTTATAAAACTTTGAAGGCTGTTTTGAAGGAAGAACAGAGGGGAATTTTCGGATTTGAAGAGAAGAGCGTAGAGAAAGCAAGATTCAAGCCAAACTAACCAAGGAAACAAGGTAAAAATGCATTCTATGGTAGCTATGTTGATGTCCCTTTCTTCTCCATTTTGACCTAAACTAAGAACTCTAGGAGGATCTGATTTTCAAGCCCAACCAAGCATGAATCTTAGGTATTTGATGGAGAGGAATAAGAATATGCAAAGAAAACTATGAAATAGGCATTAGGATTCAAGATGCAAAACCTAGGGTTTCTAGTGAACTTTTCAAATTCTGAATTTATGTGATGCTTCCTAGGTCTAATTAAGAGTTTAAATGAGTTCTTAAGACACCTAAGATGCTCCCCATAAGCTTCTCCCTTTAAGAAAACAAAGAAAACTCCATGGAGCCCTAAATCTAGGCATGTCTTGGCCAAGCATGTTCCATGGTACTAGGGAGAGTTTTAAATTTTTCTAAGGCCATTCTTGAGTCATATTTGATGAATGAAAGTAAAGGGAGGCCTTGGAAAAAATTTAGAACTCATGGAAAGTGGGTTGGTGCCTTAGGTTCCATATTATGACCTAAAGAAGTAACATGGTACTAGGCCTTTTGTTTTAATGGTGTGATGACTCCAAGAGGCTTAAAAGGAGTCAAGAATCATATTTGAAGAGAAAGAATGAGGCCTAAAAATCATTTGAGGGGTGTTGCTTCATTAGGTGCAATTATGGACCATAATGGAACCTATAGAGCAATCTAGTGATTCACTAAATTATGTAACCTTAGAATATATTTCATGAACCTAATTGGCTCCTACAAATTATATTTAGGCCAAGCGAAACCATCTCCACCAATTTGTGAGTATGTGGCCCAAAGAGGAGGCTTGAATCCTAAAGGAAAAGTGTGTGGTTGTACACAAGGTAGCTCTCTCTACCTTCTCTCATGCATGGATGTGTGTTTAGCTTGTTTTAAAATGTGTGTATGTGTATTTTCAAGCTATGAAAAGTATGCTAGCATGCCTTTATATGTCATGATTCTTGATGCCATGTTATGTTTTCAAATGAGCACATGATATTTGTATGAGTTTACTTAAGTATGGAGAGGCCAAGAACTCCTCCCTTAGGTGAGGATGAGCCAAGAACCCTTGAGCTTGGTTGAGATAGAGTAAAGAGTCTCCCAAAAGCAAAGTGGACTCCTAAGAGTATGGTTGAGTCCAAAGCTTTTAAAGAATGGGTGAAGCAAGTCCAAAATCTATTAAGAGAAGTGTGAGGCCAATCCAAACACTTGGTGAACTCTTGAATGTCTTATATGAATTGTTCATGTGCCAAGTTTACTTTTAAAATGTCCATGACTTCCATTTTTCCATGCGTACATTTGTAAAGCTTGCTTTGCACATATTATATATGATTGAATGGGAGATGAGCTATTGGGATTCTTTGAATCTCATCCTTTTCTCTCCAATGATCTAACATGCTAGGTGAACTAAGTGGATATGCTAATGGGAGCCAACAACACTAAAGGAAGGAGATTGACAATCATATATTTAGCTTTTGCCACTTTAAGACTATGATTGTACTATATGATGTATATGATATTGTAAATGGTCTATAACCCTTGAGACATGTACCAATATGCTATTATGTGATGTTTAAATGTATGGATATGTTGTATGACCTCTAGCTTATATTTTGAGCATGAGATGCCAAAATATGCAATGTGGGAGTTTAATGGAAATGTGCATAAGTATGGGTTGAATGGCCAAAATGAGATGTATGAGGTTTGAGACTATTTGGGTAGCTCACACAAGTCTTAAATATGATTTTAGACGTGCCCAAAAGGTACCAACACCAAGGGAAATCTATTTGGCAAGTTTGGTACCTTATATGGAGCCAAATTTGACCATAATGGGACCCCAGTCACTTTTTGGCCAAATGAGTTAGTCTTGATTTGAAATTTGGCATACAATTAGGTCTCATTGAGAGCTTTTTGGAAAGCTAAAGATCATAATTTTTGGAGGTCTACATAATATTTGATGATTTTTCAAAGTTGGCAATTTTCATGGTTTCTGGTTTGCTGCACTATTCATTTGGTCCGAATTTGTATTCTATCACACGAGTCTTAAATGATGTCCAATTGCCATGAAATTTTATACAAAGAAACTAGACAATCACAGAGACCCGTGCAAACTAGAAGAACCTCATTTGGATATCTAGAGAGGGAGATATGAATTTTTGAATTTCTATCAAGTATCAGTAAATTTTTCCAACCAGAAGTATTGTTCCATTGAATTCCGAGGTATGGGCTTAATGAAATGATCTAGAGATATTTTTTCTCTCTAGTTAACATTCACAGCTTTCTAGATTGGTATCATTTTTATGGAATGGATTTTTTTGGAATTAATTGGACATTTTCAAATTTTTTTGCAGAATTCTGTGACAGTTCTAGAACTTAGTCAGACCTTTGGACAATTTTGGATGTCAAACTTCCTCTGTGATGAATGTTATGATCTAAAAGTATTTTTAGTGTAAAGTAGACATCCTAAGCTTTCCACAATAACCAAGATTTCATGATTTTGATTTTTTTAAATTTAGTTATGATTTTTCAACGTTTGCATAGAAAAGAGGCCAATTCTAGCCGAGAATGAACTTCCATTTTCCATGCCCCATTTCGGTTTCTATGAGTTGTGGGAATGATTTTGCAATGCAAATGAGCTGTTTTGATGTAATTAAATATGAGAATATATAGTATGAGCTCACATGGTCCATGTGACACAGATTGCAAATTTTTAAGTATAGTGCAATGCGAAGAAATCCATTATTTTCATTCCCTTTTTCATATGCTCTTATGGAATTGATGATCTAAAGCTTATAAATGGCATGAAATAAGCTAGATGTTATGGTGTTACAGTCCAAACTTCAAAAATTCATAATTTTGGCTCTATAACTTTGATTTATGCAAATAAGGTGTCTATAAAAAGTTTATGATCTGAACTTTATGCTATAAAAAATTTAAGTAAAAAAGAGTCCATTTGATCCCTGAAAAGACACAAAATCTGAGGGCTATGTAGAGTGAATAGCAACTACATAATTCAACTTTTTGAGACCAAATTCAAGAATTCATCAAATATTATAGAGTTCAGATGTCATACCATTAAAGATCATGCATATAACTCATGCTATATTCCTTTTTTCACAACAAATAATCACATTTACACTTTTGGCAGTGAAATTTTTCGTTATTAAAAGCCTTAAATGGTATATTTATGAATAAACGAGAATTTTGGTCAATTCACGCTAAATCTATTTGTTGTGCTTAAGATATCACATAAAGAGGCATTAAATTTGTAGGTTTGGCTAAATGCATATTTTGGGTCTTAAATCACATAATAGGGACCAAACTTTGAAAAATTATAGCTTGAGCTACACAATTCTAATTAATGCAAATTAGGTGTTCTTAGAAAGCTAGTAATGAGAGCTATCTACTGTAAAAATTTTAGGTCAAAATGAATCCATGGGTCCCTTAAAAATCCCAAAATCCAAATATGCACTATATGAACAGTACCTATATTTTTCTTCATAAAATAGCCAACTTAAAAAATTCATAAGATTAAAGCTCCAAAAATTATGTTCTTTAGCTTTATGAAAAGCTCTTAATGTCTTCTTATTGCCCGCCAAAATTTAGCCCAAGACTTATTCATTTGGTCTATTAGTAGTAGAGGGACATTTTATGGCTCAAATGGATCAAATTTAGGTTCTAATTGGCACCAATTCAGCCCTAAAATGCCATTTCTTCTTTTAAGCAAGTTTCAATTAACAAATAAATCATGTATGGCTAGGTCAATATGTTATAATTGCCATATAACTCAAAATCACCTTTTTACATCCAAAATTACATATGCATATTCAAGAACTCAAGGTACCAATTTCTATAGTATTACATGTTGCCACTCATAATTTGTTTCTACATCATAATCTAGTACTTTTAAACATGTTTGTATTATTATACATCAGAATACACAAATATATTTTCATGCATTCAAGAATATGCCTTAAAACAAATTCTATTGTCAAAGTAACTCTTCTTAGGCCTTTTGATCATCATTCTTGCTCCCTTGAGAACCTAATATTTCAATATTATTATATTTTATATTTTTTATATTTAGTCTTAATAATAAATTATTATGGATAATTTGATGACTTTAGGCTTATTTTATATTAAATGGGTTTAATTTAGATTAATTGACTTTAAATGCATTTTTATTATATTTATCCAATAGAGGCTCAATTATTTTTTAATTGTATTTTGTAAGATAGAAGATTCCTAAAAGAATTGGGTTAGAAATCTACTATAAGGATTTGGATATTATCTTATTAAGTCAATAAAGGATTTTGATATTACTTAAAGATTAGTTTCAAGATTAGTATTAGATTTCTTATGGGAGAAGACAACTTCACTTATTTAAGGAGGAAAAGACGTCAATATATACACTATATCTTCTCTACTTCTTATTTTTGTTTTCATCTTCTTTTATGGCTTTCTAATTTTCTTGGTGATCAATCTGGAGTCTAAACCTAATAGGGAATTTGAGTTTGTGTTTGTATAGAACTTTGGTTTGGATAATGATCTCAAAAGTATTTTGTTTTTATTTTCTTTGTTTTCATGTAATTATTATCATTCTGGTTAGATGATTTTTGTTACATGAATTCTGATTCATTTGATCTATTTGAGAACACATTTTGATTTAATTAGTTGATTAATCAATTAAATTTATTCTGAATCACATTAAGATTCTATGTATGTCTCTGGTCAAGTGTGAAATGTAACAACATAATTATAAGACTCAACTTATGCAATTTTCATGCCTCATCATCAAGCTAATTCTTTGGGAAGAAACATAATGGCATAGGAAATCATGAAAGATACATTTTGCCATGGTAAAAATTTTCTCTCAGCATCCCATGGGTCATATGGATTCATCCATCCTATTCTCACATTTAAATACACAATTGAAACTCATAACAAACTCAATAAATAGTCCATACCTTGAGCAAAGGGAGCAATCACACAAAACATACTAGTGCAGCCTTATATCAGTTTTCCAGATTATGTGCCTGAAATTTGAAAAATCATAACTAATTCTAAAAAAATAAAAATTAGGTACACTATACTATTCTGGAACACTATAAATGTCTACTTTATATAAAAATAAATCCAAACCACAATAGAGGCTGCTAGGCACTAGAAACTGATGGAACAGTACCAGAGGTCAGCTGTCGTCCCTAATACTAATCTCCAATTTCAAAAATTCATATCTCTCTACTCAGAGGTCCAATTGGGGTAATCTTGGTAGCTATGGAAAGCTTATCATGTCTAGTTTATTTTTGTAAAATTTTATGATCATTGGATATCATTTGACACACGAATGATGCAGTCTAAGTTTCTAACTATATGAACAATACCTATATTAGTTCAGCAGAAAAATGACAACTTTAAAAAATCATAATTAATTTCATAGAGCTCTAAATAATCTATTATTTGACTTCCCAAAAATATCTAGATAAATTCTACATGTGTGTCAAATTTTATGGGCAAATTCATTCATTTGGTCAGATTTTGATATTAGGTTGTGAAATGGTCATTTTCAAGCTTTACAAAGGGTCCAAATGGTCCAAATTGAGCTCCAAGGCAACCACGACCACTTGAGTACGTGGGAATGCACCAAAATGACATTCTAAACTTGTCTCAAAGGTGCATGAACCCATATTTCTTAAACTCACTCATCCATCCCATGATGTACATAAGATTACACATACTAGCTTTGGCCATCCAATACCCAAATCATGCTATCTTATACATTTAGCATCAAATTTCATTCATACATTATACATTTGGGTATTTACACATGCTCATATAATTACATAACCATTTTATCATGAGATTACATCATATGTCATGTGTATGGCTACAAGAGAGATAAAATTGGGCCATTTCATGTATTTTGATGTCAATCTTCTTCTTCTAGGCTTGGTAGCTTTATTACCTAGCTTAATTGCTTCACCTAGCATGTTAAGACATTGGAAAGGAGGGGATGAGATTCAAAGAATCCCAATAGCTTATCTCCCTTTCAATCACATATAAAGTATGCAATACAAGTCTTGAAAATGCATGGATGGACGTATTAATATATGTGAGCATTCAAGAAACATTTTTGGCATTTAAACAAGTCATACATAGGCTTGCCAAGTGAGTAGATTAGCCTCACCTATTCACTTGTGGAATTTGGACTTACCTCACCTATTTTCTTTGGGAGGGCTTTGACTCAAGCTTACTCTTGAGAGTCAATCTTACGGGAGATTTTTTACTTTGTCTCAACTAACTTTATGAAAGAAAGGTAGGGCATTTTTGTAATTTTTAGACATTTTGAAAAACTCATAGGAGGGCTTTTAAAATGAAAAAAAAAATTCTTTTTAGGGTTCTCAGAGGTCTTGAAAATCATAGGAACCCTTAGAACAATGGAAGCCCCTCTGGTGAGCAATTTCAGTTGTTAGTTGACAAAAACTTTGATCGAATAGTTTAAAATAATTTTAAATCCATTTTGGGTGAAACCAAAGCTATTTTACAAGTTTGAGAGCCTAAATATTATGATGGAAAATATAGATTTTGAAAAGGAGTTAAAGTAAGTGTAAATGGAAAGGACCAAAAAAAGGGACTATAATATAAATTTAAAAAGTTATTAAAGTGACTCTTAGACTACTTAAGCACACTTTCTTTCAGCCCCTATGTTAACTTACACTTTGGCTATCTGAAATCAAATTTGCCATGAGGCTTCAAGGGCACTGTCAAAAGGAAGAAGAAGGAAGAGAACTTAAGAGTAATGTGAGAAATTTAAGCTTCCTTCTTGTCTTTTTCTTCGTCCAATCTCTTTTCCTCTTTCTCTTCTCCTTTTCTATAGGTTTTATGGTTGATTTGGTTCTATTTTAAGGTTAGCACAATTAGAACAAGAGAGCTTTTGAAGGACAGACTAGAAGCAAGTGAAAGTTCCTTGCGAAAGCAAGCAAATAAAGTATAGTTCATGGTTTCCTTTTGTTTCTTCTTTGATGTTCTTCCTTGAGGTGTTTTTGGTCAGACCTAGCCTCTCTTAAAGGAGTTGAACTCTAACCATATCATGGGAAAAACAAGTGTTTAAGAGTCTAGGAATTAAGATTAGTCCATGGGAACCAATAAGAGAAGCAAGAAATTCAAGTTGGTGCAACGTGGGGTTTTGAAATAAATGATGAAATATAATTTTTTCTAGAGACATTCTAGCTTATGTAAGACATGGTATGAGTCTCGTAGACCTCTAAGAAGTTTTACATGAGCCATTCCCTTCAAGGAAAAAGCAAGCAAACCATGGGCTCCATCTTAGTGCTATGTCTCGACCTAGTAGAAGATTATGCACCTAAGGAGAGTTTTTTTTTTTTCATTCCAAGGGTGTAAGAGGTTTAGATAAGAATTATAGGTGCTAGAGGAACCCATGAATTGAATTTAAGAAGTTTAGTTTGAGAGATGGTAATTTTAGGTCCCATTTAGACATAAAGAGGCAACCTAGAGTTTGGATTCCTAGATTGAGTTTATGGTGGCTTCAATGAGTTTATATGGAGCAATATGGTCTAGAAAGAATGAAAATTGGAAGCCAAGAGCATGATTTTGAGTGGTTGCTTTCTTATACTATTTATGGACCATAATAGTGATTTAAGACCAAGTAAGTTAGCTTAGAGCTTTATGATGCTAGAATTGGTTTCAAGGTTTAATTTGTGTCTTATTTAATGTGTCTAGGCTAAGAGAATCAAGAGCATCCCCATTGTGTGTAATTGGACGAGAGGGAGCAAGAGAAGGGCAAGGGGAAAGTCAGTGATTTCTAGCTTGAGGTAGTTCTCTAATCTTTCTTGCATGCATTTTTGAATTTGTTACTTATCTTGGTTTGCTTGTATGTGTTCTTGAATTATGTAAATGGTTTATAGCCATTGGTTTAGAGTCTTGGTACCTTGACATGGTTTTTAAAGTTGTTTGAAAGTGTGATGGCTTGAATAAGCTTGGTAAGGCCAAAAGTCCCTTAAGAAGGGTGAGGAGGAGCCAAAAGTCCCTAAGAGAGGATGAGACAAGGCCAAAAGTTTCAAGAAAGAGTGAGGCTAAGTCAAAAGTCCTTAAATGTGGGTGAGACAAATCTAAAAGTCCTAAGAATTTGGGTGAGGCTACACTAATAACCCATAGAGCCTATGTTTGAGTTGTTTGAATTTAATTGACATGAGAAAAGTGGTTATACATGGTTTTAGAAATGTTTTATGGCATGCTTGCATTCCTTGATTTGTAATTGCATCATATATGTATGTTTGAAAGGGTAAGAGAGTTATTGGATTCTTTGAATCTCACTCTTTCCCCCACATGCTTACTTTTGTCTAGGTGAAGCCTATGGATCAAGAAGTGGAGGCCAAATGCCTTGAAGAAGAGGATTTTGGCACTAGATTAGGAAATTTTGTAGTATGATGTTAAGAAATTTGTACAAATGATGTATGCGTGAGGTAGATATATGGACATATGTATTTGTGATGTATGAATGGAGTTTGGAACCATATATACACATATGTGAGTTTTTGACATTCGAATACCTATGTGATCTTGTATGTGAGTTCAAGTAAAAATGTGAATTGGAGATACATGAGGTTTTAGACCACTTGGATAGCCTTTATATGCTGTTTTTGGACATTTAAACTTGCACAATTGGTTGTAATTATAGTATGATAGCATATGGTATCATTTGGACCCCTTTTGGTACCAAAGAATACAACTTTTGCAACCTATACCCCAAATTGACCAAATGACCGAATTTGAGCATGAGATTTGGCATGAATGTAGGTCTCATCTAGAGCTTTTTGCTGAGCTAAGAACCACATTATTTGGAGTTTTAGAGAATTAACTATGAATTTCAAAAGTTGGGAAAATTCTATATATTTGGTCTGTGCACTATTCGTAGGGTTAGTTTGTATTTCTATGTCATTTGAGGGACAAATAAAATCCAATACTCATAAAATGTTATAGGCATAAACTAGATATGATAAGTTTTTTGTAGCAATTGAGAGCACCCCAATTGAGGTATGTAGAGGGAGAACCGAATTTTTAAAATTAACGGTCAGTATCAAGATGCAACTAGACCTTTGGTACTATTCCATTATATTTCCTCATCCATTGATGTTTTCATGGTCTAAAATGATTTTTAACCTTTAGTTAACATCTAGAGCTTTCCAGAAAACTATCATATGCATAATTTTGATTTTTCTAAAATTCGTTATAATTTTTCTAAGTTTATATTAGTAACTTTCCCCCGCAACTTGAGAATGAAAAATGCAAATCCATGAGAAATGGTTCTTGATCTGTGTTGTAGGCCGCAAGTTGTGTTGTTTCTGATATGTTTGAGTATGTTATGGGTGGAAATGATTTTAGATAAATTAAATGACTCTTGTGGGCAAAATTGAACAATTTTGATATCCATATGCTTGATTTCCATTGCTAAAGTATGCAAGCTCCATACAAATAAGTATGTAATGCTTTGTATATTATGGTATAGGGTGTATGAACTTATGGTATTACAAAAAGCTTATGAGACAACCCATGCAATAGATGAACAAGTCAGAATCTAGTTTAGAAGATATAGTGAAGCAATTGGTAGCAAACACAATCCAATTCCAGCAACAAACAAAGATGACAATCCAAAGTTTGGAGACCCAGATTGGCCAACTTGCAACAAATATAAATGAGATGAAAAGTCAAGGTTCTGGATAATTACCTTCACAGCTCATGACTTATAACACCATAAAATTCTAGTTCATCTCATCATATACACATACCTTATATCATTATATTCATGAAAGTATTAGAAAAAGGGGAATAAAATAATGATTTCCTTTGCGTTGCGTCAAACTTACAATTTCGCATTTGATGTCACATGGACCGTGGGAGCTCATGCTATACATTCTCATATTTAAATATATCATTACAATGTATTTTCATCATAAAATCATGCTCACAGCTCATGGAATCCAAAATGGAGCATGAAATGGGTTTGTTTAATTTCGGCCAGATTTGCTCCTTATTCTGCCCAAATTTTGGAAAATCATAACTAATTCTAGAAAAATCATAATCATAAAATATTGGACATTATAGGACGATATGGATGTCCAATTCACACTAAAAATATGCCTAGACCATAACATTCCCCAAAGAGGGCGTTTGACATCCAAAATGGTCCAAAGGTCAAACTGAATTCTGGAACTATTATAGAATTCTGCAGAAAACTTTGAAAATGTCCAATTAATTCCAAACAAATTAAAAACCAACAAAATTCACCATTATAGAAATCTATGGATGTCTAAACCATGGTAAAAATAGTTTTAGTTCATGAATCATTAAGGGGAAGACGTTTGACATTTGAAAAGCTACTGAGGTCGCTACTGCCTAGGCTGCTGTTTCAGATTACTGATATAAATTTCTAAAATTCATAACTAATTCTATAAAAATAGAAATCACACCCATTCAGTCATTATAGAAACTTAAAATGTTAAATTTATGTTAAAAATAATTCCAGAATGAAATAGATACATTTAGTGATTGTAAATCTATAGAACAGTGACTGAACTCTTGGGGCACCACTGCTACTGATAGCAAACTTCAAAAATGCATATCTCTTTGCTTAGACCTCCAAATGAGGTGATCTCGGTGGCCACAGAAATATTATAACCTCTAGTTTAAGTTTGTAAAATTTTACAAGAATTAGACACTATTTTCCTATCATATGACATAGAAGACAAATCTAACCATATGAACAGTACATGCCTCATGACAGCAGAAAAATCTGAACTTTGAAAATTCATAATTAATTTCTGTAGAGCTCCGATTTTTCTGAACTTTATCTTTCCAAAAATCTCTTGATGAGACCCTACATGTATGCAAAATTTCATGGGCAAATTCCTTCATTTGATTAGTTTGTGCTATAGGGTTCTATTTTGGTCATTTTTTAGCTCCATAATGGTATCAAAGGGTCCAAATTTGCTTCCCAAGCTTGTGTGGCCATTTGAGCATGTGAGATTGCACCAAAATGACATTTTAAACTTGTCTTAAAGGTGCACAAACCCAGAATTCAGGAACTCACACTCTCGCCCCATACTATACACACATTTCCATAAGGCTATTCTTGGCATTCCATACCCCAAAATTGCAATACATTCTATTTATCCACAAATTTCATACATACATCATCTATTAGGATATTTACACATGTTCCATTCATTGTGCATCAATTCTAACAAAAGATTACATCATACGCCACTCCTTTGGTTACAACATAAACATAATTTAAAGCTTTATGATCAAGGCTTCATCTCCTCACTTGGTGGCTTCCATTTCCTTATTCATTGGCTCCACTTAGCATGTTAGGATATTGGAGAGGAGAGAATGAGATCCAAAGAATCTCAATGGCTCATTTCTCATTCAATCATACATAAAGAATGCAATACAAGTCTTAAGGATGCATGCATGGCATATTAATATGGAAAATGGTACAAAATACATTCTTGGCATTTACACAAAGCACACATAACATACTTAGGCTTGTCAGATGAATGGATTAGCCTCACCCACTTTCTTCAAGGTTCTTGGACTTACCTCACCCTTTTTCTCAAAGGCCATGAACTAAGCCTTGCTTTTGGGAGACTTTCTCTTTGTCTCAACCACTTCTAAGGGCTCTTGGCTCATCCTTACCGAAGATAGAAGGTTCTTGGCCTCTCCACATTCAAGCAAATCAATGCAAACATTCTAGGCATTATTGAATACATAATGCAATACTATGGTTCCATGGAACATAGGCATCATACCAAAACATAATTTATAGCTTAAAATACACATACACACATTCAAAGACAATGTAGACATTCATTCATCATAGGAGAAAAGAGAGAGCTACTTTGCTTGCATTCACATACTTTTTCCTTAAGCCTTGAGTCCTCTCCCTTGACCTCACACACCCAAGAAGGTGGAGAGCATTTCTATTGCCTAGACACACCAAAAGAAACATGAATTACTCATGGGAACAAGCCTTGGCATTATACACACTTTACATGATGCTACTTTAGTTTATGGCTCCATTATGCTTCCATAAGGCACTTAATGAAGTAACTACAAACATTCATAATCTTGGCTCCCTTCCCTCCTTTAATCTATGATTCTTGACTCTATTTAGACCTCTTGGAGTTATCACACAATTATTTTAAAGAGCCTAGCTAGGAGTTGCTTCATTATGCTACATTATGGAGCCTACTCCTCCATCTCAATATCTATGGTTTCTAAAATGTTTTCAAGGCTTCCTCTCATCCTTTTCCATCATATATGACTCAAAAATAAGCTTGGAACAAATTAAAACTATCCCTAACCTATAATTCTGCCCTAGGCTGAAATGACATATAAAAAAGGGAAGTAATGGATTTGCTTTGTTTTCTTGATGGAAGAGGTGTGTAGGGAGGTCTCTAGGGATCTTAGGAACTCAAGCAAACACTTATCTAAGCTAGGAAATTTATGGATCAAAACAGATTTCACAATGTCTCCATGAATCCTTAACTTTTCTATCTTGTGTTTTCAAGCTTCTTTCTTTGATTTCTTTGCACCTACTTGCTTCTTACACTCCAAAATCTATGAATCTCCCTTGCTAGGACCAGAATTCATCTCCCTTTGATTGGGCTCTATATGGGAAAAAATTATCACAAGGAGGAGAAGGGAAGAAGAAGCATGGAAGACAACAACTTACCTTGATTGCCTAGCTTTTCTCAAGTGCTCTTCCAAGTGGTAAGTTCCTCTCCATCAAATTCTGTTATTCCTTCTCTGTACCAGACTCAAAACATCACCAAATCCATTAATGAAACCATAGAAATGAAGAGGAGAATGAGAGAAGCAAGTTTACTCAAGGGAAGAGCATAAAATTCTACACTTTTTCTTACCTTTTCCTTGCTTTTTCTCTCTTCAAAATCTCCTCTCCTTGTGTGCCCAAGAGTGTTAGCTTCCTTCTCTATTTTTGGGGCAGAAACAAATCTTGGAAATGAGGAGCTACTGGAACGTGGATAAGAAGGAGCTAAAAGTCACTTTATACAACTTTTACTTTTGCATTTTAGTCCCCTTTTCTTGGCTTTTTTCATTTTAGGCTCATATCTACTCCTTTTTGAAATTCATCTTTTCCATCATATTCCTTAGGCTTTTAATCATAATAATTATCTTTGGAATCACTCAAAAAGGATCTAAAACCATTCCAAACCATTCGGTCAAAGTTTCAATCAATTGATAGTAGAAATCGCTCATCGGAGGAGTTTCAACTGTTCTAGGGGTTCCTATAGTTTTTAGAGCCTCTGAGAACCCTGGAAAGCTCAAATTTTTTATTTAAAAAGCTCTCCTGTGAGTTTTCCAAATTTTCCAAAAATTACAAAAATGCCCCTACTTTCTTCGGCAAATTTTCTGAGCCCTCCTGGCTCTGGTTTTTGGAC